>CP139505.1:174862559-175343247 GCA_021014915.2 Artemisia tridentata subsp. tridentata
TGTTGAGCTTCTAAAGAGCTAATTATTTCATTGAGCTGTTGGATAGTCCCACTGAAAGTTTCTTTTGTATCCTTGAGCTCCTTTTCCAAAGACTCCACCTTCTCACTAAAATTCCTTTTGATCTCCTTAAGCTCAGACTCCAATGCTTTAATTTTCTGCATATACCTGTCAAGTAACTTGGACATAGAAGTGAGATTAGCAGCATCCTCAGCTCCACCAGCAGGAATGCCTGAGGTGTTAGGAGCTTCATTGGATCTAGGTGGAGATACATGAAATTCTCCACCAGTATGGGTGTTATCACCAAAAGGCTGCCTAGTAGGACTAGGAGTTGAAAGCCTTGAAAAAGAGGATGTGTCAAAGTTAGGCTCAACAGTGGTGGTTGCAGGCTCAACACTAGGTGCAACAGTAGAGCTAGAAGGGACCACAGAAGCATTTGGCCTTGGTGAGGTAAGTCTAAAAGATGATGGTGATGCTTGTTCAGCTGCAACTGATGCACTTGTACCAGCAGCATCAGATGCCTCAACACCAGCTGCAACTGATGCATTTGCACCAGCAGCATCAGGTGTTGGTGGAATATTATCACCACCAGCAGCATCTGCACTAGCAGCAGCATTGACATTGGGCAACATTTCAGGTAACAAAGGAAAGTGATCTCCTACAAAATTCATTCTCATAGTGGCAAAAAGTTTTCCAGTCAATCTACCCATAATCCTAGGTGTAGAGTCTATGGTCTGAACACCTAAGACAATTTGCAAAAACCTAGGATATATCAGGAATTTGTTTTTAGCATGCATTATGTTCCCAATCATCCCATCAAATATGTAATTAGACCAATTATATACCCTTCCACTAGACAAACAGATAAGACCAGAGGCAATAGGACTAGAGAATTGATCCCACCCACCTGTCTTAATACTAATGCATTGAAGAAGAGTATGGATAAGAAACCTCCATTGAGGAGAAAACTTATTTTTATAAAAGGTGAAATTACCCGTTACTGGATATCCAATTGCTGCCATTCCATCCAAGATTTCCTGCTCAGTAAGGTTATACAACCCTTCCTCATCATTTAGCTGAAGATGAGTTCGAATAGACCCCTCAGTGAGAATGACTTCATTCCCATCTACTGTAGCAATTATCTCCTGTGTCTGACCCACAACTGTGTGTACTTCAGCAGTGGCCCAAAATTTCCTGACCAAAGAATCATACACGACTACTGGACAATGGGTCAAAGCATATTGTACGGAGGACCCACGTAAGAAGGTGATTATCTGATCATACCCTTCACTTCGGTCAGAGGTTTCAAGATACCCCACTTTGTTATGATCAGCTTTGTATTGTAGCGCCGCCATTATGATGAATCAATGAATTAGATGAGAAATGAGAAAATGGGTGTATGAGAGAAATGATGCTTTTGAGTGAGGGATGAAGTGTTTAGGTCAGTTATATGGTTTCCTAATTTTGCAAATTAAATTGCAAGTAGCGCGCTCTATCCCAAAATAAAACCCCAATTTTATCAATACCAGCAGCAACCACGAATCAGGGGAAACCAAGTGGTCAACCAGCTGGAACAAATGGTCAACCAACAGCAATGACGTGGTTTGACTAAAGTCAAATCCACAATTAACTCCAAAACCAACCCAATATTTAATTGCATTAACCTCCCCTTAAATCTATAAAATCCCTTGAAAGATCAACACAAAGATATCACAATCATCAAGCCCTAACTCACAATAATTCACACACAATGAGTTCATCCAAACCCGACATTATAGAGATCTCTGATTCATCCTCAGAATCATCACAAGGATGGGACAATTATTTTCCATCCAGTTATTCCACCCAAAGCAGCAGGAACAAGAAAGGGAAGATAAAGATTGAAGAAGAATCTTCTGAAGACCCGCCATCTTCTTCATCAAGCTCAGAAGATGATCATCCATTCTGGCCTAAGCACATGACATACTACCAAGGTGAATGGGAAATAGATCCACCAAATTTTCCCATTTCAGCCGAGCTAACTCGTGAGATGGAGAAAGCTGTGGCTGCCTTCTATCAAGCCTCAGTGCCTAGGCCAAGTCAGCCATTCCCTAGGTCACTCCCAAGGAGAAGTCAGTCACTTCCCAGGCCAAATCAGTCTCTCCCGAGGCCAAGTCAGCCACCTCCAGTCCGCAAACCAGGTCAACCAATTCCAGTGGTGATAGGACTTGCAGCCCCAAAGATGTATGGTGATATTGGTGGCAAAGGAGTGCACAAGGTTATGCCTGATTACCAAGGCAAGGGCAAAGGGAAGCTTGAGTAGGTGGCTGGCTAGGTGGTTGTCTGGGTCTAAGGAGTATGTTTTTGAACCTTGTGTCTATTGTCTGGATTGTTGTTTGATGTTGTTTGATGTAATCTAATGTGGCTGTTTACTCATGAATCGTGATGGATCAAAATAATGAATAAAAGTTTAATTTTCCTTTTTCATAAGTTTGATGGTTTATTATTTGTACTAGAACACCAACCTGCAAAAGGATTAGAATACACACTATACAAAAATATATAACATTTATAAGACAAGTTAGTGTACATAAAACAAATATAAAAACATGTTAGTCAATACAAAAGAAATACACAGCAATAAGCCTCCCCTTAGGCTTATGCCTCCCCTCATTCACAGCAGAACAAGGATAAAGACGAAAGTCTTCCATTCAAAGAGAAATTTCCTACAACAAAAGAATACAAACAACAATATGAGATACATGGGAGACCCAAGCCATTACTGACTTGAGCCTGCCTTATGGATCAATAATAATTAAACCATGGAGTTTGATGAGATCCACCATTGTTCTTGAACCCCATTCTCATATATTGGTCATTGTTTCTCCAAGAACAACCTGCTGAGGACTTAATAGCAGTATCCCATCTTGCCCCCCCCCTTATGCATTGGGTCATAATAATACACAGGCCTATAATCATTCTAAAAATAAGTGCTTGTAGGTCTGTAGAAAGGTCTAGCAGCTTTTCTTTTCCAACCAGCACGATTGGGATTACCAGCTGCAACTGGCTTTCCAGCAGCAACTGGCTTACCAGCAGGAACAGGCTTACCAGCTGCAACAGGTTTGCCATCAGGAAAAGAGTTAATTCTTGCTGCTTGAGGAACATATGGGGGTATCTCATTAACATTGTTCCACATAGGCCTAGTTTGTTGTTGACCACCACACATACTCATCTGTTTCTCATAAAAGTCACAGTCTTTGATAAGATGAGCATAACTACCACACACAAAACATGACTTCTTTCTAAAAGATTTATTCTTAACATGACATTTCTTATTGCAACCAGAATTATCAAAACCACAAGATGAATAAAAATTATTCTTAACAGAAGTAAAATCAGAAACATCATTGTTTGAAACAGAACCAAAACTAGAAACATCATTATTTTGAACAAAAATAGAAGAATTGTCTTCAAAAGCAGCTGTCTTTGAATGAGATTCATCCTTAGCTACTTCTGAGGAGAAATCTTCAGACTTGGTGGTGGTAGACTTGACACTTGAATCACAAGAAGCAAAATCATTTGTCTTGATTTCGAAAAGATTTGTCACTGTTAGAACAAGAGACAAAATCATTAGAGTCACAATCAAGATTAGGCAAGTCACTTGACTTTTTTCCATAGGACATATATGATTCATTTAAGTCTGTGTCAAGGTCTGAGTGGATAGGGGTAGGTTTAAACACACCTCTTATGGGTGGAGGAACAACATTCATTCCTCCTTCTTTGACATACTTTACAGGAATTTGGTAATCTGGCTCCTTAGGGGTAGGTTCAAATATAATTGGGTCACTAGGGTCATAAATATCATCTGGCCCAACTTCATACCCCAATCCCCTCTGACACCTCATATACTGAGTACTGTTATTTAATTTGACTAGGTTTTTAGCTGATTCTTGCCATGCATTTTGTCTAGCCAATTCAGTATCTAACTTAGCCTGTAATTCCTGATTTTCTAATTTGACCTTATCATATTCTCTCTCAACATATTTTAACTCATTAGTTGTGTACTTTAAGTCTCTCTCCAAAACCCTTATCTTTTCCTCATAAGCTAACTGATTCTTTTCGTGCCAAACCTTTTGCTTTTCTAATGTATTAAGAGAGTTTCCATAGGCTTGATCTTTAATAAACAACTCTTTATATTGAGGCTCTATATAATCAAATTCCTTTTTTAGTTCAACATATTTAACACTACAACCAAATGGACAATCTTGTACCTGAGATGGGTATCCCATCAAAGCATAATCCTCAGCTACTTGTGCCTTCTTTCCAGCTCCAGCTATCATCCCATAGTTCTTTGTAGCTACCTCATGTTGTTCCCAATCCAGCATGGAATCCACAGACAACAAAGCTTTGGGATCTTCTGACTCCAATTCTTGAATCTTGAAAGCAGAATACCTTGTTTTGTCATCCACCTTCTTATCTGGGCATTCTCTAGCAAAGTGACCTGGTTGTGAGCATTTGTAGCATGTCACTTTCCTTTTGTCAAACCTTGCTCCTTCCTGTCCATCGAATTTGATCCTCCTCCCTGCCTTCTTCTCAAATCTGTTGGCCCTCACTGACAGCATAGCAAACTGCCACTTGATGTCCATCTCTTCCAGATCCAGTTCATTAATCTGATCAAAGTCTTCATAGGCCATTTGCTGTTTTGGAGTACTTTCAGAAACAAGCGAATGAAGAACTTCCTCAACCACATTGTCAGATCTTGGCTGTGTTCTAGGTGTAGCAGGGGAATAGGAAACAGATGAAGAAGTGGGAGTTGGGCTACTACCATGTGAGATCTTGTTAGTACTTGAAGCACCAACAAATGCAGTATGGGATGGGGTATGAGAAGAGTAGGTTGAATACCCTTTGATGTCAATTTTAAGGGTCTTGAGCTTGTTGTAAAGATCATCAAAACTCATGAAATCGAGCCCACCTCTTGCCTTAAGGGTGATGGAAACCTGTGACCATGAGGGAGGTAGAGCCCTCAAAAACTTGGTGTTGCAGTCTTCCTCGTCTGGCCTGGCCTGCAACTGGTTGAGTTGGCTCAGGATCTTGTGAAACCTGTCATAACCTTTGTGAATCCCTTCAGCCTTAGAGATCCTTAACTCCTGAAATTCCTGCTTGAGCATGGACTTCTTCATCTTTTTGGACTCCTCATTCCCTCCAAATCTAGCTTTTATAGCACGCCAGATTTCCCTAGCATCATCCAGGTGATGAAAGTCACCCATATGATCTTCTGGGAGTGCCTAAAGCAAAAGAGTTCTTGCTTTGGTCTCCCTTTGTAGAGCAATATGCTCTTCTGCAGTCATAGGTGGAAGGATACTGATGTTCCCTCTCTCATCCTTTCCTGTTCTCTTCATGCCGTTCCCTTTCAGGATCATATTCCATAGGTTATGATCACTGTTTGAGATCCAGTACTCCATCTTCATAGCCCAAATCTCGTACTCATATTTCTTGAGGTATGGGAATTTAGCATTATTGTTAGACACAGTGGTTGTGACTATTTGTTGTTGGACTTGTGAAGTTTCAGGTTTTCATTATTGATGACAGAATTTTCAGGATTTTCGCCTTCCATTGGAAAAGGGTTTAGGAGATTGTTTAGGGAAGTTTTTCTTCTTTGTCAGAGATCCTCACCAGGCTCTGATACCACTTGTAGGATCGTGCACCTTGATAGATCTTATGAGCTTGGTAAAACACGTAGAAAACTTATGTAAACACAAGTAAACTACTTTGAGAATCTCTGAACAATAAACTTGTATTCAGGCGGAAACTAAACACAAGAGTTAAAGAAGAATGAATAACTAATAAACGTTGATCCTCTATGGATCTTTTATTTTCTAATGATATTGTTTTCAATGTCGTCCATAAACCCTAGCTGCATGTTTCTTTTATAGACCAAGAAACCCTAATACAGCTCATAACAAAACCGTGTAAAGAGATATATACAAATCTCTTCCTAGAATAAATCTAACAAACATACTAAAAATACGCTATGACCAGCAGCAATGAACACTGCCAGCAGAAACGAATCAAAGCTACCAGCAGGAACCATGATCAGCAGTAACTAATACTACCAGCAGGAACCACTTTATTAACAGCAGCAATGAACTAATATAAAATTCCTAACATAGGGTACGAAGTTATACGTATTGTTTGTGCTAAGATTCAAGGTTGTAAACCCTAGTGATAGGAGATCACTCGTATTATTGAAATAATAATATTGAATCGTTGAAGTGAATTATTTGTCTCTTTGTTCATATATACATTGTTTCATTCGTTCATACAAAACACATCAAATAAATCTTCTGAGTGCTTGCTAGTAAATTCCGCGTGCTAGACTAGCATTATTCAAAGTATCTATCTAACACAAGGAAGTGTGTGTAGATCCGGTCAAGAACCAAGGATGAAACTCCAGAGGTTATCATCAAACTAATCAAGCAGTTACAAGTAAGGCTGAACAAAACTGTCAGAATCATCCGGACGGACAATGGAACTGAGTTTGTTAACGAACAACTCAATCAATTTTATGAAAGTATTAGCATAAATCATCAGAAGAGTGTTGCACGCACTCCTCAGCAGAACGGCGTTGTTCAAAGACGAAATCGTACTCTAGTGGAAGCTGCAAGAACTATGCTAATATATTCAAAGGCTCCGATGTTTCTTTGGGCAGAAGCAATTGCTACTGCATGTTACACCCAAAACAGTTCCTTGATACATACTCTTCACAACAAAACTCCCTACGAGCTGATACATGGCAAGAAACCAGATCTTTCCTTTCTTCGAGTGTTCGGTGCATTGTGATATCCGACAAATGACGGTCAAGACTTGGGAAAGCTAAAGGCTAAAGCAGACGTAGGTTTCTTCGTTGGGTACGCACCAGATCGCAAGGGATATTGAATCTACAACAAAAGAACCCGACAAATCATGGAAACTATTCACGTGACATTAGATGAGCTGACTGAGCAAACGGCTCCTGAACAAACCAGTTCTGGACCTGCACCTAATCTATTGACACCTGGACCAATTAGTTCAGGTCTTGTACAGAATCCCATGCCTGCAGTTCCTTATGTACCTCCCACCAGTGATGAGTTGAAGAAGTTATTTGATTCGATGTTTGACGAATACTTTGAGCCACCAACGGGTAATGCTACAACGGAAGCTCCACCTGTACCTCCAGTTGCTGATGCTCAAGTTCCACCTAACTCAGAAGGTCCATCTGTGTCTGTCTCAATTGTCAAGATGCACCATCTGCCAGTCAATCGCCCTCATCATCAAATATTCAGGCTTCTTCGGTACAGCAAGGTTCTGCAGAAGATAATTCTTTTGATGTGAATCCTTTTGCTCCTGTTGATGATGTTCCATTTGAAAATGTATTTGCTCCTGAGTCTTTCACTGATACATCTTCAGGAGATCACAACACAGCAACATCAGTTCAAAACCTTCAACCACATGATCATCTCAGAAAATGGACCAATGATCATCCAATTGACAACATCATTGGTAATCCGTCTCGTCCGGTATCCACTCGAAAGCAACTTGCCACCGATGCACTGTGGTGCTTCTTTAATTCCGTACTCTCTAAATTCAAGCCAAAAGACGTCAAAGAAGCCATGTCTAAAGATAGTTGGTTTACTGCTATGCAAGATGAAATTCATGAGTTTGATCGACTTGAAGTTTGGGAATTAGTGCCTCCTCCAGAGTGTTCAATGGTTATCGCTCTAAAGTGCATCTTTACAGTGAAACTCGATGAGCACGGTGATGTTTTAAAGAATAAGGCACGGCTTGTTGCAAAGGGGTATTGACAAGAAGAGGGCATAGACTTTGAAGAATCATTTGCTCCGATTGCTAGAATTGAAGCCATCAGAATCTTTCTAGCTAATGCTGCCAGTCAGAATATGATTGTCTACCAAATGGATGTAAAGACAACATTTCTAAATGGTGATCTAAAGGGAGAAGTCTATGTCAGTCAACCAGAAGATTTTGTGGATCCTAATCATCGTACTTACGTCTACCGTTTGAAGAAGGCTCTATATGGGCTAAAGCAAGCACCCAGGGCATGGTATGATACTTTATCAAAGTTTCTTCTGGGTAATGGTTTTTCCAAAGGTGTTGTTGATCCCACACTATTCACTAGGAAATCGGGAAAACTTCTACATCTTGTTCAGATCTACGTAGATGACATCATCTTCGCCTCTTTCGATTCTAAGGAATGTGATAGGTTTTCTAACGAGATGAGTTCTAAGTTCCAAATGTCTATGATGGGACAAATGTCGTTCTTCTTGGGTTTACAAATCTCTCAAAGTCCCAGAGGCATCTTTATCAATCAATCCAAATATGAAAATGAAATATTGAAGAAATTTGGATTTGACTCAAGTGATGCAGTTGACACCCCTATGATTAAGAGATCGAAGTTGGATGAAGATCTCTCTGGGATCCAGGTTGATCAAACAAAGTTTTGAAGCATGATCAGATCTCTAATGTATCTCACTGCTAGTAGGCCAGATTTATTATTTGCTGTATGCATGTGTGCTCGATACCAGTCCAAGCCTACAAAGAAGCATCTGGAAGTAGTAAAGCGGGTCTTTCGATACCTTCAATGGACTGTTCACATGGGTCTCTGGTATCCTAAGGACACTGCAATGGAACTCACAGCTTATGCAGATGCGGACCATGCGAGGTGTCAAGATACTCGTCGAAGTACTTCGGGTGGTGCTCAGTTTCTTGGGGAAAAGTTGGTTAGCTGGTCTTCAAAAAGGCAAATGAGTACTTCAATATCATCCACAGAGGCTGAGTACATTGCCATGTCCGCTTGCTGTGCTCAAATTCTTTGGATGCGATCACAACTATCAGACTATGGTTTTGCATATAACAAGATTCCTCTGTATCAACAAAAGTGCAATCGCTCTTTGCTGCTACAATGTCCAACATTCTCGTTCAAATCACATCGACATCAGGCATCACTTCATAAGGGAACAGGTTGAGAAAGGGATAGTTGAACTCTACTTCATGAGGACGGAGTTTCAGTTGGCTGATATCTTCACTAAGGCACTTCCGAGAGAACGGTTCTAATTTATTCTCCCGCGGCTTGGCATGAAGAGTTTGTCTCCTGAAACACTCAAGTGTCTTCAAGAAAAAAAGGAGTTGTAGAGGATTTACTTCACATATCCTTGTATATACTTGTATATATCTTAAAATCAAAAAGAAAATAGAAAATTATAAAACCTATAAAAACCCTAAAAATCAGAAAAACAAAAAATACAAAAAAATAGTTCTTCTAGGCATGTCTTCTGTTTATCGATAACATTTACGGCCCTAGAAATGTCATTCAATAATGACATGGGACTTTAAATGAAGCTCGAGCAGAAGTTATATTAACTGGTTAAAACATGTCTAATCGGCTTGCAGTTACTTCAGACTGTAACCCTTGCTCTACTATGGGGAAAGCATGTCGCCAAAAGGACAGCTATTCCTCCAACTGGGTGATGTTCACTCGGGCATGGATTACTTTATATCCATGTTTCTTCGATTTGATGTACGATTCAGTGCATCATTTCTTGTATAAGAAGAGAAGTCTTCTTTACACCACAAACTCTTTATCTTCTATGATTCTTCAGGAGAGTTTTGGTGTTTCACAAGGTGGTAACTGATATTTTCACAAATACTTGACGCTCAATTGAATGACCACAGCTCTTTAAATAGAATACGAGTCATTAATTGAGGGGGAGAGTATTTGTTCAAAATTTCTAACACCTTTTTAAGCATTGTGCAACATCAGCTGTGACACTCTTCGTGGTTTAAGGGGGAGCATAGTATGCTTCATAATTAGAATATATATTAAAACCTGACCACATTTTCTCCCAAATTTTCTAAACATATTTAAATCAATTGGGATCACAAATCTCAAATGGTTTGAAATTTTTGATCGGGGGAGAGAATGTGATTTAAATATGAAATCTGATAAAAATGTGATATTTTGGACTCAAGTGTAGGCTCTCCCATATGTGCTAAAATCTTTCGTATATCGATGCACATATTGAGGGGGAGCGAATGGATGAAAATGGATGTGGCATATCATGTAGCACGACTCAGACTTCACGAATGAATTGACGAAACAAAAACTGTCGATAATCGAAAGGACATATTATGGCCGGGTAATAATTTCAAGTTGGTCTAACCAGTTATGTAAGCGTGTCTCAAAAAGGATGTGTCTGAGTAGAGTGTACCGTTTCGAGAAACTTTCTATGAATTTGACCAGGCCGGGTAATAATTTCAAGCTAGTCTAACTAGTGATGTAAGCGTGTCTCGAATCGGTCATGTTCACTGAAAGTGGATCAATTCAAAAAGTGCGAGCTCTACCCAACATGTGCTAATTTTAAATTAAAACATATGAGCACATGTTAAGGGGAAGCATTTGAAAAATATAAAACTCTCAAAGTGTTAGCAAAATGTGTTTAATAATCATGAACACTTTGAGAGATTTTTCAAAGATTTGGTAAATGGCAACATAGGATAGTCATGAAGTTATAAGGTGGCTAAGGTTAGGAAAACCGTCCTATGATCCGCCAGAGCCGGAGGGATCTACCCAGGGACAATACCGAATCGTTAGTATTAGAAAGTCCTTAGGTATGATCATGAAAAAAGGAGTAATATGAGAAAGGAGAAAGAAGGGGTTGAAGAATTAAAAAGAAAAGTAATGTGAAAGGGTGAAAAGAAATAGCCCTCCAAATTATTCAACCTTAGGGCAGAAACCGGGTTCAATTCATATGCTACTGGTTGTTACTAAGGTGACGCCGGTATTGAAGACAAGACAACATGGACCCAGTGACGCACTGCACTAAACCTTATAAGCCACTCAAGTTCTCTTAAAAGGACTTGTTTCATTCTCACGGGGAACCCTGCATAATCTATCGACCGCTCATTACGAGTTATGTTGATATTGAAACATGAGACACCGCTCCAGTCTCCGACTACCAAAAATGCACTTATTGAGTCTAGAGCCACGAGATTCATCATAAGATCTCATAGGAACATGTGTTACTTCTACACTGGTTGTTTTACATTAAGGACACCAGTTGTAAACTTATGAGTCCTACGCAGATCTTAGCAATCTGCCAGAACATTTATGAGGGAATTTACAAATGTAATTCTCAGTGATTGAATGAAAATTCCTGCCAGGGGCAACATCAAACAGCCCTGAAAGCAGGTCACTACGGTAATTCCTTGTGGATTACGCTGAGTGGTCGCGGCGGTTTCAAATGGTCTACAGTCGTGGAATGAACTCCAGCGACTCACCTAATCATTGATTTACCACGGTAGATCTTGTAAGCCCTCTGTGGGTTTCTGATTTAGGAACGGCCTTGGTAAGGATTAGAGAGAGTCTTCATACTATGCTGTTAACAATCTCAAAGTTCGAACCTGTACGTACCGGACGTTTTATTGCTAACTGTCGTATGCAGGAATTCCTAGCGGTTGTAGCTGATTGCCGAAAAGATACCAATCCATTACCACATGCTCACACTACACTATCATCGTATTCAAGGAAGTCATGAAAAACTAAAAGACCTTCTATACTGCTTCTCCAAACTCTGATGCAGAAAATCATGACCCAGAATAGTATGAGCATGTCGGCTCAAAGAGTACCACATCACATGGAGATATACTGCTAAAAGATGACTTGGAGACATACGTTGGATGAAGACATCAAAGAATCACCAAAGATCATCCAAGACTGAAGAACAGTCATTAAAAGTTCACTGCTGAATGTACAAAGACTAATGAATTTGAAGAATCAAAGACTACGAGCTATGAAGTCAAGTTCAGTGGATAGAATGCAAGAATTCATAATATTATTTCCGGGGTGACCTTCCTTAGGGGGAGATTGTTAGGAATATAAATATTCATCTGAAGACTCGGTCACCCCGAGTACACATTAGCATTTAATAGCTCGTAGGAATATTAGTACTATTAGTAATAGTTTAGTTATCTTAGTATTTGTGGAGTGGGTCGGGTCTTTACCCACTGTCAGCTCACTCCACAGCCCACATGGGGCACTAATATTTGTAACTATAAATACCCCTCTCCACCTAGGAAGAGGGTTGGACCTTCATTCACATCAATCTAATATCTTCTACTTTCTCTCTCTAAGGTTCCTAACTCTCTACTTCATAATCTCAACCATACGTGTGATATAAGTTAGTAAACATCTTACATTCCGCTTCAATGGTAATTTGATACATGGATCGTACTCTATTTTAAAAACCATTTGTTTTGAAAATAAGAGCCACGAGGCTCTGATACCAATTGTGAAAATGTAGAGGGGGGTGAATACGTTACCGTTTTAAAAACTTAAAACTTATTGTATCAAATATCCTTTTAAGCTTGTTCTAATATGAAAGATGTTTATTGAAGTTTATGACTAGCATATACTAAACACGTTGTCATCTAAGTATGATCATCAAGACACAACACAAGCAATCATATAGTGCAAACATAAAAGTAAAGAGTAAAGAAAGCGCAAACCGAACACGATGATTTATAGTGGTTCGGTCACGGAGCTCCTCTCCGCCCTACTCCACTCCCCGAGTACCCAACTCGAGAGTTACTTCACTAGATCAACAAGCTCCCTTCTCGGCGGAGAAAACCTTACAATCGTCGCTTACACTTTTTCCGGTACAAAGCTAAATACCAGGTTCTAGTTCGAGGTAGAACCAACCTAACGTCGCTTACACCTTTTCCAACACTAAGCTAGATGTTGAGTTCTTTTACAAGGGTACAACCACTCCCGCTAGTTCTTTTACAAGGGTACAACCACTCCCGCTATGTTTTATGGCCCAACATAGAAACCTTGTGTTTTATGGCACAAACACATAAACCATCTAATCTAGTAGGAATAGATTACAATGATGATCCATGACATAACTGGGTCATGGATATGAATGGCTAATCTAAATGAACTTCCATTGATAGGAAGCCTTCAATGGATGAAGATCACAAGCTCCCCAAACTTGTTATGATGGATCTTCATATATGCATACGGAATCTACATGAACTTCTTGAATAAGAAGTCTTCAATCATTGAGGATGTCAAGTGTACTTGAATCTTCATATGTTGGTATGCTATGATGGATGATGACTTCAAGATCTTCTAACCTTCTTGGTGGATCAGGAAGTATGAAAGCTTATGATGGATGATGACTCACGATCTCTGAACTAGCTTCACAGGATCATTACAAGTGTATGATTACAACATAATGAAAGTTAGTAACATTATGATCATTATGTAAAGGATGATTAATGTGTGTTTCTACATGATTAACTACTGATCTAAATGTATGCAAAGGGTAGAGGGAATGTGTGTTCTAGTTGCTTAAATCTATGGGTAAACAATGGGCTACTATTTATAGGAAAACTGTTTACAAAGACCACGGATTTGGCGGATGATGAAGCGAAAAGTGTACCGCTTTTAAGGGGTCATTTAAGCCCTAAATCGTATTTATTTGATCAAATATTGCCCTAAATCGTTCCTTTTGTCATTTTAGGTACTTTTGAGGAGAAATCTGGAAAAGGAGGCATTTTGGACATTTTTGGAGCATAAAAGTGAAGAAAACGACAAAGTCTCAAAAATCGGCTGAAAGTTACCTTTGACGGCGTCACAATTAACTCTGGACGGCGTCATGCTTTGGCAAGAAAAAGTGGATGTGAAATTTACTCATGATAAGCCAGTGAAAAAAGCATGTGAATTCTGACGGCGTCACGCTTTAACTTGATCAAGGGCGTCACGGCTTAAATCATAAGGGGACGGCGTCACGTTCACGAGCTGACGGCGTCAAGCCTTGATAAGCCAGAATGGATTTTTGAAGAGCTAAAGAGGGACGGCGTCAAGAAGGTCATCCGGGAACCCTAGAAGCGGCGAGGTGACGGCGTCACACTCCATAAGGTGACGCCGTCAGATCCAAAAATCTATATATAGTTTTCTAATTTTTTGTCATTAGGGAGAGCTTAGTGTGTGGAATTTTGGGAGAAAACCCTAGGACGATTTTAGCTTCTTTTTCAAGGCTTTTTGCCTTGAGATCTTCCATGTTACATTGAAAGATAAGTTATCAATTAATCATTCAATATGTCTATGTGTTGTTTGATTCTATCTTATTCTTGTCTTTTGTTTAACATGTTAGGCTAAATTTATCTTGTGTTTGCTTAGATCTAATGAAACCTAGCTATTGATTATTGGTTATTAGTGTGTTATTAGTTGTATTGGATGATTGTTTATCTATGTTAGGCTTAAGAAAACTGGCTAACTTCCTATTCGGTAACTTGCTTGAACGTCTTAAGAAACATGAACCAAATGCGTACTAAAGGTTTTTATGGTTGTATTTAATGCACAAGCGAATTCTAGTGATCCCATGTTAGGAGCTTCCTAGCCGGCTCGACATAGGAGTGAAGTAGGAGCTTGTAGAGTTGGGGAAGTAAGTACGCCACCCCACGAATGGTATTAAGGAATACACCCGTCATCCACGCGACTAATACACACTAATTAACCGGTAAAAGATAGTTAGGGAGTAAGGAAATCTAAGTAAACACATTTCTCCACACATAAGTTTCTCACCACATTTTCATTTTTGTTATTTTATTTTATTTGCATTTGTAGTTATTTGGGTTAGTTGACTAGCAACTAATTCCGCCCACTCCTTCAAAACCGAGATTTTACTTGCTTTCATAAAAATATAAAAACATAAAAAGAATCTTCCTCAACCCTTAGACCTAATTAGAGTAGTCTTTCACACCTAACGAACACTATTCCCTGTGGAGAACGATCAATCCCCCGTACTTACCACTACACTATACTACATCGGTCAGGTACACTGCCTGGTGGGGTTGTAAGCCTCTTGAGATCCCTCGAGAGGTAAAACCTGTTGTAAGGTTGCAAAACCCACGCATCAAGTTTTGGCGCCGCTGCCGGGGAATAGTTATTGTTTAGGTTGAATTTTTATTTCTATTAGGTCTACTCACTAGATTCCTTTCTAGTGAGATTTTTATTTTCTTTTTCTAGATTTTCTTTAGTCTATCTATTTTCTTCGTGTCTTTGTTCGTAACCATACCATCTGACATCATGGAAGATGGTAATATCCTTAACCCCAACAACCCACCACCACAACAACCACCACCACCTCCTAGAGCCCGTACTTTAGGAGAGTATTCCCGTCCTAGCCACCATGGCTATCGAAACACTATTGAGCTCACTCAAGGAGCCAATATCACACCCTTGCGATCCGACACCATCCGGTTGGTGCAAAGCGGATGCGCATTCCATGGACTTCGTTCTGAAGATCCTAATCAACATCTCAAGGACTTTCTCAAAATCGTTGATTTTATAGACCTTGATGTTGCCACTCGAGAGACGACCCGATTGCGTCTCTTCCAATTCTCTTTGCGGGACCAAGCTAGTCAATGGCTAGAACGTCAACCCGCAGGATCCATTACCTCTTGGGATGATCTCACTACTCGTTTCCTTGCTCAGTTTTTCCCACCGGGAAGAACTACCAAGCTAAGAAATGATATCTTGATGTTCCAACAACGTCAAGGCGAAACTCTCTACGAGGCATGGACTCGATTCAAGGACTTACTCCAAAAAGTCCCTCACCATGGCATAGAAATTTGGCTCCAAGTCCAAATCTTCTATGACCATATCAATCTTTCCACGAGGCAAACCATTGACCAATCGGCCGGTGGCAAGCTACGTGATCTAAGTGCGGAACAATCATGGGCTCTCCTAGAGGATCTTTCTCTTTATGACAACGAAAGTTGGAGTGATCCCCGTGATTTGAATAAAACGGTCAAGGCAATATCTTTGCCTTCGAACAATTCAAGCACTTCTGACCGTAGGATCATAGAACTTGAAGACCAAGTCAAGTTTCTCATGAAATCCTACGAGGCTCCTAAACCTTCAAGCCAAGTGAACAAAATCACTTCTTCATGTGAATTATGTAGTGGTCCCCACGACACTCATGATTGCATGGAACTCCCCGAACAAGCTTTTGTGGACTACGCATCCTCGCGTACCGACGGAGCGGGAGACAAGTGGTACACTTTCAAGCCCGAGCCAAACCCTTATGGTGATTCATACAACCCTCATGGAAAAATCACCCGAACCTTAGGTGGAAACAAAACCAAAACGCACAACAACCCAATTCTTCCAACCCACCTAATCGTTTCCTATCAAGCGGTTCCAACTCGAACCGTACTTTCAACAACAATCCTTCCGGCAATGGTAGTACCAATAACTTTGAAGGATTGATGTCTCAATTTATGGCATCTCAAGAAGCTCGTTTAGCCAAGTTTGAAGCCGATTTCAAACAAAAACAAAGCGAGATGACCAACAAGATTGACACATTGTTGAAAGCCCTCAATGACCGAGAAATGGGAGCACTCCCTAGCAACACACGGTCAAGAACCCGAAACTAAACGTCAACGCTATTTCATCGGTTTCGTCCCCTAGTTCTTGCCCACAATACTATTCGGTCAATTCCATGAGCACGTGTTTCAAACAAACCCAAGTCGTTCCAAATGACCAAGAAGTTATGACATCCAAATTGGTCAACAACATAGTTGAAAACACCTCCCACTCAAAACCTTGACGAAGAATTCAAGGAGCTCCACCTTGAAAGTCCGGTTGTTGATGAGTTGGATGAGAAGAAGCTCAAGTTAGGCGAAAAAGGGACCGCCTTTGTTCAAAACAAGCTACCTAAGAAGTTAGATGATCCGGGCTTATTTGTTCTACCTTGCAAGATCGGTAATTCGGAGGCTTATGACACATTAGCCGATCTTGGATCAAGCCTTAACCTACTTCCGTTACCTCTCTACACCTCTCTAAAACTTGGAAAACTTGAAGAAACCGAGGTGATAATAGGCTTAGCGGATGGAAGTGTTGCTTACCCGGTTGGAGTAGTTAAGGACGTGTTAGTACACATTGGAAAACTAACCATTTTAGCCAATTTCCACATCCTTGATATGGTTAGTGACCCTACATGCCCCTTGTTGATAGGTAGAGGATTTTTGGCGACCGCTAGTGCTATGATTGATTGTAAGGAATCCAAGATAGCGGTAGGAGAAGGAGATACTTGGTCAGTCTATGATGTTAAGAAACATGCCTATGATACTAGTGAGGAACCAACACCACATTGGCTAGAATCAAATAGGAGACCATCTAGATATGGACCTTGGATTGATAGAGACTTCATAGGACCCCAACGCCCATTTTACCTAGAAGAGGACTTTGTTAACCGAACGCATTCGGTAGAGCAACTCTTGGCTAGGGACACCGAATTGGATCCATTTGAAGATTCTCTAGTTTTTAGAAAGATGATTGATTTCCTAGGAGTTTTGCCAATTAACCTAGGAATGAATAAGTGGATTTGTGAGGAAGATGATCATAAGTGGAATTGGGATAAACCAACCAAAGATGGAGATGGGTCATGGCATATTAAGATGACATTGTATGACCCGGATGGAGAGAAGTTTAAAAAGATATATCGTACTAAGCGGACCAATAGGAAACTTCAATCCAAGCTTAACCCTAAAGACGTCCTCGATGACGAGCTCACTTATATAGGGTAGCGTGACTTTGAGTCTAGCTACAAGACTCGTTAATAAAGAAAAGCGCTTCTTGGGAGGCAACCCAAGCTTTATTTGTTTTGTTTGCTTTGTGTGTTTATTTGTTTGTTTGTTTGATTTTATTTGTTTCCGTATGTGTGTTTAATTTTTATTATTATTGATTCATGTTCAAAACTAATTGTGAAAATGCTTTATTTTGTTTTTAACTTCGTCTTAACTACATATAAAGGTATTTTGCAAAAGATAAGTGTAAGGGAAATCTAAATCAGTTTATTAGAACACAAATTAACATGAATCGTAATAATAATAAATTAGCATACATATTAGTATTTGTTTGAGTCAAATTCTTGTATCGAGTCATAATGATGTTTTGCAGGATTTCCAGGAAGTAAGGTAAAGGTTTTTTCCAGAAATTTTCCGGAAACTTAAAATGAAAATTTTTGTCAGGTCATTTCTGACGGCGTCAAGGTTTATAACCTGACGGCGTCAGATTTAATTTCCAGAAATTTTTGAAAGTTTTGTTTTCATAAAAAGTTTTTATTAAATCTCCAACTTATAATCTCCAGGAATCTGCAAAATTATCATTCCACAAGCATTATATCCTTATATATAGATTTTATCCCGCCGATGTTATGCAGGTTTTCGTGTTTGTTTTCTCAGGTTTAACAGGTTATTTTGGACAAG
This sequence comes from Artemisia tridentata subsp. tridentata, assembly GCA_021014915.2. Taxonomy (NCBI): domain Eukaryota; kingdom Viridiplantae; phylum Streptophyta; class Magnoliopsida; order Asterales; family Asteraceae; genus Artemisia; species Artemisia tridentata. The sequence continues at coordinate 174,880,866 of CP139505.1, forward strand.
GAGATGTTTATGGAATCAAGCTTATGGCGATGCATTAGTCATGGAGCTTCAACAGTACCTTGGAGGAAGATCTAATCGTGTAATTTCATTATCCACCAAGCGAATCAGGGGAGTATTTGATTTCATTCTCTTACTTTTTTCTTTTACATCTTGTTGTTTGAACATTGGGGACAATGTTCATCTTAAGTGTAAGGGGAGGGTAAAAGTACGATTTTAGAGAATACAATTGCGCTTGATTTTGTTTGTTTAATAGTAGATGTGTAATAAAACTGAGAGAAATACTTGTTAGGGCAATTTTAATGCCAAATTTAAAATTTTTTATAACATATAGGAGTGAAACTTTGATCTTAATGAGCGTCTCACGGATAGGAGTTATATGACTAGCACAAAAACCGTACCACTAAAAAAATTTTCCACCCCCAAATATGTGAGGTTCGCCCCTAGAATTGGTAGGAAAAGCATTTATGCTATGATGTGTGTACCGGTAGCACTTAGATTCTAGAACTTGCGTTAGGACCATTCCGAGGCCACAAGTGAGACTACATTCGTGTAGTTAGATTTACTACATGATAAGAGGCATTAGGATTAACCCATTGTTTTACACCTGTGTTTTTGTTATAAATTACATTGGCTACATTGGTCAAGTAATTCTCCCACACCCTTTGCGTTGTACTCATTTTTAGTACACGATACCCCTAGTACGCCCCTCAGAGCCTATCTTTTCGTTTCGACCTTTAAGCATCTTACTTAAAGGAAGAATTTGTTACACCCCACTTAAATGTACACCCAAATCGCCTTAGCCTACCTTGTATGCACTCATTTTTTAGTGCATTATTGTTACAACATTTGTTTAAACCCAAGTTAATTATCTAGTTGATTACATGGTTGCTAAGTCGAGTCATATCCTTGTACATATTGTTTTGGGACGATTGGGACTCATGGGTAAAGTACTAGTGTAATGGAGTAATGGGGAAGAACATCATTTATTACCCCCATATGTGCTAATAATTTTAAAAGTACTCCAAGTTTTTCAATTATCTTAATTCGAGTCATTAGAATAGTTATTTGTAAAGTTATGTAAAAATTCAAGTGTAAGGGGAATGCAATGCCCCTTTGATTTATTATTTTGGATGGTAGGGCAAAAGTGTATGCAAAAAAAAAAAAAAAAAAAAAAAAAAAAAAAATCAAGAAAAATACAAAAAAAATGAGAAAAAGAAAAATAGAAAAAAAACATACGGACTACCATCCCGTTTCATTTTATGTTTGTTTTATGTTTTTGTTTTTGTTATTTCGTTTCTAGCTTAAGATCGAGTCTAGTCTTGGCTTAGCAACATTGTATAGTACATGTAATTGATCAAGATTTTTAACTCGCCACCATTAAAATATCCCTTATCCAACAAAACCGTGTTTTCCTTTTCCCTACACCTAACGTTATAACCATTTAAAAGCCCTCTTTGATAGTTTATCTTAGGTGCTTACGCCTAGTGGAGGAGGTTTTCGATCCTTTCCCAAGCCTATGGTAATCTATTTGCTATGACAGGTAGTGAGAGATATTATCCGTTTTCATTTATGAGATTTATTTTGATGACACTTGAGAGATGTGAGTATCTAAACACTACTTGTGAGGTGCTAGTATGTAATCTCCATGCTTATTATGATTGAAGTGGAACGATTATTTGTTGTAATTACTTTTATGTTTGCATTAAATGACCCCTAACTTGTATTTTGATTAGAATAAAAGCGCATTTGCTTGAGGACAAGCAAATCTCAAGTGTAAGGGTATTTGATGAAGCGAAAAGTGTACCGCTTTTAAGGGGTCATTTAAGCCCTAAATCGTATTTATTTGATCAAATATTGCCCTAAATCGTTCCTTTTGTCATTTTAGGTACTTTTGAGGAGAAATCTGGAAAAGGAGGCATTTTGGACGTTTTTGGAGCATAAAAGTGAAGAAAACGACAAAGTCTCAAAAATCGGCTGAAAGTTACCTTTGACGGCGTCACAATTAACTCTGGACGGCGTCATGCTTTGGCAAGAAAAAGTGGACGTGAAATTTACTCATGATAAGCCAGTGAAAAAAGCATGTGAATTCTGACGGCGTCACGCTTTAACTTGATCAAGGGCGTCACGACTTAAATCATAAGGGGACGGCGTCACGTTCACGAGCTGACGGCGTCAAGCCTTGATAAGCCAGAATGGATTTTTGAAGAGCTAAAGAGGGACGACGTCAAGAAGGTCATCCGGGAACCCTAGAAGCGGCGAGGTGACGGCGTCACACTCCATAAGGTGACGCCGTCAGATCCAAAAATCTATATATAGTTTTCTAATTTTTTGTCATTAGGGAGAGCTTAGTGTGTGGAATTTTGGGAGAAAACCCTAGGACGATTTTAGCTTCTTTTTCAAGGCTTTTTGCCTTGAGATCTTCCATGTTACATTGAAAGATAAGTTATCAATTAATCATTCAATATGTCTATGTGTTGTTTGATTCTATCTTATTCTTGTCTTTTGTTTAACATGTTAGGCTAAATTTATCTTGTGTTTTCTTAGATCTAATGAAACCTAGCTATTGATTATTGGTTATTAGTGTGTTATTAGTTGTATTGGATGATTGTTTATCTATGTTAGGCTTAAGAAAACTGGCTAACTTCCTATTCGGTAACTTGCTTGAACGTCTTAAGAAACATGAACCAAATGCGTACTAAAGGTTTTTATGGTTGTATTTAATGCACAAGCGAATTCTAGTGATCCCATGTTAGGAGCTTCCTAGCCGGCTCGACATAGGAGGTGAAGTAGGAGCTTGTAGAGTTGGGGAAGTAAGTACGCCACCCCACGAATGGTATTAAGGAATACACCCGTCATCCACGCGACTAATACACACTAATTAACCGGTAAAAGATAGTTAGGGAGTAAGGAAATCTAAGTAAACACATTTCTCCACACATAAGTTTCTCACCACATTTTCATTTTTGTTATTTTATTTTATTTGCATTTGTAGTTATTTGGGTTAGTTGACTAGCAACTAATTCCGCCCACTCCTTCAAAACCGAGATTTTACTTGCTTTCATAAAAATATAAAAACATAAAAAGAATCTTCCTCAACCCTTAGACCTAATTAGAGTAGTCTTTCACACCTAACGAACACTATTCCCTGTGGAGAACGATCAATCCCCCGTACTTACCACTACACTATACTACATCGGTCAGGTACACTGCCTGGTGGGGTTGTAAGCCTCTTGAGATCCCTCGAGAGGTAAAACCTGTTGTAAGGTTGCAAAACCCACGCATCAAGTTTTGGCGCCGCTGCCGGGGAATAGTTATTGTTTAGGTTGAATTTTTATTTCTATTAGGTCTACTCACTAGATTCCTTTCTAGTGAGATTTTTATTTTCTTTTTCTAGATTTTCTTTAGTCTATCTATTTTCTTCGTGTCTTTGTTCGTAACCATACCATCTGACATCATGGAAGATGGTAATATCCTTAACCCCAACAACCCACCACCACAACAACCACCACCACCTCCTAGAGCCCGTACTTTAGGAGAGTATTCCCGTCCTAGCCACCATGGCTATCGAAACACTATTGAGCTCACTCAAGGAGCCAATATCACACCCTTGCGATCCGACACCATCCGGTTGGTGCAAAGCGGATGCGCATTCCATGGACTTCGTTCTGAAGATCCTAATCAACATCTCAAGGACTTTCTCAAAATCGTTGATTTTATAGACCTTGATGTTGCCACTCGAGAGACGACCCGATTGCGTCTCTTCCAATTCTCTTTGCGGGACCAAGCTAGTCAATGGCTAGAACGTCAACCCGCAGGATCCATTACCTCTTGGGATGATCTCACTACTCGTTTCCTTGCTCAGTTTTTCCCACCGGGAAGAACTACCAAGCTAAGAAATGATATCTTGATGTTCCAACAACGTCAAGGCGAAACTCTCTACGAGGCATGGACTCGATTCAAGGACTTACTCCAAAAAGTCCCTCACCATGGCATAGAAATTTGGCTCCAAGTCCAAATCTTCTATGACCATATCAATCTTTCCACGAGGCAAACCATTGACCAATCGGCCGGTGGCAAGCTACGTGATCTAAGTGCGGAACAATCATGGGCTCTCCTAGAGGATCTTTCTCTTTATGACAACGAAAGTTGGAGTGATCCCCGTGATTTGAATAAAACGGTCAAGGCAATATCTTTGCCTTCGAACAATTCAAGCACTTCTGACCGTAGGATCATAGAACTTGAAGACCAAGTCAAGTTTCTCATGAAATCCTACGAGGCTCCTAAACCTTCAAGCCAAGTGAACAAAATCACTTCTTCATGTGAATTATGTAGTGGTCCCCACGACACTCATGATTGCATGGAACTCCCCGAACAAGCTTTTGTGGACTACGCATCCTCGCGTACCGACGGAGCGGGAGACAAGTGGTACACTTTCAAGCCCGAGCCAAACCCTTATGGTGATTCATACAACCCTCATGGAAAAATCACCCGAACCTTAGGTGGAAACAAAACCAAAACGCACAACAACCCAATTCTTCCAACCCACCTAATCGTTTCCTATCAAGCGGTTCCAACTCGAACCGTACTTTCAACAACAATCCTTCCGGCAATGGTAGTACCAATAACTTTGAAGGATTGATGTCTCAATTTATGGCATCTCAAGAAGCTCGTTTAGCCAAGTTTGAAGCCGATTTCAAACAAAAACAAAGCGAGATGACCAACAAGATTGACACATTGTTGAAAGCCCTCAATGACCGAGAAATGGGAGCACTCCCTAGCAACCACGGTCAAGAACCCGAAACTAAACGTCAACGCTATTTCATCGGTTTCGTCCCCTAGTTCTTGCCCACAATACTATTCGGTCAATTCCATGAGCACGTGTTTCAAACAAACCCAAGTCGTTCCAAATGACCAAGAAGTTATGACATCCAAATTGGTCAACAACATAGTTGAAACACCTCCCACTCAAAACCTTGACGAAGAATTCAAGGAGCTCCACCTTGAAAGTCCGGTTGTTGATGAGTTGGATGAGAAGAAGCTCAAGTTAGGCGAAAAAGGGACCGCCTTTGTTCAAAACAAGCTACCTAAGAAGTTAGATGATCCGGGCTTATTTGTTCTACCTTGCAAGATCGGTAATTCGGAGGCTTATGACACATTAGCCGATCTTGGATCAAGCCTTAACCTACTTCCGTTACCTCTCTACACCTCTCTAAAACTTGGAAAACTTGAAGAAACCGAGGTGATAATAGGCTTAGCGGATGGAAGTGTTGCTTACCCGGTTGGAGTAGTTAAGGACGTGTTAGTACACATTGGAAAACTAACCATTTTAGCCAATTTCCACATCCTTGATATGGTTAGTGACCCTACATGCCCCTTGTTGATAGGTAGAGGATTTTTGGCGACCGCTAGTGCTATGATTGATTGTAAGGAATCCAAGATAGCGGTAGGAGAAGGAGATACTTGGTCAGTCTATGATGTTAAGAAACATGCCTATGATACTAGTGAGGAACCAACACCACATTGGCTAGAATCAAATAGGAGACCATCTAGATATGGACCTTGGATTGATAGAGACTTCATAGGACCCCAACGCCCATTTTACCTAGAAGAGGACTTTGTTAACCGAACGCATTCGGTAGAGCAACTCTTGGCTAGGGACACCGAATTGGATCCATTTGAAGATTCTCTAGTTTTTAGAAAGATGATTGATTTCCTAGGAGTTTTGCCAATTAACCTAGGAATGAATAAGTGGATTTGTGAGGAAGATGATCATAAGTGGAATTGGGATAAACCAACCAAAGATGGAGATGGGTCATGGCATATTAAGATGACATTGTATGACCCGGATGGAGAGAAGTTTAAAAAGATATATCGTACTAAGCGGACCAATAGGAAACTTCAATCCAAGCTTAACCCTAAAGACGTCCTCGATGACGAGCTCACTTATATAGGGTAGCGTGACTTTGAGTCTAGCTACAAGACTCGTTAATAAAGAAAAGCGCTTCTTGGGAGGCAACCCAAGCTTTATTTGTTTTGTTTGCTTTGTGTGTTTATTTGTTTGTTTGTTTGATTTTATTTGTTTCCGTATGTGTGTTTAATTTTTATTATTATTGATTCATGTTCAAAACTAATTGTGAAAATGCTTTATTTTGTTTTTAACTTCGTCTTAACTACATATAAAGGTATTTTGCAAAAGATAAGTGTAAGGGAAATCTAAATCAGTTTATTAGAACACAAATTAACATGAATCGTAATAATAATAAATTAGCATACATATTAGTATTTGTTTGAGTCAAATTCTTGTATCGAGTCATAATGATGTTTTGCAGGATTTCCAGGAAGTAAGGTAAAGGTTTTTCCAGAAATTTTCCGGAAACTTAAAATGAAAATTTTTGTCAGGTCATTTCTGACGGCGTCAAGGTTTATAACCTGACGGCGTCAGATTTAATTTCCAGAAATTTTTGAAAGTTTTGTTTTCATAAAAAGTTTTTATTAAATCTCCAACTTATAATCTCCAGGAATCTGCAAAATTATCATTCCACAAGCATTATATCCTTATATATAGATTTTATCCCGCCGATGTTATGCAGGTTTTCGTGTTTGTTTTCTCAGGTTTAACAGGTTATTTTGGACAAGGAGATGTTTATGGAATCAAGCTTATGGCGATGCATTAGTCATGGAGCTTCAACAGTACCTTGGAGGAAGATCTAATCGTGTAATTTCATTATCCACCAAGCGAATCAGGGGAGTATTTGATTTCATTCTCTTACTTTTTTCTTTTACATCTTGTTGTTTGAACATTGGGGACAATGTTCATCTTAAGTGTAAGGGGAGGGTAAAAGTACGATTTTAGAGAATACAATTGCGCTTGATTTTGTTTGTTTAATAGTAGATGTGTAATAAAACTGAGAGAAATACTTGTTAGGGCAATTTTAATGCCAAATTTAAAATTTTTTATAACATATAGGAGTGAAACTTTGATCTTAATGAGCGTCTCACGGATAGGAGTTATATGACTAGCACAAAAACCGTACCACTAAAAAAATTTTCCACCCCCAAATATGTGAGGTTCGCCCCTAGAATTGGTAGGAAAAGCATTTATGCTATGATGTGTGTACCGGTAGCACTTAGATTCTAGAACTTGCGTTAGGACCATTCCGAGGCCACAAGTGAGACTACATTCGTGTAGTTAGATTTACTACATGATAAGAGGCATTAGGATTAACCCATTGTTTTACACCTGTGTTTTTGTTATAAATTACATTGGCTACATTGGTCAAGTAATTCTCCCACACCCTTTGCGTTGTACTCATTTTTAGTACACGATACCCCTAGTACGCCCCTCAGAGCCTATCTTTTCGTTTCGACCTTTAAGCATCTTACTTAAAGGAAGAATTTGTTACACCCCACTTAAATGTACACCCAAATCGCCTTAGCCTACCTTGTATGCACTCATTTTTTAGTGCATTATTGTTACAACATTTGTTTAAACCCAAGTTAATTATCTAGTTGATTACATGGTTGCTAAGTCGAGTCATATCCTTGTACATATTGTTTTGGGACGATTGGGACTCATGGGTAAAGTACTAGTTGTAATGGAGTAATGGGGAAGAACATCATTTATTACCCCCATATGTGCTAATAATTTTAAAAGTACTCCAAGTTTTTCAATTATCTTAATTCGAGTCATTAGAATAGTTATTTGTAAAGTTATGTAAAAATTCAAGTGTAAGGGGAATGCAATGCCCCTTTGATTTATTATTTTGGATGGTAGGGCAAAAGTGTATGCAAAAAAAAAAAAAAAAAAAAAAAAAAAAAAAATCAAGAAAAATACAAAAAAAATGAGAAAAAGAAAAATAGAAAAAAAACATACGGACTACCATCCCGTTTCATTTTATGTTTGTTTTATGTTTTTGTTTTTGTTATTTCGTTTCTAGCTTAAGATCGAGTCTAGTCTTGGCTTAGCAACATTGTATAGTACATGTAATTGATCAAGATTTTTAACTCGCCACCATTAAAATATCCCTTATCCAACAAAACCGTGTTTTCCTTTTCCCTACACCTAACGTTATAAACCCATTTAAAAGCCCTCTTTGATAGTTTATCTTAGGTGCTTACGCCTAGTGGAGGAGGTTTTCGATCCTTTCCCAAGCCTATGGTAATCTATTTGCTATGACAGGTAGTGAGAGATATTATCCGTTTTCATTTATGAGATTTATTTTGATGACACTTGAGAGATGTGAGTATCTAAACACTACTTGTGAGGTGCTAGTATGTAATCTCCATGCTTATTATGATTGAAGTGGAACGATTATTTGTTGTAATTACTTTTATGTTGCATTAAATGACCCCTAACTTGTATTTTGATTAGAATAAAAGCGCATTTGCTTGAGGACAAGCAAATCTCAAGTGTAAGGGTATTTGATGAAGCGAAAAGTGTACCGCTTTTAAGGGGTCATTTAAGCCCTAAATCGTATTTATTTGATCAAATATTGCCCTAAATCGTTCCTTTTGTCATTTTAGGTACTTTTGAGGAGAAATCTGGAAAAGGAGGCATTTTGGACGTTTTTGGAGCATAAAAGTGAAGAAAACGACAAAGTCTCAAAAATCGGCTGAAAGTTACCTTTGACGGCGTCACAATTAACTCTGGACGGCGTCATGCTTTGGCAAGAAAAAGTGGACGTGAAATTTACTCATGATAAGCCAGTGAAAAAAGCATGTGAATTCTGACGGCGTCACGCTTTAACTTGATCAAGGGCGTCACGACTTAAATCATAAGGGGACGGCGTCACGTTCACGAGCTGACGGCGTCAAGCCTTGATAAGCCAGAATGGATTTTTGAAGAGCTAAAGAGGGACGACGTCAAGAAGGTCATCCGGGAACCCTAGAAGCGGCGAGGTGACGGCGTCACACTCCATAAGGTGACGCCGTCAGATCCAAAAATCTATATATAGTTTTCTAATTTTTTGTCATTAGGGAGAGCTTAGTGTGTGGAATTTTGGGAGAAAACCCTAGGACGATTTTAGCTTCTTTTTCAAGGCTTTTTGCCTTGAGATCTTCCATGTTACATTGAAAGATAAGTTATCAATTAATCATTCAATATGTCTATGTGTTGTTTGATTCTATCTTATTCTTGTCTTTTGTTTAACATGTTAGGCTAAATTTATCTTGTGTTTTCTTAGATCTAATGAAACCTAGCTATTGATTATTGGTTATTAGTGTGTTATTAGTTGTATTGGATGATTGTTTATCTATGTTAGGCTTAAGAAAACTGGCTAACTTCCTATTCGGTAACTTGCTTGAACGTCTTAAGAAACATGAACCAAATGCGTACTAAAGGTTTTTATGGTTGTATTTAATGCACAAGCGAATTCTAGTGATCCCATGTTAGGAGCTTCCTAGCCGGCTCGACATAGGAGTGAAGTAGGAGCTTGTAGAGTTGGGGAAGTAAGTACGCCACCCCACGAATGGTATTAAGGAATACACCCGTCATCCACGCGACTAATACACACTAATTAACCGGTAAAAGATAGTTAGGGAGTAAGGAAATCTAAGTAAACACATTTCTCCACACATAAGTTTCTCACCACATTTTCATTTTTGTTATTTTATTTTATTTGCATTTGTAGTTATTTGGGTTAGTTGACTAGCAACTAATTCCGCCCACTCCTTCAAAACCGAGATTTTACTTGCTTTCATAAAAATATAAAAACATAAAAAGAATCTTCCTCAACCCTTAGACCTAATTAGAGTAGTCTTTCACACCTAACGAACACTATTCCCTGTGGAGAACGATCAATCCCCCGTACTTACCACTACACTATACTACATCGGTCAGGTACACTGCCTGGTGGGGTTGTAAGCCTCTTGAGATCCCTCGAGAGGTAAAACCTGTTGTAAGGTTGCAAAACCCACGCATCAGCGGATCCAAATAAAGGGGTCCGCCCTTTATGTTGTTTGGTTCCGCCAGGACCTGCCAGATAAGATTTTCACAAATCTTTCCATATCTTGCACAATCTTACAAAGTCAACTATATTGCTTCAAGATCTCTCCAAGATATTACCTAAATCAAATCTTACATGAAATCTATCCAAGATCTTTCCAAAATCAAATCTTACATGAAATCTATCCTAGATCTTTTCAAAGATTTATTAAGTGAAGATCTAAGTAATATATTCATATGATCTTCAAAATCTTCTAACATATCTAAAGATCTCTAAACGATGTATGCCATGATGTCATGAACATATTTCCATTTTAAGAATTAAAATGTAAATAATGTAAATGTATATATGTATGTCCTATGTATATACTAGCTTAACTAATATATGTTTATGTATCATGTTAGTTTGACACCTAAAGTGTACTTATCCTATTAATCTTAGGAAACATGATGTACAAGTAAAAGTACTTGTATATGCAAAGTGTAAAATGAGGTTCTAAGTAGAATGGTTAACCTTTTAAAATACTTAATGACCTAATCATATTTTAAACATTCTAAATGGTTTGTTAAGGGTTTGATCATAATGCCACATAACAAACATGTACGAACCTGTGTTGTATCATACGAGGACTCGAGAGGTATTGAATGTATGTTGAGACAAAATAAGATTACAAGTAACTTGTACATTTTACGTTATGTATCAAGTTACATGTTTGTCATCAATCAAAACAAACGAGACTGCTTGTACTAACAATCTCCCTAACGAGACTGCTTGCACTACCAAACTCGATAAATCGGAGAAAACGACTGGACCACTGCACATAATTCCCTGGTTTTAACATTGGTGGTGTGTCCAAAGAGCCTGCTTCATGTCTCGACTGTTGACTGCTTATGGCCTCGCACATTTTGTTAAACCAGTGTGGTTCTCTTGATGGAGGTTGGGAATTTTGCATCGGTTGTGGAGGGATTTGTTGCTGTGGAAGAAATTGATGTTGCTGCATTAACATGTGATGTTGTTGATTCTGTGGTTGATACTGTGGTTGAGTGTACTGCTGCTGAAATGGTTGTTGATGATACTGTTGCTGTTGTTGATTGTAGAAGTAGTTATTGTATGGTCGTTGAGACATCCTTATGTTTTTGTTGATCGTACAGACAATTAAGATGTGTGTTATGAGTTATGAGGTTTGGTTTTGGTTAAGTGGTGTTTTTGTTCAATTTCGATAGATTACTGTTCACAACAATTGCGATAACACTGTTAACGACAATTGCGATAACACTGTTCACGCTGCCAATTACGATAAGAGTCTAAATTGCGAAAAGATTCTAAATTGCGATAAGGTTTTGAATTGCGATAAGATTCTAAATTACGATAACTCCAAGAATTTCGATAGCTTCAGCAATTGCGATAGAAATTGATAATTGCGATAAGCTTTCTAATTGTGATAGAACTTGCAATTGCGATAAGTTATCTTAATAGCGATAGAAAAGGTAATTTCGATAAGTTAACAGAATTGCGATAGATCTTGCAATTTCGATAGGTTATCTAAATTACAATTCTGATCACTTTCTCAAAAACTTATACAAGATATGAGAATAACCGCCAAGTCAAAGTATTTTCACAAACTTATACAAGCAAGGAAAACACTGAACTCCAATTTCGATAAATCCGTAGGCTGCTGAAATTGCGATAAACCCTTGCGAGAATTGCGATAAACCCTCTTTTTCACAATTGCGATAAACCCTCTTTTGAACCAAATTGCGATAAACTCTCTTTTCACCAAATTGCGATAAACCCTGTTTTCACCAACTTTTATAGATTACCTTTACGCCTAGAAAACGATGATTTATCCGATTGTTTTTTGTTTCTAACGTTTAATAATACGTAAATTATGAAGAGATTTGCAACCTTTAACGTGAAAACCAAAATTTGGTGAATTTCTATAACTAGCAACGAACTAAAAAACTTGTGTTATACTAATCAAACTCGAACAAAAACCCAAATATCGACTTTGAATCTAATCTCTATTCACTATTTTATCTTTTCACTTTACAAGCTTGAAGATAAATGAAAAAGATGAGATGTTTGGTCGTTTTTAGCCACAAAACCACACATAAATTACTAATATGCCCCAGTTGCCCAATGCGTTTGCTTATCCGACCTGATCTCACAAAATTCTTATATTAGACCAGGGCAACTCGTCCAACCAACTACGGGATGTCACGTGTCCGACCAAATTACGGCATCAACTGTTGGTACGATGTACATGGAAAGTATTGTTTTTTGGGCAACATGTCATTTTTGGGCAACCAATACATGAGCAACTGGATATTTTGGTCATTTTACACCTTACTCTCACAACATTCAACTAAACCAACTCATATAAACCATCTCACAACCCTCTCCTCCAGATAAACCATTACAACTCACACCACCACAACCACCCAACAACCCGATGCCACCACCATCCGACGCCACCACCACCTGACGCCACCTCCACCGGACTCCTTGAATGGGTGAATGGCACATTACCACTCGAAGATTATCTTACTGGAAGGTTAGTTAGATTATGGTCCATATAGTCCTCATGTTAACATTTAACTTACTTTAGTTATTTTAAGATCTAAACATATTGATTGTGTGGATGATTCGGGTGGTCTTGGGTTATGGATGATTAGATCCATGTTTGAGTTAGATGGAAGAACTAGAGAGAGAAAGAGATGAAGGGAAAACTTGTGTGAGATTAGCTTGTGTGTGAAATAATACAAGAGTTCCAACCCTTCCCAAGTGTGGGAAGGGCTTTATATAGTTACTAATATTGTGCCCCTAGTGGGCTGTGGAGTGAGCTGACAGTGGGGAAAGCCCCGACCCACTCCACAAATATAAATACGACTAAACTAATAATACTAATAATACTAATATTACTAAGCTAATATTAATAAGCCTACAAGCTATGTGAATGCTAAATAGATGCTCGAGGTGACCGAGCCTTCATCTGAATATTTATATTCCTAACAATCTCCCCCTAAGGGAGGTCACCCGGAAATAATAATTTGAATTCTAGCATTCTTTCTTCTGAACTTGTCTTTATAGCTCGTAGTCTTTGATTCTTCAAAGTCTTGTATCTTTGTGCATTGTGCATCCAGCAGTAATCATTTGATGACTGATTGATTTTCTTGGACGATCTTTGAGTATTCTTCGACTTTATCATCCAACATTTGTTTCCAAGTCATCTTACAGCAGTATGTCTCCACGTGATGTGATAGTCTTCGAGCCGACATGCTCACACTATTTGGTGTCATGATCTTTAGCATCAGAGTTTGCAGAAGCCGTGTTGAAGGTCCTTTTGGTTGATCATGACTTTGTTGAGTTACAATGATGATGTAGTGTGAGCATGTGGTAGAGGATTGGCATCTTTACTGCAACCAGCTACAACTGCAACCAGCTACAGCATCCAACAGCCACAACCGCCAGAAGTTCCTGCATACGACAGTTAGCAATAAAACGTCCGGTACTTACAGGTTCGGACTTCGAGATAGTTAACAGCATAGTGTGAAAACTTTCTCTAATCCTTACCCAGACCGTTCCTAATCGAAAACCCACAGAGGGCTTTTTAAGATCGTACCGTAGTATATCAACGATTAGGTGAGTCGCTGGAGATCACTCCACAACTGTAGACCGTTTGAAACCGCCGCGATCACTAAGCGTAATCCACATGGAATTACCGAAGTGACCTGCTTTCAGGGCTGCTTGATGTTGACCCTGGCAGGAATTTCCATTCAATCATTGAGAATTACATTAGTAAATTCTCTCATAAATGTTCTGGCAGATTGCTAAGATCTGCGTAGGACTCATGAGTTTACAACTGGTGTCCTTAATGTTGAATAACCAGTGTAGAAATAATTAGTGTCCCTATGAGATCTTATTATGAATCTTGTGGCTCTAGACTCGATAGTGCGTTTTGATTTAGTGAGCGGAGGCTGGAGAGAACTGCCACCTTTTCAATATCATCTAACTCGGAGTGAGAGAGACGATAGAAATGTATTGAACTCTGTGACAATTGAAACAAGAATCCTTTGAGGGACCTTGAGTGGCTAGGGAGGGTTGTGCAGTGTATCACTGGGTCCATGATACTTTGTCTTCAATGCCAGCAATCATCTAAGTGATTCTGACAGCATATGAATTGACCCGGTTTCTGCCTAAGTTATAAGGAGGGCTTCTTTCTTTTCACCCTTTATCTTTACAATTCTTTTTCATTCTTCAACCCCTTCAGTGCTTACCGAGACTTCATAACTAGCACCTTGTTGGGTTTGTTCTAGTACTAGCTCCATCTCAGTTGGCACTTTTCCCTTATCCACTTTTCTCCCTTTTTATCATACCTAAGGACTTCTACACTAACTAGTGGATTGTCCCTGGGTAGATCCCTCCGGCTCTGGCGGGATCGTGGGAACTTGAACCTAACCTTACCATCCTTATAACTCCATACATTAAATAAAATGGTCGGTCTTTGGTGTTCTTCCACAATTGCTAAACCAAATCTTTGAAAAATCCCTCAAAGTGTTCATGATTAAGAAACACATTTTGCTAACACTTGAGAGTTTTATATTTTTCAAATGCTCCCCCTCAACATGTGCTCAAATGATTGTTTTATAAATTTGCACGTGTTAGGTAGAGCTCGCACTTTTTGAATTGATCAACTTTCAGTGAACATGACTGATTCGAGACACGCTTACATCACTGGTTAGACCAGCTTGAAATTATTACCTGTCCTGGTCAAGTTCACAGAAAGTTTCTCGAAATGGTACACTTGTAACACCCCAACCCGACAAGGGTAAAGATATCACAAAAATGGATTCATATCAGATCAAAACAGAGCATACATCTACAGTAATACAAAAATCTCAAAGGATTACAATTGAAATACTGAATTCTACAAGGTTACAATGAAACTTTCAAAACTAATTCTAAACATAATAACTTCAGTCCAACTCTAATCCAGAATAGCTACCAAGCCTTCTAAGTCCAGAGGTACACTCTCACTCATTCCCAGCTTCCTACTAAAACCTGCCGCAGGAAAAGAAATGCGGCTGAGCTACGAGAGCTCAGTGAACAGATATATAGATGACAGAAACAATAGAAGATAACAATACAGAAACAAATCCGAAATACAGATTATACAGATACCGAACTAAAGTGAAAGAATAGGAAAGGAATAAGGGTAAAAGAAAAGAAATGAGAAAGGGATAATGCACAAACCAGGTTTAGGGAAATACAGAAATCCATCACGAGCCCAGAGATAACAGATAATATCATAACAGAATAATCATATAATAATCCAGAGGGGATGCCTCTCAAATAACAGATAATATGAGGGGTGACCTCATGTATCAAATGGAGTGATCAGCTCCCAGATATATGTGAAAGACGTGTATCGCACACACCATCAATCACCAGAGATATATATAACAGATAACATAATAACAGATAACAGAAATCAGATCGGAACTAGGATGCATCCATGCGCCCCAGTAGGCCAGAATCTTCTCCTACATAACAGATAAAATCAGGGACGGGACAGGTCATCACTCTCCTGCCCTAGAGTCATGTCATCGGTGCATCAATGACATGGACATGAAACCCTCATGCCTAGTGATTGGCTCGGATATCAGACTGTGGCCAAGGTCAGATGTCATATAATAAACAGAGTCACATCTAAGGGTTCATGGCAGAAGGGTCATGTCAACAATTCAGATTAAGATAATAAGGTTTAAATCAGAGTTTATCAGATTAAGTTTAATATCAAAGCTTAAGTTCAGATTAAAAAGGTTTATTTCCAACATTCCAAAAAGTATAACAAAGGTTAATGATTACAAATTTATAGCAATAATCCATTTCAGAAGTTCCTGTCAAAAGTTCATTTAAATCAATCCTTTAATAATGGTTTTCATTGAAATGATCTTACGAAATAGTTTTCATAAAAATGGTCTTCCAAAATGTTTAGTAACTTCCATTTCCAAGTGGTATCGTTTCCTTTAAAATAGCTTTTCTTTAAACAGTTTCATATGTAGTTTAATAGAGGTTCAAAATCAATTAGGTTCAGATAAGGATTTAACAGGTTAAGGTTTACCAAAATCAAATCAGAATTTACAACAGATATATCAGGTTAAGGTTCAGAACAAGGTTCACAGATCAGATTCAATTAAGACTCACAAATTCAGGGTTCAGAACAAGAGATCAATCAGAGTTCAGGAAAAAGGTTCAGAATACAAGAATCATAGCAGAGGTTCAAACAAAAAGGTCAAGACAAACAGATCACAACAGAAGGGAACATAGCAGTGGTATCGGAGATCCTAATAAAGAAATGAAACTGAAAGAAAAAGGGGATGAAAAACCCTTACTGAAAAAGGGCAGAATATCTGTACCTTATTAGCACAGCAGAAATCAAACAAACAAACACAAAATCAGATGATCAAGACTTCTCCTTCTTCACACCTAAGGAAGAGGAAGACAGAATTACTAAAGTTTCTTATTCAGATTATTCCTTTTAGTTTATCTCTTCATTTTATGTACTTTCTATTTTTAGTAACTTTCCAGATTTAGTAAGTTCCCATAATTAGCAGGTTTTCCAGAATTAATAGATATTATCATTTCAGATTAGATTTAACCCTTATTCAGAGATTATTATGGAATACAGTACATTTTATCAAGTTACAGAAGTTTAGGGTTTTAAATGACAATTATACAAAGCTTAGGGTTTTAAATGAAACTTCATTAATTTACAAGGTCATTTGTGAAAATACTTCAAGTTACAGAATTATACACTCATTTTATTCAGAAATACATTTTATTCCCTTAAGTTTCACAAATTACAGATTACACCCCTTTAGTTACATAATTTACAAAACCAACCTTATAATTACATAGTTTACAATTTAAACCCTACAACATCCATAATTACCAACCAAGCATATTATATTTCAAATTTACAGAATATATCATCAGAAGTTAGTACTTTACATATTTGACCCCTCAGAATTCAGAATTTACATATTTAACCCTTTAAGTTTACAAAACATATATATTAAGTAATAATTTCATAACAATTACATAATTAGCCCAACAATCCTCAAAATTACACAACAACCTTTTTATATCAGTATTAACACAAAATAACTTCAGAATTCCAGATTTACACTTTTGGTCCCTCATTTTTAATTACTTCCAATTCGTAACCCTAAATTCCCATTAATTCATTATTATGCAAAATTTACACTTAGGACCCCAAAGTTATATTTTTCCCACATTATTACAGATGTATATGATCTTACAAAAATATCCCAGAAGTTTCAAAGTTGGCAAAACAGGTCCTTATGCATTTAACTTCAAATCGGTAATACTTTTTACAAACAATTAGAAACCCTACTATGCACCAATCATTGAACCATCATTAAATCATCCTTAAAACACATTAAATGATCAGATATTCATCCAAGAAATCAAACCCTAGAGGCCACGATTTTTATTTTATTTGTTTCTTTATTTTTTAAAATCCGGTTTTATCAATAATTAACCACGTTAATTTTAGGCCTCTAAAAATCAAAACCATATTTTTCCCAGATCATATGACTGATAAGGAACCCACGAAAAATAGTGAACATGCCCAGAAAAATCGTTTAACATATATTACATATTTACGTACGTTTTAGACATTAAAATTACAACGACTTGATTTAGGCTATTATAATTCGATCTATCATTTTTCCCAGGTCTAATACATCATAAGAGGTCTAAATAAAATAGCCATCATGCCCAGAAATTCGGATTACATATTATTGCAATTTACGTGTTCTTTAGCCATAATATTTTCATACGCATAGAATTATCATGCATGGATCGATTTACATATTTTATATGAGTTATATAACATCTAAATATCACTGGAAAAATGCCATATTAATTTTAACACGTTTGGTTTAGTCGCAAGAATTATTACCTTCTTTTAGAGCAATTCGACAAGAAATTAAGAACAAGAACGAACCAAGGAGAAAACGCAGCAACCCTTAATTTTCCTAGCTCCCTTGCACCTCCAAGAACACCAGAAAATTACTTGTTCAAACCCAGAAGTCGTGTGAAGGCCTTGTCGAATTTCTTTCTTGTCGCTTAGGGTTTTCTTGTTTAGTCGGCTTATGGTTTTTAGAATAAAATAAAAGAGATATGTTTTAATATTGTGGAACCGACTTTAGGGGGGGCAAGGACCAGAATTTCGGGATTTAGAATCAAGATAAATATTGGGTTTATTTTGTCTAACATTTCCTTAATTTATTTTACTTATTATCTAATTTAAAAGAAATAACATTATATTTAGTTAAATGTATAATTTTCGGATTTGCTAAATAATTATGTATATTAATTTTTGAACATTTAAAATGATGTAACATTGTCCCAGAAATTATTTTGTTTCAGATATAGTTAGATTTCAGAAGTTTTGGAATTATTTCGGAATTTTATAAATTGTTTTATAAGGTTTTATATTATCAGGGGTAATTTGGTAATTTTACGCGTTATCTGAATTTCAGGTATTACAACACTCTACTCAGACACATCCTTTTCGAGACACGCTTACATCACTGGTTAGACCAGCTTGAAATTATTACCCGGCCAGGATATGTCCTTTCGATTGATGATGACAATTTGTGTTTCGTCAATTCATTGGTTACGTCTGAGTCACGATCTCATGCGGTGCCAAATCCTTTTTGTCCATTTGCTCCCCCTCAATATGTGCATCGATATACGAAAGAGTTTAGCACATATGGGAGAGCCTAACATTTAATTCCAAAACATCACATTTTCATCAGGTTTCATATTTAAATCACATTCTCTCCCCCGATCAAAAATTTCAAACCTTTTGAGATTTGTGATCCCAATTGATTTAAATAAGTTAGAAAATGTGGGAGAAAATGTATCCGATTTAATGTAGTCTGATGATGAAACATACTATGCTCCCCCTTAAACTAAGAGGGAGATTCACTGCTTATTATGCACAATTCGACAATTATGACACAAATGATATTGACCTTTTTGTGCAGACAATGTAATCATCCGCTTTTCTGAGTGAATCAGTGGTCAACATCAATCATCCATCCACCAACAAATCTTTCGCAAATGTAGTTGATCCCCACTTGGCGAGACCAAAATAGATGAATGGCGATGGTGGTGGTGAAAGTGTTGTTGTTGTTGTTGTTGCCGACGTTGTTGTTGTGGTGAATTCCGAGCCAATCAATAGAGTTTGAACGTCTGATCAAATGGTTAGAATGGGAACTGGCACATTCATTTTGGCTATGGAATCTGCATAAGAATATCAACACAGATATACATACATACAGATACACTATTCCTTAATAGCTACCCTTCAGCAGCTTGCCACATTATAATACCAAATTCATTTAATCAAACCACAGTCAGGAAATACGTCAAACTACTATCTAGCATGAAGAGCAAACAGCAATCATGAACATGGCAATTCACTCATATTTCATCATTCATTTCAGGATCTTAGGAACATGATTCTAACATAATAGCAATATACCTAAGCGAATCCTGAGAACATATGCACAATATCAACAACAATTAAGCAGCAGAGACAAACAAGATTTGAAACTCAATCATTCAGATCATACAAATGTCAGTGGAGTATTCAAGAACATCAAACTCAATGGGTTTTCTAACTTCTTTTAGATTTTTAGTTTTAAAGTATTTAGGGGATTAAACGAGGATTCCCAAGTAACACAAATGAACCTTCTAGATACATAAAGCTAGGAAACTATAAGCAAATTGCACATAATGACCTAAGCTTTCTAGCAACTAACACATTTGGCCATTTGATATAAAGTTTTAGCAAGATCATCTTCAACTAATACCCCATTAACTACAAAACCAAGTATGAGTTAACCAAGAAACCCGTTTGATGATATAAAATTTGAATTCACTCTCCCCCTCAATCAATGACCCATATTCTAGTTAAAGATTTGTAGTCGTTGATTGAGTGACAAATTTTATGCATAATCCAAGAGTAAAAGAATTTCAGGCAACACATAATCACCAAGTGTCTCACAAATAATTTTCAGAAGAATCATTGAATGAAAACTATTTGTATACAAAGAAGATTTCTCTTCTTTTTCAAGAAATGATGCACTGAAACGTACATCAGATCGAAGAAACATGGATATAAAGTAATCCATGCCCAGGTGAACATCACCCAGTTGGAGGAACAACCGTCTTTTTGGCGACGTGCTTTCCCCAGTATGAAGCGCGGGTTGCTATCTGAAGTAATAGCAAGCCATTTAGACATGTTTTAACAATCCATTTTAACTTCTGCTCGAGCTTCATTTAAAGACCCGTGCCATTATTGAATGACATTTCTAAGTCCGTAAATGTTATCGATAAACCGAAGACATGCCTAGGTGAAACTATTTTTGGTATTTTCTATTTTTCAATTTTTAAGGTTTTTCTGGTTTTACGTTTCTCTATTTACAATTTGCAGGTTTTCTATATATCTATTTACAAAATGGTATAAGATATGAACAAAAAAATATGAAGCAAATATGTACAAGGATACGAACCAAAACCATTACTCCTCAGCTTCTTGGATCATTTCCGCTGCCATTCCTTTACTTGCTGAAGAGCAATGTGAGCACATTTAATCAGGGATTAATTCAGACTTTTCACACTCCCCAAATTAGTGCTCTCCCCCAATCTGACAACCTTTCTGATGAACACCCATAATAGAAAGAAGACTTTGGATGAACGCCCATAATATGAAGAAGTCTTTAGATAACCAAATGCATGCCGTCTTTAGTCTTCTAACACATAGCGGAGAGTGTAGAGAAGACTGTAGACTCGAACTTCTTCAAGATTGCCCAATATGGAGGAACAGAATACCAACCATCTTCATCTCACCAAATGCCTTCCAGTAACCTTACATATAACCCATCAGCCCGCAGCATACATATGAGATGATAACACCCAACAGAGAATGTAGAATAGACTGACGACTCGACCTTCTTCAGTCTTTAGTATAACACCAAAGTAACAAGTTGGACCACTGATCATCTATAGTATGTATCCATCCTTGGATATTAAGCCCTGATCACGTGAACCTGTTGTGCGTCCTTGATGTACACATTCTCTCTCCCCTGATGGTTACGATTAATCAGCCCATGACGTAACAGTGAAACGTTAATACCAAGGTAACAAGTTAAACCACTGATCATCTCTGCGGTTATCAATACCGGAATAAATGATTAAGCCCGATCATGTGAACCTGTTGTGCGTCCTTGGTGTACACATTTCTCTCCCCCATGATGGTTACGATTAATCGGAATCATCATCCTGATGTGTACATGCAGCATAATGACGTGTACATGAAGCATTCACTAGAAACCCTTTGTTGCTGATTGTACCAGCCCGTGAGACGATGTCGATTAGCATTCCATGACCATGTTCTTCAACACCTTGATAGAAGGAGGAAGATGTAGTGTTGGAGAACCATGGTTTGCACGACTCCTGAACTGATGTATTCAGGAGTCGTATGACCATTTCTCAATCATCAATCAACATGTAGATTAATATTCACCCTTCCCCCCCCCCTCAAAAATTGCATATGCCTGCCAACTGCAATTTTTGATGATTGAACTAGTGAATATCAATACCATCAACGATAAGTAGCTCCACTTGACGGTACTTGAAGACTGACATGTTGTTTATTCACCCTTTCCCCCCCTCAAAAATTGCATATCCCTGTCAACTGCAATTTTTGGTTGAATAAGTGAATAAGAATATACTCTAATGTGCGCCGATCCACTTGAAGACTGAATAAGCACGGAAAGAGCATGAAACTTGTTGATGAGAATGGCCATAAACAAGAAGATTTCTCTTCTTTTGAAGATAAAGTGCACTCAAGCGTACACTTTTATTTTCTTTGATGAACGGGGCCTGAAGTGTTATCTGCAGACGCCATTATGATGAAGAGCGAGGCCTGCACTGATTTGTACAGACGTCATTACGATGAAGAGTGAGGCCTGCACTGATGTGTACAGACGTCATTATCTCTCTCTTTACTACTTCTCTCATCTAACTCGTTACCAACCCCATTATCATTTTGTCGGCTTGATGTCGTGACCACTGATGGAGAAAAAAACCCAATATGATGAACTTGAGACTGAAGTAACATAACCCGAACTTGTGACTTAAACTTGTACTAATGCGAGACAAAGAGCGGTGTAGAGACTTCGTGCAACACTGAATCCCTAAGTACTCTATACTCTTCAACCAACCAACCATCAAGTATAAGACGTACATTACCTTTTGGATATCCACAACTTCGTGTGACACTGAGCACTACAACGTAACTCCTTAAAGTGATAGTTATTTTGTAATAGAGAGAAAGAAAAAATAACTAGATATCCAAGTCCTCGTCATTGTAAACGTTGAAAGCTCGAACAAGGATCTCGAAGAATCTTCATCCAACCTCCCCGATATCTTCAGATACTAAGTACACGCACCCATGAAATTTCACTTCATCCTCAAATAGATAATAATGAATTAACGCTGTAGTCACATCTTGTGGTTAAGGCCCAGATCTAGCCCTTTATGATGCTTTAACTGAA
The DNA here is from genome assembly GCA_021014915.2 of Artemisia tridentata subsp. tridentata. Taxonomy (NCBI): domain Eukaryota; kingdom Viridiplantae; phylum Streptophyta; class Magnoliopsida; order Asterales; family Asteraceae; genus Artemisia; species Artemisia tridentata. The sequence continues at coordinate 174,903,472 of CP139505.1, forward strand.
CTTTGATAATGGTTTTAACCCGATCACGGTCAAGAGCTCATAATCCCATCATCACGGGATTTTACAAATCTATGATTTAAACCGAGAAATAAGTTCTTTCGCGGGATTTTACAAAACCAAGAAGAAACCGTGAGACAGTAATCAAATGGAACGTGGCATGACTGATTTGATCTTGGTGAATATCAGTGTGGGTTAAGAATGTCCTGTGAGAATTACTGATCACATCACAACTTTTAAAACCTTTGATCAACTAACCAACCTTGTACACAGATTAGTGACCACTTGATGAAGGAAACCCGATATACCAATATTGAAAACAGAATTAGAAGTCCCCAAATTCGTTACTTAAGCTTGCACTAATGTTAGAAGAACGGTGTAGAGAATTAATGCTCCAAGCAAATCTCTATGTACTCAATACCCAACCAAAGTATGAGACCTTAACACCTCTTGCGATTATCGACAACGTCATTGACGTGTGACACTGAGTACACCAACGGAACTCTTAAGTGATAGTTACCCCGACTGCTGGTAACTAGATAACCTAAGTCTTCAACTTAAATTTTAAGTACGAGCAAGTTATCATTGAAGGTCATGCATCCAACCAACCCCGACTTCAAGATAAAATAAGTAGACGCCTTTGTGAAATCCAACCTCATTCTCAAACAAGGAATACCAAATTAACTTCGTGATCATTTTGTGCGGTTGAATAGTCAAAGGGGGAAGAAACATGCGCTAATTCTTAGCAGTGCCCATGACTCATAGTCAGTCCTATCAAACAAAGCTGTCCGACCCAGCTACTTGGATGTTATCAGGTGCAGTACATGGAATAGATGTCGTACTGTGTACAGGATTTTACAGTTCTTAAGATTTATCCGAGAGATAAATTCAAGAACAAACTGCACAACAGTAAGTATCAAACTGCTGAAATCTTAGGCAATTTGCTAAGACCCAAACCACTGAAAGCTAAACCACTGAAACTGGAACCACTAATATTCAAACTGCTGGAGACTGAACCACTGAATCCTGAATCGCTACGATCTGACCCGCTGAAACCGGAACTGCTAAGATTCAAACCGCTAGAGATTGAACCGATATGATCTGACCCGCTGTAACCGGAGCCGCTAAAATTTACATCGCTGGAGACGGAACTGCTAGGAAACACGCGCTAATTCTCCCCCTCAAAAAGGGCATGCAATGACCTTTTTGCCAAAGCTGAGAGTTCGTGATGTTTGTGAATTTGTCAGGCACAATACATGGAAAGAGACAAATAAAATTACAGCAACGAAGATGGTGATTAAGACTCTCTTGAAGTAACCCCTTGCTTATCTCCTCATCAATAGTTTAGCAGATTAATAAATTCCCTGAAGCTCATAATATGCCAAAACCGCTTGATGAAATACGTTTAACTTTAAATGTAAAAGGTTAAACCACGTCTCTGAACAACCACCTCCGGTCTTTAAGTCTGACCACCTCTTGAGAAGATCTTGTACTACAATCCCATTAGAAGCTTGAGAGACAACAATCACTTGATGAAGCTTGATAAAGAACAAGTTCGCGACTTATACTTGCACTAAATTTGTGATTTAGAACCTATATTGAGCACAACATCGTAACTCCTTTAAATATAGGTAGTGATATATACCCAACCTTCCATCCTTTATTGTATATATCCACTTCTTGAACATCCAAGTCTAATCACCCTAAATACGCTCGAGCAAGGGTCATCAAACATCGTGCATCCATCCACCCCGAGATGTTTGAGACACTAAGTACACTAACCCGTGAATTAACAAACCAACCAAGCTACCATAATTTCCCAAATCCTAGCGATCTCGTAGCACAAACTTATCCCAGAAAAAATAGTCAAACCTCGTAAGTTCTATTATGTCTAAATCCAAGTTCAGCCTACTTGACCAAAATTAATTTGACGGGATTTTACAGCTCTTGAGATTTAAACCGAGAAATCGAATCTTTCGCGGGATTTTCTAAAATCTACAAGAGAAACCGTGAAATCATTACGAATAGCCTAAAGTGAAGTGCAATACTGATATTCGAGATCCAAGTCACAGAAGTCAAATCTCAACTTGATCAAATTGCAACCGGTCAAGTCACAGTTTGTCAAGCTGCCACAAGTCAAATCGCAAACAACCATATTGCAATGAGTCGAATCACAAGTGTTAACTCACAACGTCAAATCGCAACTGGTAGCATCGCAATCAGTCGAGTTGCAACAAGTCAAATAGCAACTTGTCAATTCGTAATTAATCAAATTGTAATTAGTCAACTGAAACTCAAATTGCAAATATCAAGTCGCAGGCTCACTCAAATCGTAGGCATCACTAGGACAATGCTGACAAACTCACAACTTTGTAATCACGTTGACATTCATATACCCAAATACAAGCCGTGACGTGTGAATCCTTGTAAAACTTTGTACCACCAAAATATGCCACACCCTTTATCAAATATTATCAAACATTTGTGTATCCTAAATTTAAATTTGGATAACCAATTTTGATAGACCATGTCAGCATATTGCGGCCCAATCCATAACCACACCAAATTCGTCCATGTATAAACATTCACGGCCCATCAAAATCTGTAAACCCAGTCCATTCCGTTATTGATATCAATCAATTATAGTCACATTTTGTTACAACCCGTAATTAAAAGTACCATAAGCGTCAAAGCCCATTCAAGTTGCTGGTCCAATAAAATTATCATCATCATTCTCGGCCCAGTGAGAATCCAACTACAGTCCATACTCCAATAGCCCAATCCAAACCCTTATTAAAACAAAACCCGGTCATAAGCCCACGACTTTGTGTATAAAATATACACTTAATCCCAAATTATTCTAACCCTAATCCTTATCTCATCCGCCCCCCTCTCTTCTAACTGCCTCTCACCCACAAACCCTAATCCCAATCTTCATCACCAACTAATCCTCTTCTTTCTATTAGCAATCAAACACAAACACAACCAGTAACTTACTCGAACCTATATCTTCTTATATTCCTTATTTGGAATCAAGAAATCACGTTGAAGGTTTGAGGATCCTTCGAAAGGTCTAAGGTAGGTTCGACATATGTTTTGTATTTGATTTTCATTTAACCGAACACAAAGAAGGATGAAACACGATTGTTTTGTTCTTTCTTTAATTTTTCGGATATTGAAAGAGGCATATCTTCGAAAGAAATTTGACCAATGATGACAAACGTGTATAACTCTTAAGATCTTTAAGGATCTAATCACGAGTTTCACGGACCTGAGGTCAATGTTGTTTTTCTATTCATTTTAAGTAATTACTTTAAGATCAGTGATGGTATCTTCATCGTGTGTTTGTCCTTGTAAAGGACTTTGGACATTTGTTGTTCCACACGACAGAAAATCTAAGATCCTTTTGTTATCATCTCATTGCTTGAGTGTTGTTCAATATTTTGGATCTGTGAGGATTTGGTTTTGACTTGCAAAGATCGATAAGATCTTGACATCCATACAAGGTGCGAGTCAAAGCAAGACTGAGATCATTTGTATTTTACTTTTAACGTCTCAGATTGTACCGAAGATTGGGAGGTGAGTTTATTGAGGAGGATGGGATTAGGAAAGTGATAAATTAGTTATAGATATTGTCTGGTTTGTATTTGTTGTTGGCATTCCTGCGTAAATTTGTTTTTGTTTTGTGCACTTTGACTGATGATGGTTAATCGGACTGAGGTTCAAAACAGTTAGGTATTTTGTTGTGGTCTTAGTGGTCTGGTGTAACACCCCAACCCGACAAGGGTAAAGATGTCACAATAATGGTTTCATATCAGAACAAACACAAGCATATGAATAAATAATACAATTGAATTTCAATGATTACAAGAAAAAATATGAAACTACAAGGTTACAAATGAGAAATACAATAAATACTAAGTCTGAATATAAGCTCTTCTAGTCATCTGATTCAAAATAGCTAATAAGGTCTTCTAAGTCCAAGGTACTCTCCACTCATACCCAGCTTCCAACTAAAACCTGCCGCAGGAAAAGAAATGCGACTGAGCTTAAAAAGCCCAGTGAACAGATATAAAGGTAGCAAGCAGTAATAATGGAATGGTGGAGTAAGTGAAACAATGCAAGGTATAACAAGAGTTAGGAAAGAAGGAAAAATAGAAGGTTAAGCAGATATATCAAGAGTTAAGAACTAGTTACAATAGATAAGAGTAAAGGGAACAATAATCCCAACCCGAGCCCAAGTCAAACCAAGTCAAGTCAAGTATTAAGTCAAGTGTCAGGTCAAGTATGTATCCGGAGGGGTGACCTCGGGATAATAAGTACAAGGTTATAAGGTAAAGGAAACAGTAATCCACTACGAGCCCAAGTCAAGTCAAGAAATCAAGTAGCAAGGTGTACGGAGGGGAGACCTCGGTACCAAGTACAATATGAGGGGATACCTCCAAGGGGTGGAGTCATGAGCTCCCAAGATGTGAAAGACGTGTATCGCACATACCATCAGTCACCAAGTATAACAAGTAATATAAACAAGTCAAGTCAAGTCAAGTCAAGTCAAATCTAGGATGCATCCATACGCCCCAGGTGGCCAAAGTCTGCCTCTACTTAACAAATCAAATCAAGTCAGGGACGGGACAGGTCATCACTCTCCTGCCCTAGAGTCATGCCATCGGTGCATCAATGACATGGACATGAAACCCTCGTGCCTAGTTATGACTCGTAATCTCAAACTGTGGGTCAAGGGTCAAGTATCAAATATCAAGTATCAAGTTCAAGTTCTAAGCTCAAGTTCAAGTTCCATATCAAGTTGTTCAAGTCAAGTTTGCCATTTCAAGTGGTTCAAGTCAAGTTTCCCATTTCAAGTGGTTCAAGTCAAGTTTCCAATTCAAGTAGATTAAGGTTCAAGTCAAGGTTCAAGACAAGAGATCATAGCAAAGGCTCAATTTAAAAGTTCATTTAAAAGAAATCCTTTAATAATGGTTTTAGAAAAATGATCTTTCAAAATAGTTTTCACAACAATGGTCTTTCAAATCAGTTTTTCATAAAGATAGTCCTTAAGAGTTATTTTCATAAAACTTTAGTAGAATTACATTTAAAAGTGGTATCGCATCGTTTTAAAATAGCTTTTCTCAAAACATTTTCATATATAATTAAGAAAGTTTCCACATCCAGTTTTAATATCAAGTAGATCTTCTAGGTGTCCAAGGATTTGAATATTCAGGTCAAAGGTGATGAACGAAGTATGTCAAGTGTCAAGGGAACATGGCAAGGTTCAAAACAAGAAATCAAGGCAAGGGTTCAAAGCAAGGTTCGAATCAAGTGGATCATATCAAAGGTTCACAATACAAGGGGAAACATAGCAATGGCTTTGGGAATCCTAATGAATCAAGATAAGAAGTCAAGAGAACGAAAACACCCTTACTGAGAAAGGGTAGAATATCTGTACCTTAACAAAGTATGCAAATCGAAGCAAGTAATGAACGAAAACAGGAGATCACTCCCTCTTCACCCGATCTACAAATAATCATAAATTCTCTTATAAGCTTCATATGATCGTAAGGTTTCATTTTAGTTCTCTTTCTATTTTTGGTAACTTTCCATATTTAGCAACTTTCTATTTTTAGCAGATTTCTATTTTTATCAGGTTTCCCGATTTAGTAAGTTTCCAGAATTAGTAGGTTTCCACATTTAGAATATCATAAGTTTAAGTATTCAAATGTGACAATGATATTATTTCAAGGTTCATAATGTTGATTATATAAGTTTAGGGTTTATTATGCAATTATAACTAGTTTAGGGTTAATAGTGTCATTATGATAAGATTAGGGTGTAAAAAGTAAATATTATCAAGTCATATGTTTTTACAAGTTAAGTCCTTTAGTTTTAGAAAAATGACCATTTAAACCCTTTAGTTTGAAAAATAAACACTTAACACCTTTTTAATATCCTAAAAACTTTTCACAGATTTTACACACAAATTAGACCTGTTTTACACGATTATTCATCCTTATAAGAACTCAGAATAAAAATTCCAAAAAATTCACACACGTACCCAGATGTCTTAAGAAATTACCCTAATTTTTCCAGAATTTATTATTAAGTATAACTATAGTCCAAAAATCCGTTTAGTCAAGTCGTCCAGATTACTGATAAATTTTAACATACGAAAAGTAAGCAGTTCACAGGCCCATCAAAATAACTTATAAAAATCCACAAAAATCACAACAACTAACTTATATTCCAAATATTATTCTGAAGAAATTTTAGGTCATAACTCGTTATAGATTCCAAATTAAAAATCATAAGATACAGGTGAATTTTCGTAACCCGAAATACAGTTTTGACATCCGATCTCATAAATTCGAAAAATGTGACTTCCGTAACTTTAAAAATTATGAGATTAATTTCTACAGAAAGATATTTCATTGAACTTAATTCTAGACTCAAAAATCACCTAAAAACACGTTCACATCATTTATTTACATTCGATTAAAGTCGGATAAATTTCCAGATCAGTAGCAGTTTTATAATTTCATGCATATACTTAGAGTTTTGTCATTCCAACCTTTAATTCTTGACACATAACGATTATAGATGAGTTTATAACATGTTTAGGTCGATTTATAACAGGTCTTAACATAATCAAAACAATTACATCATCATACACACCTGGATCGATTTATACATATTAGGTTTTAGGGTTTTAGATCATGATTTTATGTGTATCTTTCATACAAATCGACAAGGATCAAAAACAAGGATATGACAAGGATTGAACGAGGAGGATGATACAATACCCTTGAAGATTACACGAAGGACAAGAACACACGAGATCAAATCACCACGGATTCCTTCCTTCCTTCCCTTTGGTTTGCACGACAGAAACACAACAGAACAAGAATATAGGATCGATTAGGGGTTGTCCACAAATCGTATGGATTAATTTGACAAGAACAAGATTACCTTATGACAAGAACAAGATCAAGGACTTCTCCTTTATGTTGCTGCTACTGATCGAATGGAAGAGACAAAAGGGAGGCCGATGTTTTGATTTAGGGTTTTGGAATGAGAAAATATTCGGTATTAAGATTGAGGAAAACAAACCGTGTGTTTTGATGGGCTTATACAAGGAATGGAATTATCTTTTTATGGGCTTATTATCAATCAAATTTATGCATGATTATCCTCTCTTAATTCTTGGGCCGAAAATTTTGTGTTGGACACAATATATGGATCGACTAGTTAGGGCTTATAGTGTAGGATCATTATTTTGTGATTTACTTATAACGTAATGTTTTTATTTGGGACTTAATTCGTTACATAACTTAGGATATAATCAATTTAAGTCAAGTATCATTATGTTGCTTAAATGATTTTCATAAGTTCTCAAAATTTTAAATTTGAGGGCATTTTTGTCCTTTCAGATTGTAATAATTTTGGGGTTTTACAACTCTTGCCCTCTTAAAAAGAAATTTCCGTCCTCGAAAATTGAAGTGCGAAGTTGAAATGAAAATACGAAATCACAGGAATATCGAAATGAATACCTACCAAGTCAAAAGAGGAATACGGATAACTGGATCGTATGGATTCTTCGGTCTCCCAAGTAGCCTCGCTCTCAGGATGGTTCTTCCTAGGAATCTTTACGAACAGAATGGTTTTGTTTCTCATGACTCAATCAAAGCAAGGTGGGTTCAAATTTCTCAGAAGGAGACAAATTGGGTTGATTCTGATCAAAAGGTCCACGCAACGTAAAATGGATGATAGGTGAATCTTCAGGGATGCTTATATGGAATACGAACAAGATTTCAAGTCAATTTAACTATATCAATAGTAAAGATCTCTATAAGAGTTCAAGATTTATAACTGTGGGAAACAGAATGCCAAACGAGAGTCCAAACTCATCTAGGTATCTAATGAATGAGAGCAAGGTATACTCATAGGTAGAATGAACCTAAAGTCTTACTAATCACGGATAATCCAACGGAGGTCAAATTATAAACTTCTTAGGTACTTCCCAAGATATCCTATGGCCACAATGAGTGCACGTTATATGATGTAAGTATTATCACGTTGGCCAGACGTCATAATACTGGCATCATATAAATATGCCCTCATGATGGTCATACTTTATCTCAAGTCGTGAACAAAATAATCTATCTTAATCCACCTAGTACTTCTACAGTCTCAGAGGTCAACAAAATCAAATGTCATAGTCAAGAGGGAAAACAAAACTATTCGCAAGAGTATCGGAATCCCAGATTGCCTAGCAGAAGTAAGGTACGCCGTCACAAGCACAATTCGCCAAAATTCCCAAAACAAAGCCATCATCGAACATACGAAAACTAAGCATGGAACTGAAATGCTTCTAGGGAACTTAAATCATTAGAGGATCTTATTACTATATAACGAAGCTTAAGTGAGTCCACGGAAGTGAAATTAGTCGTCAAAAACTTCGGTCTTCATAAAAGGTCTGTGTTCAAAAATCCGTTCATTCAAAACATTCAGTCTTTTCAAGTCCGGTTAATCTGTCTTCGTCTGTCCATCAATCTGGAAGTGAAACAAAATCCTGAACTTGTGTCTGGTTCATCAAGCCTCTTGCAGTTCTTCTTGGAATGAGATGGAGTAATGTGAATCTCTGGCACGATCTTTAAATCCTTTCATCATCCAGTCTGCTTCCGCTCTCAATCCATCTTAGTACAACCAAGACGAATAGGGAAGTGAGACTGCACGTCTTCATCAGCTCCAGGTTCGCCATCTTGACTAGATTTTCTTCTTCTGCATTGCCAACACTTCTGCCTTGTAAGGAATGTCTTCACTCTTCAGGGTAGCCACCGTTGTTGTCAACTCCAGGTCATGCAGTGAAGTAATTCTTCTGATATGCTTCTAGTTGTCTCAACAAATATCAACCTCCCAGAATGTACAAATGATCGTCAAATTTTTAAGAAGGTGTAAAAATGATTTTCATGCTCTTCCTTGTCTCCGAATGTACTATTAAGTCATACAATGACCATTTGCCCAAGTACTCACGAGAAACATCATTTATCAAATTCACAAGACAGTCAGAGCTTTAGCTAATACTATTAGCGTCACTAACCGTCATAGCAGTCGCTACGAATACGGAAAGCGATTCCAAGAATAACCTCAATTTATACTTTCATCTGAAGGAAACTTCGCGCTCTGAAATTGAACAGATACCTAGTTGTTTCAGGGTGGAGAAATAATGGTTTCTAACAGCAATACAGTTCAGCTTCCGGTAATCAATACATATCCCCTGTGACCATCCTTCTTTATCGCGAACGAAACTGAACTACGCCCAGAAGATACACTTAAGCAAACTCACTTCCTGGTCTTCGGTTGCTGCTCTTCCCGTTAGCTCAAATCAACTAGTATAATTCTAGACACATCCGGAGGAAATCTTCGCTTGGTGACTAGACAATATCTCGATATCATGTCAAATCTTACTTCACACTCCGGTGGAAAACTTGATGGTTCAACCAGGAATCATATTCAAGAAATTCAGGGTGCCAAATAACGTTCAAGATAAGGTTCATGTTCAGAAAACTCAAGGTGCCAAATAGCTCTCAAGATAAGGTTCATTCATTGGCGTACAAAATGGGTTCTAAGAAAACTTCATAACCGCGAAATTAACACACGAGTCTCCAGAGTAATAGTGATACCCAAAAGTTTAACAATCGGTAATCATGGTAGGGAGTTCAAAATTGTTTCAAACGCCAAAGGTGAGATATAGGAGGATAGTTGTCAATATTTAGAATGCTCAATCAACGAATTCCTTATTAGAATAAAATCGATATTAACTATCCAAGGAAAAACAGATCAACATGGCAAATCTTATCGTTCAAAAGTGAGAGGAAATCATTCTTATACTCGTGGTTAATGTTAGGAATATAAATATTCATATGAAGGTTCGGTCACCCCGAGTATCTAATTAGCATCTACATAGCTCGTAGGCTTATTTATATAAGCTTAATATTATTAGTATTATTGGTTTTATTAGAATAGTCGTATCTATATTTGTGGAGTGGGTCGGGGCTTTCCCCACTGTCAGCTCACTCCACGGCCCACTAGGGGCACCAATATGTAGAAGTATAAATACCCCTTCCCACACTTGGGAAGGGTTGGAACTCTTGTAACAAACACACACTAATCTAATAGATCTCAAGTTTTCTCTCAAGGGTTTCCACCTCTCTCTAGTTCTTCCACCTAACTCAATCATGGATCTAATCTTCCATGAACCAAGACCACCCGAATCATTCCACACAATCAAGATGGTTATTTCCTAAAATTGGTATCAAGAGCCATGGTTAGGTCCGATTGATTGTGTGTGCCTTGATTTTTGGTCTCTATATTATTTCTGTGGTTCGAACATAGTTTCAAGAGTTTCACTAGCTGTCAATTTTTTTATTCTATTTGTTAGAATATCTTTGTCTAGTGATGTATATTTGTGTGGTTCGTATACCACTTGAGTTCAAATGTTGATTTGTGTCTTTGGGCTGTAACAGTATCATCTTGGCAGCTTGGCTTAATTGCATTGGTCCAACAATAATTTTTCATAAGTGTCCAACTGATAGATCTGGGTATATCAAATTGTTATTTTTGGCTTATGTGTGGTCAAGACTGTGTTCGTTAAATGTTTTTTAGCCATTCACTCTTGGTTCGAACTCAAAGTGTTCTTGGTTGTGGATTGATGGTGTGTTAGAACTACTTCTTGGAATGATGTTCTTGGTTGCTGCTAGTGTTAAAGGGATGTTCTTGAATGCGGTTTGTTATGAAAGAGAAAAACACAGATCCGGTTTTTAAGGAAAGTACGAAAGTGACAGCTTTGACCGGTCAAAGTTGCAATTTGTCTCCGATGCGGTTTGTTTACGACACGGTTTGTCTATTTTTTCATAGATACGGTTTGTCTATCCGCTCATGGATGCGGTTTGTCTAACCAAAACAAAGGTTATGCTGCTAAAATTTTTGCAGACCATGCGGTTTGTCTGTCACTCGGTCAAACGGTCAAACGACAACAATCCTAAACCCAGTCAACAACAAACACAAACTATAACATCAACTAATTCGAGACCCAGATTATCCTAAACCCACCTCCAACTTATCTAATCAGTAAACAATAACTTAAATGAATATTAATCAAGATCTCAGATTTATTGTCGTGTTTTCCAAAAGTCCTTCTATGAACATACACACGAAAATACTATCATCATAGATCCAATAAGAGAAAATCCATCATAGATCTCGGTTTGAAGTTCGTGTTACACAAAGCCATATCGAGACTTTTAAAGTCTATAACACGAAAACTAAACCATCATCGATCAAGATTCTTGATGAATTACTTCTGTGACTATCCGAATCAATAGAGATAAGAAACATAACACTTACGTTATTTTCTTTCTCCGATTCGTGTAGACTCGATCAAAAACAAGAAATGAAAAAATCATCATCGATCTAAATTTTCTTTTGAAGATTAACTTCTGTCTCAATATTCGAAAATAAAAGAACAAGTTATAACAATTATGTTACACTCGGTTCTTTGTTTCGATCAAACGCTAATCAAAACTATACGAAACTGAAATAAAGCTAACAACGGTGTTATAATTGTATTTGTTTCGACTTGACAAATCTCATACCATTCACCTACCCGAGACCCTCTAGGATCTTGAAGCCTAAACCTTCTTGAAACTTGTGATTTCCTTCGTTAAACATGATGTTTAGGTGGGTGAGTGATGGATGTTTTGGTTCAGTGGTGATAGATGATGATGATTATCTTGAAGAATTTGTGAGGATGTGAGTTTGATTGATAGATCGGTAGTTTGGGAGATGTGTTTGGAGAGATGAAAGGCGTGGGGGCGGATGAAATCTGTTGTGTGATTAGGGTTAGGAAATTAGGATGATGTGTTTAGGGTTAAGACAACTTATACCTGATTAAGTGTGAATCGGGTCATAAGTTGTTTGATCGGGTTAACAATCTGTTTTTGAACCCGCGTACAGTAACTCTTGTGGACTGGATCTCGATGAGTGTGGGCTGTAAGGATAGTCTTTTTGTGGGCTGTTATTAAACAAATGGTGTGGGATTGGAAGTTTTAATATCCGAAATTTATATCAAAAATTGGCTAAAAGGATTTATTATTCCAATGTATTTTCTTAAATGCATTGTCTTAATTTTGGTATAGTTTTTGGCATATTGAATGGTATTTTGGTTTGACGAATTTCACGGGGATACACACGTCAAGGCTAGTATTTGGGTTTATGATTATCAACAAAGCTACAGCGTTGTGGGTTTGTCAGCATTGTCCTTGTGATGCCTACGATTTGAGTGAGCCTGCGATTTGATATTTGCAATTTGAGTTACAGTTGACTAATTACAATTTGATTAATTGCGAATTGACAAGTTGCTATTTGACTTGTTGCGAATCGACTGATTGCGATGCTACCAGTTGCGATTTGACGTTGCGAGTTAACACTTGCGATTCGACTAATTGTGATTTGGTTGATTGCAATCTGACTTGTTGCAAGTTGACAATCTGTGACTTGACCTATTGCAATTTGATCAAGTTGTGATTTGACTTATTTGACTTGAATTTCGAAGATTGGTATTGCACCTCACTCTTGGGTATTCTGGTTGATTTTACGGTTTCTCTTGTAGGTTTTAGAAAATCCCGCGAAAGATTCTATTTCTCGGTTTAAATCTCAAGAGCTGTAAAATCCCGTGAAATTAATTTTGGACAAGTAGTCGGGACTTGGATTTAGACAAAATATAACTTACGGGGTTTGACTATTTTTTTCCGGGATAAGTTTGTGCTTCAAGATCAGCAGGAATTGGGAAATTATGGTAACTTGGTTGGTTTGTTAATTCACGGGTTGGTGTACTTAGTGTCACAAACATCTCGGGGTGGATGGATGCACGATGTTTGATGACCCTTGCTCAAGCGTATTTAAGGTGATTAGACCTGGATGTTCAAGAAGTGGATATATACAATAAAGGATGGAAGGTTTGGTATATATCACTACCTATATTTAAAGGAGTTACGTTGTTGTGCTCAATATAGGTTCTAAATCACAATTTGCAATTTAAGGTGATTAGACTTGGATGTTCACGAAGTGGGTATATACAATTAAGGATGAAAGGTTAGGTATATATCACTACCTATATTTAAAGGAGTTACGTTGTTGTGCTCAATATAGGTTCTAAATCATAATTTAGTGCAAGTTTAAGTCGCGGACTTGTTCTTTATCAAGCTTCATCAAGTGATTGTTGTTTCTCAAGCTCCTAATGGGATTGTTGCTCAAGATCTTCTCAAGAGGTAGTCAGGCTTAAAGACAAGAGGTGATTTGTTTGGAGACATGTTTTAACCTCTTACTCACTTTAAAGTCATATGCATTTCATCAAGCGGTTTTGGCATATTACGAGCTTCAATGAATTGTTAATCTACTAAACCATTGATGATGAGGAAAGCAAGGGGTTACTACAAGAGAGTCTTAATCACCATCTTCGTTGCAGTAGTTTCATTTGTCTCTTTCCATGTTTTGTGCCTGACAAATTCACAAACATCACGGACTCTCAGCTTTGGCAAAAAGGTCATTTCATGTCCTTTTTGAGGGGGAGAATTATCGCAAGTTTCCTAGAAGTTCCGTCTCCAGCGATGTGAATTTTAGCGGTTCCGGTTACAGCGGGTCAGATCGTATCGGTTCAGTCTCCAGCGGTTTGAATCTTAGCAGTTTCGGTTACAGCGGGTCAGATCGTAGCGATTCAGGATTCAGTGGTTCAGTCTACAGCAGTTTGATACTTACTGTTGTGCAGTTAGTTCTTGAATTTATTTCTCAGATAAATCTCAAGAACTGTAAAATCCTGTACACAGTACGACAACTATTCCACATCCAAGTAGCTGGGTCAGACAGCTTTGTTTGATAGGACTGACTATGAGTCATGGGCACTTCTAAGAATTAGCGCATGTTTCTTCTCTTTTTGGCTAGTCAACAGCACAAGATGATCACGAAGTTAATCTGGTATTCTTTATTTGTGATTGAAGTTGAATTTCACGAAGGTGTCTACTTATTTTATCTTGAAGTCGGGGTTGGTTGGATGCATGACCTTCAATGATAACTTGCTCGTGCGTAAAATTTAAGTTGAAGACTTGGGTTATCTAGTTACCAGTAGTCGGGGTAACTATCACTTAAGAGTTATTGGAGTACTCAGTGTCACACGTCAATGACGATGTCGATAATCGCAAGAGGTGTTAATGTCTCATACTTTGGTTGGGTATTGAGCACTTAGAGATTTGCTTGGAGCATTAATTCTCTACACCGTTCTTCCAACATTAGTGCAAGCTTAAGTAACAAATTTTGGGACTTCTACTTCAGTTTTCAGTATTGGTATATCGGGTTTTCTTCATCGAGTGGTCACTAATCTATGTACCAGGTTGGTTAGTTGGCCAAAGGTTTTAAAAGTTGTGATGTGATCTATAATCTTCACAAGATATTCTTTACCCAAACTGATGTTCACCAAAAATCAAAATCAGTCATGCCACATTCAATCTGTTACTGCCTCACGGTTTCTTCTTGGTTTTGTAAAATCCCGCGAAAGAACTTATTTCTCGGTTTAAATCATAGATTTGAAAATCCCGTGATAATGGACTATGCGCTCTTAACCATGATCGGGTTAAAACCATTATCAATGTTCAGTTAATGCATCATGAAGGACTTGATCGGGGCATTTAAACGACCACAAGGTGACTACGGCGTGAATTCATTATTACTTATTTGAGGCTGAAGTGAAATTTCATGGGTGCGTGTACTTAGTATCTGAAGATATCGGGGAGGTTGGATGAAGAGTCTTCGAGATCCTTGTTCGAGCTTTCAATACAATGACGAGGACTTGGATATCTAGTTATTTTGTCTTTCTCTCTATTTACAAAATAACTATCACTTTAAGGAGTCACGTTGTAGTGCTCAGTGTCACACGAAGTTGTGGATATCCAAGAGGTGATGTACGTCTTATACTTGATGGTTGGTTGGTTGAAGAGTATAGAGTACTTAGGAATTCGATGCTGCACGAAGTCTCTACACCGCTCTTTGTCACACATTAGTACAAGTTTAAGTCACAAGTTTGGGTTATATTACTTCAGTATCAAGTTCATCATATTGGGTTTTCTCCATCAGTGGTCACTACATCAAGCCGACAGAATGATAATGGGGTTGGTAACGAGTTAGATGAGAGAAGAAGTAAAGAGAGAGTAATGACGTCTGTACAAGTCAGTGCAGGCCTCGCTCTTCAACATGATGACGTCTGTACACTTTAGTGCAGGCCTCGATCCTCATCATAATGACGTCTGTACAAGTCAGTGCAGGCCTCGCTCTTCATCATTATGATGTCTGTTCATATCAGTTCAGGCCTCGTTCATCAAAGAAAAGAAAAGTGTACGCTTGAGTGCACTTTATCTTCAAAAGAAGAGGAGTCTTCTTATCTATGGCCATTCTCATCAACAAGATTCATGCTCTTTCCGTGCTTATTCAATCTTCAAGTGGATCGGCGCATATTGGAGTATATTTTTATTCACGTATTCAACCAAAAATTGCAGTTGACAGGCATATGCAATTTTTGAAGGGGGGAAAGGGTGAATAAACAACATGTCAGTCTTCAAGAACCGTCAAGTGGAGCTACTTACCATTGATGGTATTCATATTCACTAGTTCAATCATCAAAAATTGCAGTTGGCAGGCATATGCAATTTTTGAGGGGGGGAAAGGGTGAATATTAATCTACATGTTAGTTTATGATTGAGAATTGGTCATACGACTCCTGAATACATCAGTTCAGGAGTCGTGCAAACCATGTTTCTCCAACACTACTTCTTCCGTCTATCAAGGTGTTGAAGAACATGGTCATGGAATGCTAATCTACATCGTCTCACGGGCTGGTACAATCAGTAACAAAGGGTTTCTAGTCAATGCTTCATGTATACGTCATAAGGCTACATGTACACATCATGATGATGATTCCGATTAATCGTAACCATCATGGGGGAGAGAAATGTGTACACCAAGGACGCACAACAGGTTCACGTGATTGGGCTTAATCATTCATTCCGGTGTTGATAACCGCAGAGATGATCAGTGGTTCAACTTGTTACCTTGGTATTTACGTTTCACTGTTACGTCATGGGCTGATTAATCGTAACCATCAGGGGAGAGAGAATGTGTACATCAAGGACGCACAACAGGTTTACGTGATCAGGGCTTAATATCCAAGGATGGATACATACTATAGATGATCAGTGGTTCAACTTGTTACTTTGGTGTTATACTTAAGACTGAAGAAGGTCGAGTCGTCAGTCTATTCTACATTCTCTGTTGGGAGTTATCTTCTCATGTGTATGCTGCGGGCTGATGGGTTACATGTAAGGTTACTGGAAGGCATTTGGTGAGATAAAGATGATTGGTATTCTGTTCCTCCACATTGGGCAATCTTGAAGAAGGTCGAGTCTACAGTCTTCTCCACAGTCAAAAAAAAATGTTGAGCTCTTTTCTTACAACTTGATATTTAACTTAATCCCATGACAATTCTTGTTTGATGTGTTGTGGAGTTAAGTTAGGTTTAAGTTGTTCTGTAGTTTAAGGTTTGGTCCAACTTGATATTAACCTAATCTCATGACAGTTCTTGTTTGATGAGTTGTGAGGTTAAGCTGAAATCAAGTTGTTACTGGGCTTAAACTTGTGGTTTAGCTTAACCTCATGACAGTTCTTGTTTGATGAGTTGTGGGGTTAAGCTAGATTTCAGTTGAGGCTCAACTTAAACTACCGAAAAGATGCCTAAGGTTTTTGACGGTGTCACTCTAGGACGGGAGTGTTAGAAGATTAACGACGGCATGCATTTGGTTATCAAAAGACTTCTTCATATTTCGGGCGTTCATCCAAAGTCTTCTTCCTATTATGGGTGTTCATCAGAAAGGTTGTCAGATTGGGGGAGAGCACTAATTAGGGGAGAGTGAAAAGCCAGAATCATTCCCTGATTGAAAGTGCTCACATTGCTCTTCAGCAAGTCAAGTGATGAATGCGAAGAAGATTCAGAATGCTGAGGAGTAATGGTTTCTGGTTCGTATCCTTGTATATATTTTGATTCTTACAATCTTTTTCATATCTTATACCATTCTGTAAATAGATATATAGAAATCTTGCTAATTGTAAATAGAGAATCGTAAAATCAGAAAAACCATAAAAATTAAAAAAAAAATTAGAAAAGACCAAAAATAGTTTCACCTAGGCATGTCTTCTGTTTATCGATAACATTTACGTACTTAGAAATGTCATTCAATAATGGCACGGGTCTTTAAATGAAGCTCGAGCAGAAGTTAAAATGGATTGTTAAAACATGTCTAAATGGCTTGCTATTACTTTAGATAGCAACCCGCGTTTCATATTGGGGAAAGCACGTCGCCAAAAAGACGGCTGTTCCTCCAACTGGGTGATGTTCACCTGGGCGTGGATTACTTTATATCCATGTTTCTTCGATCTGATGTACGTTTCAGTGCATCATTTCTTGAAAAAGAAGAGAAATCTTCTTTGTATGCAAATAGTTTTCATTCTGTGATTCTTCTGAAAATTATTTGTAAGACACTTGGTGATTTTGTGTTGTATGAAATTTGCTTATACTTGGATTATGCATAAAATTTGTCACTCAATCAACGACTACAAAACCTCATGACAGTTCTTGTTTGATGAGTTGTGGGGTTAAGCTTGATTTTAGTTGAGGCTCAACTAGAATACGGGTCATTGATTGAGGGGGAGAGTGAATTCAAATTTTATATCATCAAACGGATTTATTGGTTAAATCATACTTGTTAGAAATGGTTTTGTAGTTAATGGGAATTAGTTGAAGAGGATCTTGCTTAAATATATCAAATGACCAAGTGTGTTAGTTGCTAGAAAGTTTAGGACATTATGTGCAATTTGCTTATAGTTTCCTAGCTTTATGTATCTAGAAGGTTCATTTGTGTTACTTTGGAATCCTCGTATAATCCCCAAAATGCTTTAAGACTCAAAACCTAAAAGAAGTTAGAAAACCAGTTGTGTTTGATGTTTTTGAATACTCCACTGGCATTTGTATGATCTAAATGAATGAGTTTCAAATGTTGTTTGTCTCTGCTGCTTAATGGTTGTTGATATTGTGCATATGTTCTCAGGATTCGCTTAGGTAGATTGCTATTATGTTAGAATCATGTTCCTAAGATCCTGAATTGAATATTGAAATCCGTGTGAATTGCCATGTTCATGATTGCTAATTGCTCTTCATGCTAGATAGTGGTTTGACGTAGTTCCTGATTGGGGTTTGATTATAAGATGAACTTGGTATAATAATATGGCAAGCTGCTGAAGGGTAGCTATTAAGGAATAGTGTATCTGTATGCATGTATATCTGTGTTGATATTCTTATGCAGATTCCACAGCCAAAATGAATGTGCCAGTTCCCATTCTAACCATTTAATCAGACGTTCAAATTCTATTGATTGGCTCGAAATTCACCACGACAACAACATCGGCAACAACAACAACAACACCTTCACCTCCACCACCATCATTTCAACAAAGAAGTACTTACTCGGATCTCGCCAAGAAGGGATCGACAATACTTGAGAAGATTTGTTGGTGGATGGATGATTGATGTTGACCACTGACTCACTCAGAAAAGCGGGTGATTATATCATCTGCGCAAAAAGGTCAATATCACTTGTGTCATAAAAGTTATCTTGTGCAATATGAGCAGTGAATCTCCCTCTTAGATTAAGGGGGAGCAATGTATGTTTCATCATCAGAACATGTTAAACCTGACCACATTTTCTCCCATGTTTTTCTAAATTATTTAAATCAATTGGGATCACAAATCTCAAAAGGTTTGAAATTTTTGATCGGGGGAGAGAATGTGATTTAAATATGAAACCTGATGAAAATGTGATGTTTTGGATTTAAGTGTAAGCTCTCCCATATGTGCTAAACTCTTTCGTATATCGATGCACATATTGAGGGGGAGCGAATGAACAAAAAGGATTTGGCATCTCAGTTGAGTGTGTCTCAGACTTAACCAATGAATTGACGAAACATATACTGTCATGAATCGAAAGGACATATCCTGGCCGGGTAATAATTTCAAGCTAGTCTAACTAGTGATGTAAGCGTGTCTCGAAAAGGATGTGTCTGAGTAGAGTGTACCGTTTCGAGAAACTTTCTATGGACTTGACCAGGACGGGTAATAACTTCAAGCTGGTCCAACCAGTGATGTAAGCGTGTCTCGAATCGGTCATGTTCACTGAAAGTTGATCAATTCAAAAAGTGTGAGCTCTACCTAACATGTGCAAATTTATAAAACAATCAACCGAGCACATGTTGAGGGGGAGCATTTGAAAAATATAAAACTCTCAAGTGTTTGAAAAAAAATGTGTTTCAGAATCATGAACACTTTGAGAGATTTTTCAAAGATTTGGTTTGGCAATCGTGGATGAATACCAAAGACCGACCATTTTAATTAATGCATGGAGTTATAAGGATGGTTAGGTTAGGCTCAAGTTCCCACGATCCCGCCAGAGCCAGAGGGATCTACCCAGGGACAATCCACTAGTTAGTGTAGAAGTCCTTAGGTATGATTAAAAAAGGAGAAAAGTGTATAAGGGAAAAGTGCCGACTGAGATGGAGCTAGTACTGGAACAAACCCAACAAGGTTCTAGTAATGAAGTCTCGGTATGCACTGAAGGGGTTGAAGAATGAAAAAGAATTGTAAAGATAAAGGGTGTAAAGATAAAGGGTGAAAAGAAATAGCCCTGAAAGCAGGTCACTTCGGTAATTCCTCGTGGATTACGCTTAGTGGTCGCGGCGGTTTCAACCGGTCTACAGTCGTGGAGTGATCTCCAGCGACTCACCTAATCGTTGATGTGCTACGGTTCGATCTTAAAAAGCCCTCTGTGGGTTTTCGATTAGGAACGGTCTTGGTAAGGATTAGAGAGAGTTTTCACACTATGCTGTTAACTATCTCAAAGTCCGAACCTGTAAGTACCGGACGTTTTATTGCTAACTGTCGTATGCAGGAACTTTTAGCGATTGTAGCTGTGGAATGCTGTAGCTGATTGCTGTTGTAGCTGGTTGCAGAAAAGATGCCAATCCTCTACCACATGTTCACACTACATCATCATTGTAACTCAACAATGTCATGATCAACCTAAAAGACCTTTAACACGGCTTCTGCAAACT
The DNA here is from genome assembly GCA_021014915.2 of Artemisia tridentata subsp. tridentata. Taxonomy (NCBI): domain Eukaryota; kingdom Viridiplantae; phylum Streptophyta; class Magnoliopsida; order Asterales; family Asteraceae; genus Artemisia; species Artemisia tridentata. Next base: position 174,923,719 of record CP139505.1, read on the forward strand.
CTGATGCTAAAGATCATGACACCAAATAGTGTGAGCATGTCGGCTCAAAGATTTACGCATCACGTGGAGACATACTACTGAAAGATGGCTTGAAGACACATGCTGGATGATATTTTTCGAAGAATACACAAAATCATCCAAGACAAAGGAAAGGCCATCAAAAGTTCACTGCTGAAAGCACAAAGATACAAGACTTTGAAGAATCAAAGACTACGAGCTATAAAGACAAGTTCAGAAGAAAGAATGCTAGAATTCAAATTATTATTTCCGGGGTGACCTCCCTTAGGGGGAGATTGTTAGGAATATAAATATTCATATGAAGGTTCGGTCACCCCGAGTATCTAATTAGCATCTACATAGCTCGTAGGCTTATTTATATAAGCTTAGTATTATTAGTATTATTGGTTTTATTAGAATAGTCGTATCTATATTTGTGGAGTGGGTCGGGGCTTTCCCCACTGTCAGCTCACTCCACAGCCCACTAGGGGCACCAATATGTAGAAGTATAAATACCCCTTCCCACACTTAGGAAGGGTTGGAACTCTTGTAACAAACACACACTAATCTAATAGATCTCAAGTTTTCTCTCAAGGGTTTCCACCTCTCTCTAGTTCTTCCACCTAACTCAATCATGGATCTAATCTTCCATGAACCAAGACCACCCGAATCATTCCACACAATCAAGATGGTTATTTCCTACAATTGGTATCAAGAGCCATGGTTAGGTCCGATTGATTGTGTGTGCCTTGATTTTTGGTCTCTATATTATTTCTGTGGTTCGAACATAGTTTCAAGAGTTTCACTAGCTGTCAATTTTTTTATTCTATTTGTTAGAATATCTTTGTCTAGTGATGTATATTTGTGTGGTTCGTATACCACTTGAGTTCAAATGTTGATTTGTGTCTTTGGGCTGTAACAGTATCATCTTGGCAGCTTGGCTTAATTGCATTGGTCCAACAATAATTTTTCATAAGTGTCCAACTGATAGATCTGGGTATATCAAATTGTTATTTTTGGCTTATGTGTGGTCAAGACTGTGTTCGTTAAATGTTTTTTTTTAGCCATTCACTCTTGGTTCGAACTCAAAGTGTTCTTGGTTGTGGATTGATGGTGTGTTAGAACTACTTCTTGGAATGATGTTCTTGGTTGCTGCTAGTGTTAAAGGGATGTTCTTGAATGCGGTTTGTTATGAAAGAGAAAAACACAGATCCGGTTTTTAAGGAAAGTACGAAAGTGACAGCTTTGACCGGTCAAAGTTGCAATTTGTCTCCGATGCGGTTTGTTTACGACACGGTTTGTCTATTTTTTCATAGATACGGTTTGTCTATCCGCTCATGGATGCGGTTTGTCTAACCAAAACAAAGGTTATGCTGCTAAAATTTTTGCAGACCATGCGGTTTGTCTGTCACTCGGTCAAACGGTCAAACGACAACAATCCTAAACCCAGTCAACAACAAACACAAACTATAACATCAACTAATTCGAGACCCAGATTATCCTAAACCCACCTCCAACTTATCTAATCAGTAAACAATAACTTAAATGAATATTAATCAAGATCTCAGATTTATTGTCGTGTTTTCCAAAAGTCCTTCTATGAACATACACACGAAAATACTATCATCATAGATCCAATAAGAGAAAATCCATCATAGATCTCGGTTTGAAGTTCGTGTTACACAAAGCCATATCGAGACTTTTAAAGTCTATAACACGAAAACTAAACCATCATCGATCAAGATTCTTGATGAATTACTTCTGTGACTATCCGAATCAATAGAGATAAGAAACATAACACTTACGTTATTTTCTTTTTCCGATTCGTGTAGACTCGATCAAAAACAAGAAATGAAAAAATCATCATCGATCTAAATTTTCTTTTGAAGATTAACTTCTGTCTCAATATTCGAAAATAAAAGAACAAGTTATAACAATTATGTTACACTCGGTTCTTTGTTTCGATCAAACGCTAATCAAAACTATACGAAACTGAAATAAAGCTAACAACGGTGTTATAATTGTATTTGTTTCGACTTGACAAATCTCATACCATTCACCTACCCGAGACCCTCTAGGATCTTGAAGCCTAAACCTTCTTGAAACTTGTGATTTCCTTCGTTAAACATGATGTTTAGGTGGGTGAGTGATGGATGTTTTGGTTCAGTGGTGATAGATGATGATGATTATCTTGAAGAATTTGTGAGGATGTGAGTTTGATTGATAGATCGGTAGTTTGGGAGATGTGTTTGGAGAGATGAAAGGCGTGGGGGCGGATGAAATCTGTTGTGTGATTAGGGTTAGGAAATTAGGATGATGTGTTTAGGGTTAAGACAACTTATACCTGATTAAGTGTGAATCGGGTCATAAGTTGTTTGATCGGGTTAACAATCTGTTTTTGAACCCGCGTACAGTAACTCTTGTGGACTGGATCTCGATGAGTGTGGGCTGTAAGGATAGTCTTTTTGTGGGCTGTTATTAAACAAATGGTGTGGGATTGGAAGTTTTAATATCCGAAATTTATATCAAAAATTGGCTAAAAGGATTTATTATTCCAATGTATTTTCTTAAATGCATTGTCTTAATTTTGGTATAGTTTTTGGCATATTGAATGGTATTTTGGTTTGACGAATTTCACGGGGATACACACGTCAAGGCTAGTATTTGGGTTTATGATTATCAACAAAGCTACAGTGTTGTGGGTTTGTCAGCATTGTCCTTGTGATGCCTACGATTTGAGTGAGCCTGCGATTTGATATTTGCAATTTGAGTTACAGTTGACTAATTACAATTTGATTAATTGCGAATTGACAAGTTGCTATTTGACTTGTTGCGACTCGACTGATTGCGATGCTACCAGTTGCGATTTGACGTTGCGAGTTAACACTTGCGATTCGACTAATTGTGATTTGGTTGATTGCAATCTGACTTGTTGCAAGTTGACAATCTGTGACTTGACCTATTGCAATTTGATCAAGTTGTGATTTGACTTATTTGACTTGAATTTCGAAGATTGGTATTGCACCTCACTCTTGGGTATTCTGGTTGATTTTACGGTTTCTCTTGTAGGTTTTAGAAAATCCCGCGAAAGATTCTATTTCTCGGTTTAAATCTCAAGAGCTGTAAAATCCCGTGAAATTAATTTTGGACAAGTAGTCGGGACTTGGATTTAGACAAAATATAACTTACGGGGTTTGACTATTTTTTTCCGGGATAAGTTTGTGCTTCAAGATCAGCAGGAATTGGGAAATTATGGTAACTTGGTTGGTTTGTTAATTCACGGGTTGGTGTACTTAGTGTCACAAACATCTCGGGGTGGATGGATGCACGATGTTTGATGACCCTTGCTCAAGCGTATTTAAGGTGATTAGACCTGGATGTTCAAGAAGTGGATATATACAATAAAGGATGGAAGGTTTGGTATATATCACTACCTATATTTAAAGGAGTTACGTTGTTGTGCTCAATATAGGTTCTAAATCACAATTTGCAATTTAAGGTGATTAGACTTGGATGTTCACGAAGTGGGTATATACAATTAAGGATGAAAGGTTAGGTATATATCACTACCTATATTTAAAGGAGTTACGTTGTTGTGCTCAATATAGGTTCTAAATCATAATTTAGTGCAAGTTTAAGTCGCGGACTTGTTCTTTATCAAGCTTCATCAAGTGATTGTTGTTTCTCAAGCTCCTAATGGGATTGTTGCTCAAGATCTTCTCAAGAGGTAGTCAGGCTTAAAGACAAGAGGTGATTTGTTTGGAGACATGTTTTAACCTCTTACTCACTTTAAAGTCATATGCATTTCATCAAGCGGTTTTGGCATATTACGAGCTTCAATGAATTGTTAATCTACTAAACCATTGATGATGAGGAAAGCAAGGGGTTACTACAAGAGAGTCTTAATCACCATCTTCGTTGCAGTAGTTTCATTTGTCTCTTTCCATGTTTTGTGCCTGACAAATTCACAAACATCACGGACTCTCAGCTTTGGCAAAAAGGTCATTTCATGTCCTTTTTGAGGGGGAGAATTATCGCAAGTTTCCTAGAAGTTCCGTCTCCAGCGATGTGAATTTTAGCGGTTCCGGTTACAGCGGGTCAGATCGTATCGGTTCAGTCTCCAGCGGTTTGAATCTTAGCAGTTTCGGTTACAGCGGGTCAGATCGTAGCGATTCAGGATTCAGTGGTTCAGTCTACAGCAGTTTGATACTTACTGTTGTGCAGTTAGTTCTTGAATTTATTTCTCAGATAAATCTCAAGAACTGTAAAATCCTGTACACAGTACGACAACTATTCCACATCCAAGTAGCTGGGTCAGACAGCTTTGTTTGATAGGACTGACTATGAGTCATGGGCACTTCTAAGAATTAGCGCATGTTTCTTCTCTTTTTGGCTAGTCAACAGCACAAGATGATCACGAAGTTAATCTGGTATTCTTTATTTGTGATTGAAGTTGAATTTCACGAAGGTGTCTACTTATTTTATCTTGAAGTCGGGGTTGGTTGGATGCATGACCTTCAATGATAACTTGCTCGTGCGTAAAATTTAAGTTGAAGACTTGGGTTATCTAGTTACCAGTAGTCGGGGTAACTATCACTTAAGAGTTATTGGAGTACTCAGTGTCACACGTCAATGACGATGTCGATAATCGCAAGAGGTGTTAATGTCTCATACTTTGGTTGGGTATTGAGCACTTAGAGATTTGCTTGGAGCATTAATTCTCTACACCGTTCTTCCAACATTAGTGCAAGCTTAAGTAACAAATTTTGGGACTTCTACTTCAGTTTTCAGTATTGGTATATCGGGTTTTCTTCATCGAGTGGTCACTAATCTATGTACCAGGTTGGTTAGTTGGCCAAAGGTTTTAAAAGTTGTGATGTGATCTATAATCTTCACAAGATATTCTTTACCCAAACTGATGTTCACCAAAAATCAAAATCAGTCATGCCACATTCAATCTGTTACTGCCTCACGGTTTCTTCTTGGTTTTGTAAAATCCCGCGAAAGAACTTATTTCTCGGTTTAAATCATAGATTTGTAAAATCCCGTGATAATGGACTATGCGCTCTTAACCATGATCGGGTTAAAACCATTATCAATGTTCAGTTAATGCATCATGAAGGACTTGATCGGGGCATTTAAACGACCACAAGGTGACTACGGCGTGAATTCATTATTACTTATTTGAGGCTGAAGTGAAATTTCATGGGTGCGTGTACTTAGTATCTGAAGATATCGGGGAGGTTGGATGAAGAGTCTTCGAGATCCTTGTTCGAGCTTTCAATACAATGACGAGGACTTGGATATCTAGTTATTTTGTCTTTCTCTCTATTTACAAAATAACTATCACTTTAAGGAGTCACGTTGTAGTGCTCAGTGTCACACGAAGTTGTGGATATCCAAGAGGTGATGTACGTCTTATACTTGATGGTTGGTTGGTTGAAGAGTATAGAGTACTTAGGAATTCGATGCTGCACGAAGTCTCTACACCGCTCTTTGTCACACATTAGTACAAGTTTAAGTCACAAGTTTGGGTTATATTACTTCAGTATCAAGTTCATCATATTGGGTTTTCTCCATCAGTGGTCACTACATCAAGCCGACAGAATGATAATGGGGTTGGTAACGAGTTAGATGAGAGAAGAAGTAAAGAGAGAGTAATGACGTCTGTACAAGTCAGTGCAGGCCTCGCTCTTCAACATGATGACGTCTGTACACTTTAGTGCAGGCCTCGATCCTCATCATAATGACGTCTGTACAAGTCAGTGCAGGCCTCGCTCTTCATCATTATGATGTCTGTTCATATCAGTTCAGGCCTCGTTCATCAAAGAAAAGAAAAGTGTACGCTTGAGTGCACTTTATCTTCAAAAGAAGAGGAGTCTTCTTATCTATGGCCATTCTCATCAACAAGATTCATGCTCTTTCCGTGCTTATTCAATCTTCAAGTGGATCGGCGCATATTGGAGTATATTTTTATTCACGTATTCAACCAAAAATTGCAGTTGACAGGCATATGCAATTTTTGAAGGGGGGAAAGGGTGAATAAACAACATGTCAGTCTTCAAGAACCGTCAAGTGGAGCTACTTACCATTGATGGTATTCATATTCACTAGTTCAATCATCAAAAATTGCAGTTGGCAGGCATATGCAATTTTTGAGGGGGGGAAAGGGTGAATATTAATCTACATGTTAGTTTATGATTGAGAATTGGTCATACGACTCCTGAATACGTCAGTTCAGGAGTCGTGCAAACCATGTTTCTCCAACACTACTTCTTCCGTCTATCAAGGTGTTGAAGAACATGGTCATGGAATGCTAATCTACATCGTCTCACGGGCTGGTACAATCAGTAACAAAGGGTTTCTAGTCAATGCTTCATGTATACGTCATAAGGCTACATGTACACATCATGATGATGATTCCGATTAATCGTAACCATCATGGGGAGAGAAATGTGTACACCAAGGACGCACAACAGGTTCACGTGATTGGACTTAATCATTCATTCCGGTGTTGATAACCGCAGAGATGATCAGTGGTTCAACTTGTTACCTTGGTATTTACGTTTCACTGTTACGTCATGGGCTGATTAATCGTAACCATCAGGGGAGAGAGAATGTGTACATCAAGGACGCACAACAGGTTTACGTGATCAGGGCTTAATATCCAAGGATGGATACATACTATAGATGATCAGTGGTTCAACTTGTTACTTTGGTGTTATACTTAAGACTGAAGAAGGTCGAGTCGTCAGTCTATTCTACATTCTCTGTTGGGAGTTATCTTCTCATGTGTATGCTGCGGGCTGATGGGTTACATGTAAGGTTACTGGAAGGCATTTGGTGAGATAAAGATGATTGGTATTCTGTTCCTCCACATTGGGCAATCTTGAAGAAGGTCGAGTCTACAGTCTTCTCCACAGTCAAAAAAAAATGTTGAGCTCTTTTCTTACAACTTGATATTTAACTTAATCCCATGACAATTCTTGTTTGATGTGTTGTGGAGTTAAGTTAGGTTTAAGTTGTTCTGTAGTTTAAGGTTTGGTCCAACTTGATATTAACCTAATCTCATGACAGTTCTTGTTTGATGAGTTGTGAGGTTAAGCTGAAATCAAGTTGTTACTGGGCTTAAACTTGTGGTTTAGCTTAACCTCATGACAGTTCTTGTTTGATGAGTTGTGGGGTTAAGCTAGATTTCAGTTGAGGCTCAACTTAAACTACCGAAAAGATGCCTAAGGTTTTTGACGGTGTCACTCTAGGACGGGAGTGTTAGAAGATTAACGACGGCATGCATTTGGTTATCAAAAGACTTCTTCATATTTCGGGCGTTCATCCAAAGTCTTCTTCCTATTATGGGTGTTCATCAGAAAGGTTGTCAGATTGGGGGAGAGCACTAATTAGGGGAGAGTGAAAAGCCAGAATCATTCCCTGATTGAAAGTGCTCACATTGCTCTTCAGCAAGTCAAGTGATGAATGCGAAGAAGATTCAGAATGCTGAGGAGTAATGGTTTCTGGTTCGTATCCTTGTATATATTTTGATTCTTACAATCTTTTTCATATCTTATACCATTCTGTAAATAGATATATAGAAATCTTGCTAATTGTAAATAGAGAATCGTAAAATCAGAAAAACCATAAAAATTAAAAAAAAAATTAGAAAAGACCAAAAATAGTTTCACCTAGGCATGTCTTCTGTTTATCGATAACATTTACGTACTTAGAAATGTCATTCAATAATGGCACGGGTCTTTAAATGAAGCTCGAGCAGAAGTTAAAATGGATTGTTAAAACATGTCTAAATGGCTTGCTATTACTTTAGATAGCAACCCGCGTTTCATATTGGGGAAAGCACGTCGCCAAAAAGACGGCTGTTCCTCCAACTGGGTGATGTTCACCTGGGCGTGGATTACTTTATATCCATGTTTCTTCGATCTGATGTACGTTTCAGTGCATCATTTCTTGAAAAAGAAGAGAAATCTTCTTTGTATGCAAATAGTTTTCATTCTGTGATTCTTCTGAAAATTATTTGTAAGACACTTGGTGATTTTGTGTTGTATGAAATTTGCTTATACTTGGATTATGCATAAAATTTGTCACTCAATCAACGACTACAAAACCTCATGACAGTTCTTGTTTGATGAGTTGTGGGGTTAAGCTTGATTTTAGTTGAGGCTCAACTAGAATACGGGTCATTGATTGAGGGGGAGAGTGAATTCAAATTTTATATCATCAAACGGATTTATTGGTTAAATCATACTTGTTAGAAATGGTTTTGTAGTTAATGGGAATTAGTTGAAGAGGATCTTGCTTAAATATATCAAATGACCAAGTGTGTTAGTTGCTAGAAAGTTTAGGACATTATGTGCAATTTGCTTATAGTTTCCTAGCTTTATGTATCTAGAAGGTTCATTTGTGTTACTTTGGAATCCTCGTATAATCCCCAAAATGCTTTAAGACTCAAAACCTAAAAGAAGTTAGAAAACCAGTTGTGTTTGATGTTTTTGAATACTCCACTGGCATTTGTATGATCTAAATGAATGAGTTTCAAATGTTGTTTGTCTCTGCTGCTTAATGGTTGTTGATATTGTGCATATGTTCTCAGGATTCGCTTAGGTAGATTGCTATTATGTTAGAATCATGTTCCTAAGATCCTGAATTGAATATTGAAATCCGTGTGAATTGCCATGTTCATGATTGCTAATTGCTCTTCATGCTAGATAGTGGTTTGACGTAGTTCCTGATTGGGGTTTGATTATAAGATGAACTTGGTATAATAATATGGCAAGCTGCTGAAGGGTAGCTATTAAGGAATAGTGTATCTGTATGCATGTATATCTGTGTTGATATTCTTATGCAGATTCCACAGCCAAAATGAATGTGCCAGTTCCCATTCTAACCATTTAATCAGACGTTCAAATTCTATTGATTGGCTCGAAATTCACCACGACAACAACATCGGCAACAACAACAACAACACCTTCACCTCCACCACCATCATTTCAACAAAGAAGTACTTACTCGGATCTCGCCAAGAAGGGATCGACAATACTTGAGAAGATTTGTTGGTGGATGGATGATTGATGTTGACCACTGACTCACTCAGAAAAGCGGGTGATTATATCATCTGCGCAAAAAGGTCAATATCACTTGTGTCATAAAAGTTATCTTGTGCAATATGAGCAGTGAATCTCCCTCTTAGATTAAGGGGGAGCAATGTATGTTTCATCATCAGAACATGTTAAACCTGACCACATTTTCTCCCATGTTTTTCTAAATTATTTAAATCAATTGGGATCACAAATCTCAAAAGGTTTGAAATTTTTGATCGGGGGAGAGAATGTGATTTAAATATGAAACCTGATGAAAATGTGATGTTTTGGATTTAAGTGTAAGCTCTCCCATATGTGCTAAACTCTTTCGTATATCGATGCACATATTGAGGGGGAGCGAATGAACAAAAAGGATTTGGCATCTCAGTTGAGTGTGTCTCAGACTTAACCAATGAATTGACGAAACATATACTGTCATGAATCGAAAGGACATATCCTGGCCGGGTAAGAATTTCAAGCTAGTCTAACTAGTGATGTAAGCGTGTCTCGAAAAGGATGTGTCTGAGTAGAGTGTACCGTTTCGAGAAACTTTCTATGGACTTGACCAGGACGGGTAATAACTTCAAGCTGGTCCAACCAGTGATGTAAGCGTGTCTCGAATCGGTCATGTTCACTGAAAGTTGATCAATTCAAAAAGTGTGAGCTCTACCTAACATGTGCAAATTTATAAAACAATCAACCGAGCACATGTTGAGGGGGAGCATTTGAAAAATATAAAACTCTCAAGTGTTTGAAAAAAAATGTGTTTCAGAATCATGAACACTTTGAGAGATTTTTCAAAGATTTGGTTTGGCAATCGTGGATGAATACCAAAGACCGACCATTTTAATTAATGCATGGAGTTATAAGGATGGTTAGGTTAGGCTCAAGTTCCCACGATCCCGCCAGAGCCAGAGGGATCTACCCAGGGACAATCCACTAGTTAGTGTAGAAGTCCTTAGGTATGATTAAAAAAGGAGAAAAGTGTATAAGGGAAAAGTGCCGACTGAGATGGAGCTAGTACTGGAACAAACCCAACAAGGTTCTAGTAATGAAGTCTCGGTATGCACTGAAGGGGTTGAAGAATGAAAAAGAATTGTAAAGATAAAGGGTGAAAAGATAAAGGGTGAAAAGAAATAGCCCTGAAAGCAGGTCACTTCGGTAATTCCTCGTGGATTACGCTTAGTGGTCGCGGCGGTTTCAACCGGTCTACAGTCGTGGAGTGATCTCCAGCGACTCACCTAATCGTTGATGTGCTACGGTTCGATCTTAAAAAGCCCTCTGTGGGTTTTCGATTAGGAACGGTCTTGGTAAGGATTAGAGAGAGTTTTCACACTATGCTGTTAACTATCTCAAAGTCCGAACCTGTAAGTACCGGACGTTTTATTGCTAACTGTCGTATGCAGGAACTTTTAGCGATTGTAGCTGTGGAATGCTGTAGCTGATTGCTGTTGTAGCTGGTTGCAGAAAAGATGCCAATCCTCTACCACATGTTCACACTACATCATCATTGTAACTCAACAATGTCATGATCAACCTAAAAGACCTTTAACACGGCTTCTGCAAACTCTGATGCTAAAGATCATGACACCAAATAGTGTGAGCATGTCGGCTCAAAGATTTACGCATCACGTGGAGACATACTACTGAAAGATGGCTTGAAGACACATGCTGGATGATATTTTTCGAAGAATACACAAAATCATCCAAGACAAAGGAAAGGCCATCAAAAGTTCACTGCTGAAAGCACAAAGATACAAGACTTTGAAGAATCAAAGACTACGAGCTATAAAGACAAGTTCAGAAGAAAGAATGCTAGAATTCAAATTATTATTTCCGGGGTGACCTCCCTTAGGGGGAGATTGTTAGGAATATAAATATTCATATGAAGGTTCGGTCACCCCGAGTATCTAATTAGCATCTACATAGCTCGTAGGCTTATTTATATAAGCTTAGTATTATTAGTATTATTAGTTTTATTAGAATAGTCGTATCTATATTTGTGGAGTGGGTCGGGGCTTTCCCCACTGTCAGCTCACTCCACAGCCCACTAGGGGCACCAATATGTAGAAGTATAAATACCCCTTCCCACACTTGGGAAGGGTTGGAACTCTTGTAACAAACACACACTAATCTAATAGATCTCAAGTTTTCTCTCAAGGGTTTCCACCTCTCTCTAGTTCTTCCACCTAACTCAATCATGGATCTAATCTTCCATGAACCAAGACCACCCGAATCATTCCACACAATCAAGATGGTTATTTCCTACAGTTAAACACCACAAGACTTCTCATAGGGACAGAGATGGGTAAGACGAAATCAAATAGCGTCGGAAAATTCATAGATGTTTATCAAAAACAAGAGGCAAAATAACAGAATGTATCAAATACGTCATCGCCATGGAGATTCCCAGAATGCCCGAAGAGGCATCAAAATGATTAACAAAAGGATCAGAGGTCAGAGTCGGAATCTGAAGATAAGGATCAAATAGTGTCAGGCAATTACTATGCAATTCTCAATGCCTTCAAGATATATTTAGGTTTCAAATCTTAGGTGGTGCAAAGCATAAGCTTTCAATATCCAAAAGTGATTTCAACAGGCTTTAACCAAGAGCAAGGCACAAATCAGAGTGATGCGAAAGCAAAGATACTTAAGCAAAAGCCTTAAAGTCTACCCATTCCTCACTGGTCAAAAACTTAAGTTCTTATGGGGAAATCCTAAAGCAAGTTCTCAAGGTGTCCTCCTATGTTCTTACAGTGGAAGCCTAATGGTCCAAAACTCACAGGTCAAGGGTAAATGTATTACGAGTCGCAGCCTGTCGCTCTGATACCATAAATTGTAACACCCCAACCCGACAAGGGTAAAGATGTCACAATAATGGTTTCATATCAGAACAAACACAAGCATATGACATAAATAATACAATTGAATTTCAATGGTTACAAGAGAAAATCTGAAACTACAAGGTTACAAATGAGAAATACAATAAATACTAAGTCCGAATATAAGCTCTTCTAGTTATCTGATTCAAAATAGCTAATAAGGTCTTCTAAGTCCAAGGTACTCTCCACTCATACCCAGCTTCCAACTAAAACCTGCCGCAGGAAAAGAAATGCGGCTGAGCTTAAAAAGCCCAGTGAACAGATATAAAGGTAGCAAGCAGTAATAATGGAATGGTGGAGTAAGTGAAACAATGCAAGGTATAACAAGAGTTAGGAAAGAAGGAAAAATAAAAGGTTAAGCAGATATATCAAGAGTTAAGAACTAGTTACAATAGATAAGAGTAAAGGGAACAATAATCCCAACCCGAGCCCAAGTCAAACCAAGTCAAGTCAAGTATTAAGTCAAGTGTCAGGTCAAGTATGTATCCGGAGGGGTGACCTCGGGATAATAAGTACAAGGTTATAAGGTAAAGGAAACAGTAATCCACTACGAGCCCAAGTCAAGTCAAGAAATCAAGTAGCAAGGTGTACGGAGGGGAGACCTCGGTACCAAGTACAATATGAGGGGATACCTCCAAGGGGTGGAGTCATGAGCTCCCAAGATGTGAAAGACGTGTATCGCACACACCATCAGTCACCAAGTATAACAAGTAATATAAACAAGTCAAGTCAAGTCAAATCTAGGATGCATCCATACGCCCCAGGTGGCCAAAGTCTGCCTCTACGTAACAAATCAAATCAAGTCAGGGACGGGACAGGTCATCACTCTCCTGCCCTAGAGTCATGCCATCGGTGCATCAATGACATGGACATGAAACCCTCATGCCTAGTTATGGCTCGTAATCTCAAACTGTGGGTCAAGGGTCAAGTATCAAGTATCAAGTTCAAGTTCCATATCAAGTTGTTCAAGTCAAGTTTCCCATTTCAAGTGGTTCAAGTCAAGTTTCCCATTTCAAGTGGTTCAAGTCAAGTTTCCAATTCAAGTATATTAAGGTTCAAGTCAAGGTTCAAGACAAGAGATCATAGCAAAGGCTCAATTTAAAAGTTCATTTAAAAGAAATCCTTTAATAATGGTTTTAGAAAAATGATCTTTCAAAATAGTTTTCACAACAATGGTCTTTCAAATCAGTTTTTCATAAAGATAGTCCTTAAGAGTTATTTTCATAAAACTTTAGTAGAATTACATTTAAAAGTGGTATCGCATCGTTTTAAAATAGCTTTTCTCAAAATATTTTCATATATAATTAAGAAAGTTTCCACATCCAGTTTTAGTATCAAGTAGATCTTCTAGGTGTCCAAGGATTTGAATATTCAGGTCAAAGGTGATGAACGAAGTATGTCAAGTGTCAAGGGAACATGGCAAGGTTCAAAACAAGAAATCAAGGCAAGGGTTCAAAGCAAGGTTCAAATCAAGTGGATCATATCAAAGGTTCACAATACAAGGGGAAACATAGCAATGGCTTGGGGAATCCTAATGAATCAAGATCAGAAGTCAAGAGAATGAAAACACCCTTACTGAGAAAGGGTAGAATATCTGTACCTTAACAAAGTATGCAAATCGAAACAAGTAATGAACGAAAACAGGAGATCACTCCCTCTTCACCCGATCTACAAATAATCATAAATTCTCTTATAAGCTTCATATGATCGTAAGGTTTCATTTTAGTTCTCTTTCTATTTTTGGTAACTTTCCATATTTAGCAACTTTCTATTTTTAGCAGATTTCTATTTTTATCAGGTTTCCCGATTTAGTAAGTTTCCAGAATTAGTAGGTTTCCACATTTAGAATATCATAAGTTTAAGTATTCAAATGTGACAATGATATTATTTCAAGGTTCATAATGTTGATTATATAAGTTTAGGGTTTATTATGCAATTATAACTAGTTTAGGGTTAATAGTGTCATTATGATAAGATTAGGGTGTAAAAAGTAAATATTATCAAGTCACATGTTTTTACAAGTTAAGTCCTTTAGTTTTAGAAAAATGACCATTTAAACCCTTTAGTTTGAAAAATAAACACTTAACACCTTTTTAATATCCTAAAAACTTTTCACAGATTTTACACACAAATTAGACCTGTTTTACACGATTTTTCATCCTTATAAGAACTCAGAATAAAAATTCCCAAAAATTCACACACGTACCCAGATGTCTTAAGAAATTACCCTAATTTTTCCAGAATTTATTATTAAGCATAACTATAGTCTAAAAATCTGTTTAGTCAAGTCGTCCAGATTACTGATAAATTTTAACATACGAAAAGTAAGCAGTTCACAGCCCCATCAAAATAACTTATAAAAATCCACAAAAATCAAAACAACTAACTTATATTCCAAATATTATTCTTCAGAAATTTTAGGTCATAACTCGTTATAGATTCCAAATTAAAAATCATAAGCTACAGGTGAATTTTCGTAACCCGAAATACAGTTTTGACATCCGATCTCATAAATTCGAAAAATGTGACTTCCATACCTCTAAAAATTATGAGGTTAATTTCTACAGAAAGATATTTCATTGAACTTAATTCTAGACTCAAAAACCACCTAAAAACACGTTCACATCATTTATTTACATTCGATTAAATTCGGATAAATTTCCAGATCAGTAGCAGTTTTATAATTTCATGCATATACTTAGGGTTTTGTCATTCCAACCTTTAATTCTTGACACATAACGATTATAGATGAGTTTATAACATGTTTAGGTCGATTTATAACAGGTCTTAACATAATCAAAACAATTACATCATCATACACACCTGGATCGATTTATACATATTAGGTTTTAGGGTTTTAGATCATGATTTTATGTGTATCTTTCATACAAATCGACAAGGATAAAAAACAAGGATATGACAAGGATTGAACGAGGAGGATGATACAATACCCTTGAAGATTACACGAAGGACAAGAACACACGAGATCAAATCACCACGGATTCCTTCCTTCCTTCCCTTTGGTTTGCACGACAGAAACACAACAGAACAAGAATATAGGATCGATTAGGGTTTGTCCACAAATCGTATGGATTAATTTGACAAGAACAAGATTACCTTATGACAAGAACAAGATCAAGGACTTCTCCTTTGTGTTTCTGCTGCTGATCGAATGGAAGAGACAAGAGGGAGGCCGATGTTTTGATTTAGGGTTTTGGAATGAGAAAATATTCGGTATTAAGATTGAGGAAAACAAACCGTGTGTTTTGATGGGCTTATACAAGGAATGGAATTATCTTTTTATGGGCTTATTATCAATCAAATTTATGCATGATTATCCTCTCTTAATTCTTGGGCCGAAAATTTTGTGTTGGACACAATATATGGATCGACTAGTTAGGGCTTATAGTGTAGGATCATTATTTTGTGATTTACTTATAACGTAATGTTTTTATTTGGGACTTAATTCGTTACATAACTTAGGATATAATCAATTTAAGTCAAGTATCATTATGTTGCTTAAATGATTTTCATAAGTTCTCAAAATTTTAAATTTGAGGGCATTTTTGTCCTTTCAGATTGTAATAATTTTGGGGTTTTACATCTGGTCTTATTATTCAACATTTCAATTCAATAGACAAATCGCAACTATTGAAGAAATTTTGGCAGCAAATCAGTGCTGATTGTTTAACAATTTGGTCTTGAGTAGACAAACCGCAAGAGACAAACAGCAAGAGACAAACCGCAACTTTGACCAGTCAAAGCTGTCACTTTCACCCAGTTTTGTCTTATACCCCTTTTTGCAGCTACACTCCAAACACCAATCCCAACATGACACAAACCGCAACTATGAACACTCCCATTTGACACAAACAGCAACCAAGAACAATACAAGCAGCAACCAAGAAACTACTTTTTAACAAGAACCAATTTTTTTCATTTCCGATACCAAGAACGTTTCATACGAGCATGAAATCGAACCAGTACATAGCAAACATAACAAGTGACACAAATGGACTAGTAGGCCCAAGTGATGTTCTAACCCAAACACAAAATCCAACCTACTTGACGTAATGTTCGAACAGAACACAAAAATGAGAATAATATGGACAAAAGAATGAGAAGTGTGGAGACCATGAATCCAAGTAAACAAAATACAGTTTGAATCCAAAACAAACAAAAAGAATGAGGAGTGTAGAGACCATGAATCCAAGTAAACATAAAAACTCATGAAGTACTGTACGATCCAAAAAAAATGAAAACCGAGTCCAACAAAAATAAAACCGAGAAAAATAGAAGCCACGAATCCAAGCACACACAATCAATCAAACCTAACCATGGCTCTTGATACCAATTGTAAGATCTAAACATATTGATTGTGTGGATGATTCAGGTGGTCTTGGGTTATGGAAGATTAGATCCATGTTTGAGTTAGATGGAAGAACTAGAGAGAGAAAGAGATGAAGGGAAAACTTGTGTGAGATTAGCTTGTGTGTGAAATAATACAAGAGTTCCAACCCTTCCCAAGTGTGGGAAGGGTTTTATATAGTTACTAATATTGTGCCCCTAGTGGGCTGTGGAGTGAGCTGACAGTGGGGAAAGCCCCGACCCACTCCACAAATATAAATACGACTAAACTAATAATACTAATAATAATAATATTACTAAGCTAATATTAATAAGCCTACGAGCTATGTGAATGCTAAATAGATGCTCGGGGTGACCGAGCCTTCATCTGAATATTTATATTCCTAACAGTTATACTTTTGTATCACATTTACTTGCTTTTAACACACTGACATAAAGTATAATATGCTGCTTTACATTCAAAACCATTGATCGATTGAACTATTTGGAAGCGTTTGGGTACACGAATATCTAACTCGACTTCTGTTACATAACCTTTGTTTTTGGATACATGAGTAATCTGCTTATTTTTCAATTGGGGCTGTCATGAATTTACAGTTTGGAACAATGTGTACGGCTTTGACATGAGCTGCATAAGGAAACAGTCTATTATGGAACCACTTGTTAACACTGTTGACCAAAATCAGATCGTCACAAACTGCTAGTTACTCAAGATATGAGATCTTCCCTACGTCTTTCTACGCTGATTTGCTGTGATCACTTTTATAGTTTCAATCTTTCGAACATTCTTTCCCTTTGTTGCCAGTTTTGTGAATAAATGGCTCATTTTTTGTTATATTTAACTGAAAATGGTTAAAGTGGATGATTTGTATGGTGATTTACTTGTTTATATAGACAATGGATATCTCAAAGATGACATCTGGGGATGGTTCCTTTACAGCACCCTTCAGGCTTGTGGCGGAGCGCGACGATTACATTCATGCTCTAGTTGCATACTTTGATGTTGCATTTACCGTGTGTCACAAGATGACAGGGTTCTCTACAGGTTAGTTGAGCTAATATTCACTCATTTGCTTATCTAAATGGGTCGATTTGGATTGTCACTTCTCTGGAAGGGGTCTAAATTTGCTTCAAATGTACTTTTGATCCATACAACCTCTAAAATCGCTTACTAAAATGGTTTAGATTATTTGTGATGATGTTGGAAATTTTATAAAAAAAATTGGATAATAAAGTTTGAACCCAATCTGCTCCTCTGTCCCGTTCTAGTTACTGGCGTAAATTGTTTTTGGTATCAATCATACATTCAGTTAGATGTGGCTTTTGATGTCGCAATATAGGGCCGAGGTCAAAGAATACACACTGGAAGCAGACGGTGCTATACCTGGAAGAGGTGCTGACTATATGTCAAGGTGAATCCATCACCGGAAGCATGACTGTGGCACAAAACAAAAAGAATCCATGAGATGTGGATATCACCCTCAGCTATTCACAAAATGGTCAGCATTATGTTGTCTCACGAACCCAGCAATACAAAATGCGTTAACGTTAATACACATCAATTGTCTCGAACACAGTGGAAGGTTGATGCCTTTGTTGGCCAATTTGCAGAGGAAATCGTTATTCTTATATTGTTGTAATCGTATTTACTCTTATTCTATTTATCAAATTTCGTAACATGGATTGATTCTTTTTATTTATCAAATGGCAATTGAGCGTCTTGTTCCGTTTTTTTAAATAGCTGCTGTATCTTTCATTTGTGCCCAACTTATTTCAGGGTCATACAGCACTCTTGAGTTTTAACATGACCCAAGTTTTCTCGATATTTCAATGGTAAAAAATGTTGATATTTTAACAAAAGTAACATCATTGATATGATAAGGTATCAATATGTGATCAAATATTATGTAACAATAAGACGTGTGATAAGTATATTGGTCATATAGTGGAAATATTTTGACACAAGCGAAACATGGTTTATAAGTTATAACCTCTCATTTTCAACGTAAAATAAAACAAAATTATACAGCCAAATTCCCAAAAAAGATACAAAAAGAAAGAAAAAAAAGATGACTACAAAATTATGTTGTGAATAAGATATCCTAAAGTTCTTGTTTACCAGATTTTGAGTTCTTTTGTGTGAAGCTTGCCTTCTTTGCTTTCCACCGTTTCTGCACCTTAAAAGCCATTTTATTTGCGTGTTGCTTTGTTGCTGCACCCGCATCTTTGATCCCTTTTGTTATTTTCTCCTTCCAGTCCAACTTCTTATTGCTTTGTGTTGATCCCAGTTGAGCTATTGATCTTGTTAATTATCTTATATATAAATCTAAAACAATAAGTATAGCAGTAGAATCTAATGTTTAATCTTAAGAAGAACAATATGATTTCTCTCAACAAACACTTCAATATATTAATACGGTTACTCAAAAGTAACAGGGTTACAAAAACCTTGAAGTGAATCGACTCTAGCAATAATACGTATGTAACTCTAACCCTAGATCCTCCTTTTATAGACTAAGGAGTCCTAGTCGGTTTACAATTGCTTTCTATACAAGAAAAATCATTTCGTATCTATTCTAAACTTATCCAAACATTCTATACATAGTTATCTGACAAGCAGTAGAATACTAACTATAGCAGTAGAATCATTAAGCCTAGCAGTAGTATCCACTTGGTGTATTCTCTTGAACTTAATCAGCATCCTCAACAGTAGTATGAATACACTAGCAGCAGTATCATTATCACCAGCAGTAGAATAATACTTGGAGTATTTTCCAGTTTGATCCATGAGCAGCATTATCTAACCTGAGCAGCAGCATCTCAAAACCCAACACTTTGTGTTTCCCTCAATATTTTCCCCTATTTTAGTCACAAAAACGTAAAAACATATTTGAGATTTTAACCAAGACTTGATTTTATTTGATAAGACACAACCTAGTATTTTGAGAGGTGGTAAAACAGGTGGGTCAGACGGAAGGATAATGGGTCAAAAAGGCTATTTTTCAGCAGAGTCAAAGCGGGTTAGATCAGGTTGACCCACACACACTTTTAAAAGTATACTCTGAGATGACTCCTCTGAGTCTCTTACCCAAATCAGCCAATACATAAGTAAAAACACTTTTTTTACCACTACATTCTTACCAGATTCGAAGGGATAGATGGTTCTTCATCTTCATCTTCGTCTTCATCATCTAAGCCTTTTCCAGCCATCAGCTCTTCCCTTGAATACATTTTCATGCCAGGTGCGCCAGGCATACCCTCCATTGATTTCAACATCTTTTCCATTTCAGCCTCTTTTGCTGACTTGGCGACAAAAGGTTCCCCAGGGGCCCTACCCTGAAATTTACAACTTAATGATTAAATCTCAATTAATGATCAAAAATAAAATGTTTTAAGTATCCAGTAAAACATATATTCTAGTCAAACATTGTAATTGTCATGGAACTAGGAGCATACTTACGGTCCTATTGTATTATGTAATTAGCTCATGAGTGGTACAATGAATTTACCTTAGGAACCGGTGGCGGCTTAGTACTACATGCTTCAGAGAGATCTTTGCAGAGGTAGTTAACTAACGAGCTCAACTGAGGCTTCTTTTTGTAGATATACTCTACAACATCAGTGTCATAGTATCCGATAAGTATTAGAAATCATACCATAGAGGTAGCAAGAAAATCAGAAAGTAAGCGCTCGGATATGGATTTCAGCTTAATTTCTCAGATTAACCAAGGATAAAAAGAAACGGAAAAGTAAAAAGGTAAACAAATAGATACCTGTTGACAAGCTCGTTCGATGGTCTTGCATTCGGAACCATATTGGCCTTCAGAATCTTGCTCAACAAGCTGCCAGTGGACCAAATAAAAAGATAAGAATAAAAGATACCAGCAAAAGCATCAAATATATTTTGGGGTCTCATATTCTCATCTTTATCCACAATTATATCTTAAAGTTGCACTGCGCCACATAAATGAGACTTAAAAAACGGATATGACAAAGGGTGTAAAATATATTCTGTTGCAAACCTCAAAGTTTACATTATCGATTCTACATTACTAAACGTCTAGAAATCAGTAGTCCAAAATCCTATATGCTCATGTTGCGTTACGCAACCAATGGGTCGAATGGTGGGAGGATACCTATCCTATAATAAGCATCATAGGGTACCAATGCTATGCATTTATACCATATTCTATGTTTGGTAAGTCAAATCTTTGTTGTTCCTCGCAGAAGTAAGTAATACCCAAAACTATATTCGTCCTGTTGTTGGACCACAAAGTGAATAACAAAACTTAGTAGTAGGCCTACGTGTATACTATTTCACTTGCATTTTCTAATAGATACTACAAACATCAAATCGAATATTTTTATATAAACTCTAATCACGGACCAATTTTCCATCAAACAGTGATTAGCAATTAGAAATCACTGAAAGAAATATTACCTCCAATCTATCTCCTTTCTCTACAATGTCGATTTTGAGCATCCAATCAGCTTCTTGCTTCTTCAAATTGCATACTTTCTCTGATATTTCAATTATATCATACTCTGTGATCTGGGACTTTACAAGACCCTGCTTCCGGTAATTGGAATATGGACACAGGTGCGTCCTCACATCTTAATGATAATGTCAATAATCTTAGTGATGTTTTTAATTCTCGTATTTATTCATCTGTTGCTGTTGGTGACGGGCATTCTATTCCCGTTACTAACTCTGGACATAGTATTTTGCCTACGCCTTTTCGTCCTCTCCATTTAAATAATGTTTTAATTACTCCTAATATAGTCAAAAATTTGATTTCCGTTCGTCAATTTGTTTGTGACAATTATTGTACTGTTGAATTTGATCCTTTTGGTTTTTCTGTTAAGGACTTTCAGACTCGTCGGGTGCTGCTCCGCTGTGATAGCACTGGAGACCTATACCCTGTCACGCAGCCCTCTCCTATTCCTCAAGCCTATCTCACTAGTCAGTATACGTGGCATCAATGACTTGGACATCCAGGAAGTGAAGTGCTACGTCGTGTTATTTCCAATAATTCTATTTCATGTAATAAGGAGAAGTCTCCCGTGCTTTGTCATGCGTGTCAGCTTGGAAAACACGTGAAACTTCCGTTTGTTAGTTCTTCTACTTTAGTTCAGTCTTCTTTTGACATTGTTCACTCGGATTTGTAGACTTCCCCAATTCCGAGTTTGTCTGGTTTTCGATACTATGTTTTATTCTTGGATCATTATTCACAGTTTGTTTGGGTTTATCCTTTAGTTAATAAATATAATGTTTTGTCCAAATTTATGTTGTTTCGTAATTTTTTTAAAACTCAATTTAAGAGTGAAATTAAGTCGTTTCAGTGTGATCATGGTGGTGAGTTTGATAACCACTCTTTTCATAAATTATTTGTCGACAATGGGATTCAATTCAGTTTTTCTTGCCCACGCACCTCCCAACAAAATGGAAAATCCGAAAGGATGATTCGCACCATTAATAATCTAATTCGGACTTTACTGTTTCAAGCTCATCTCCCTCCCAACTATTGGGCTGAAGCCCTCAACATGGCCGTTTACCTATTGAATATATTACCATCATGTGACATTGATAATGAAGTCCCATACACCCACCTTACTGGCACTACACCAGATTATAGTCTTTTACGTGTTTTTGGGTGTCTTTGTTACCCTCATCTTGATGCCGACCACAAACTTGGAGCCCTAGCTACACCTTCCATTTTTTTGGGCCATGCTACTAATCATCGCGGCTATCGTTTTCTAGATCTCAACACCAATAAAATAATCATTTCACGACATGTTACTTTTGATGAAATAGTTTTTCCGTTTGGCTCCATGACACCCAATGTTAGTCCCTCGTACAATTTTTTGGACAACACCTCCAATTTAATCTCCAATATAATCAAATAGTCACCTACCTTTACTACTACTTCACCTAAACCTCAAACAAACACGCCTGCTCCTACTGTCCACATTGATGAGCATAATTCTTCTACACACGGTCCACCTTCCCCAACTGCACCTCATATTACCACCCCACTTCCCACACATGTCATTAGCCCATCTGACCACCATTCTACCCCCATTTCCATTTCCCAAGATCCACCAAATCCTATGGTTAATCCAAACCTGGTTTCTACTGATCCCATGGTCACACGTTTTCGTGTCGGGACTAATCGTCCTACTCAGCGTTTTACTTATCATGTGTCTTCGGTCTCCCCGTTACCCAAATCTTATAATGAAGCGTTTAATGATTCTAATTGGCAAAATGCTATGTGTGATGAATATGATGCACTTATTAAAAACAAAACTTGGATTCTTGTGCCTAGACCTATGGATGCCAACATTGTACGTTGTATGTGGTTATTTCGTCATAAGTACTTGGCGGATGGTACTCTTAGTCGTTACAAAGCTCGTCTTGTGGCGAATGGTAGTACACAGATAGAGGGTGTCGATGTTGATGAGACTTTTAGCCCTGTGGTTAAACCTGGTACTATTCGGACGGTTCTTAGTTTGGCTATTTCTAGACATTGGCCGGTTCATCAACTTGATGTCAAGAATGCATTTTTACATGGTGATTTAGCTGAGACTGTTTACATGCATCAGCCTCATGGTTTTCGGGACTCTGCACATCCAGATTATGTTTGTTTATTACAGCGATCTCTTTATGGTCTCAAGCAGGCACCTAGGGCTTGGTTTCAGCGATTTGCTGCTTTTATGCTTCGGGTTGGATTTGCTCATAGTCGCTGTGACTCCTCTTTATTTATTTATAGACAGGGGAATGATACTGCTTATTTATTACTTTATGTTGATGATATTGTTCTCACAGCTTCCTCTGATAGTCTATTACAGCGGGTTATTGCTTCTCTGCACAGGGAGTTTTCTATGACATATTTGGGTTCTCTTAATTATTTTTTGGGAATTTCTGTTTCACGTGACTCTTCCGGGATGTTTTTGTCTCAGCGTAAGTATGCTGAGGAGATACTTGAGAGGGCTCATATGGTTAGTTGTAACTCCAATAGGACTCCGGTTGATACTGAGTCCAAATTGGGAGATGATGGGGAACCGGTTTCTGATCCGACATTGTATAGGAGTCTTGCGGGTTCATTGCAGTATCTTACATTCACGCGCCCTGATATTTCTTATGCTGTCCAACAGGTATGTCTCTAGATACATGATCCTAGAGAGCCTCATTTTTCGGCCCTCAAGCGGATTATGAGGTATGTTCGGGGTACTTTGGACTACGGATTATAGTTGTTCTCCTCTTCTACAACTTCCTTGGTTGCTTACTCGGATGCTGATTGGGCTGGGTGTCCAGCTACTCGGCGTTCCACTTCTGGATATTGTGTTTTTCTTGGCAACAACTTGCTCTCGTAGTCCTCAAAGCGTCAACCAACGCTTTCTCGTTCTAGTGCTGAGGCTGAGTATCGCGGTGTTGCGAATGCAGTTGCTGAAACATGTTGGTTAAGTAATTTACTACGTGAGCTACATACTCCTTTATCTTCTGCTACACTTGTCTACTGTGACAATGTTAGTTTTGTCTATTTGTCTTCCAATCCGGTACAACATCAACGTACGAAGCACATAGAGATTGACATTCACTTTGTTCGGGACTTGGTTGTTGCGGGTCAAGTTAGAGTTCTTCATGTTCCTTCACGTTATCAGTACGCAGATATTTTCACTAAAGGCCTACCTTCTGCTTTATTTGAAGATTTTCGTACCAGTTTGAGTGTCCGGTGTCCTCCCGCTCAAACTGCGGGGGAGTGTTAGTCGTATGTTTTTGATAGGCCCAATAGGCCCAAGTGGTGTGTATGGGTTAAAGCCCAAGTACTAGTTAATATATGAAACATTAAACTCTTTCATTAACCAATATCAATAAAAAATCACACACACAAAAAACACATTTCATCTTCTTAACTACAGTATCTAACAATTAGGTACTCATAAATCATCATATTAGTATCAAATTCTGTTATATAAAACATCTTGAAAATTGTTGATAAACGGCAATGCTTATCAGCCCACACGCCCTGCCACACCCCAAGGACAAGAAGTGTTAGGCAATGTCCAGACTCCATAACTGACTATGTGGCCCGCTTAGCAGAGTGACGACCCGCTTTGGGTAATGACAGCAATCAGTCAATCATACACACGCAAACACATAGTTACTAACAAAATCCAATACTTTGATAATGTAACAATTATGTCACTCATGAAGAAATTAACTTACAACAATCAAGACATACACAAATACAACATTTAACCCTCCAAACTACAATAAATAAGAATTTACTTATTACAAACTTCAATCATATGGCAAAACTAGTGGTAGCTTCCTGTTTGTGGCGCGCAGCATTTTAAAGCGTTCTGAAACTAGTTTTTAGCATTTGAAATATGATGCTTGTTTGGCAAGGAGCGTGTGTAGCGTTTTGGATTTTGTTTAAGCGCCAAATATTAGAAACACTACTAAAAGAAGCCTTGAACTATAAACGCTACTTTCTGCTTCTTGCCTACCCCTAGTTTGGCTGAACATAGCCAATTTTGGTAACGAAGATACAAAATGGAGTAGCACGCTAAAAAATGAAGGCTCGTTGCCAAACAAACATTACTATATGCTCCTAAAAGATCATTTCCAAACACATGCCTTATATTAAGAGGGGGGGTTTGTTTCGGCTTCCATAGCCGGCTTATGTGTAACACCCAAACCCGACAAGGGTAAAGATATCACATTAATGGTTTCATATCAGATCAAAACAAGTATAAATTTACAGTAATACAAGAAATCTCAAAGGTTACAAATGAAATACTGAAATTACAAGGTTACAAGTGCGGATACTAATTCGAAAATATAATAACTTCTAATTAACTCTAATCCAGAATAACTATCAATTCTTCTAAGTCCAAGGTGCTCTCCATTCATTCCCAGCTTCCTACTAAAATCTGCCGCAGGAAAAGAAATGCGGCTGAGCTTAAAAAGCCCAGTGAACAGATATATATAAACGAAAACGAAAGCAAAAGAAAACAAACAAATATAGTTTAGTGCATTGGGTTTACAAAGGTATAATCAAAGAGTACAAAGTAAGAAAGGGAAAGGGTCAGTAATCCACCACGAGCCCAAACAAATCAAATATAGTAACCATCAGTAACCATAGAGGAGCGACCTCTCAAATATGTGAAGGACGTGTATAGCAGACAGCATCAATCACCAAATCAAATTCATGATATATCCCTCGAATACAAAACAAATCTAGGATGCATCCATACGCCCCCCAAACAATAATACTGGCCATAATAAATAATAAAGCGCGCATGTAGTAGCAAATGGGGACGGTGTGGAACATCACTCAACCACACTAGAGTCATGCCATTGGTGCATCAATGACATGGCCATGTTACCTTCATGGCTAGGAAACAAATTTTGGCTCGGGTATCAAACTGAAGAGTCAAAGGTCCAAATCATATCAAAGGTCCAAATCATTATAAGGATTCAAAAGTCCAAGTCATCGAATCATAGTCAGAGTCCAAATATCAAATGTTCATGGCAAAGGGTTCATCATCGGAGGTTCATAATCAAATGGTTCATTTAAAGTAATTAAAGGATTTTCATAAAAATGACCTTTTATGACGGTCTTCACAAAAATAGTCTTGAAAAATAGTTTTCACAAAAGTTTATTCAAATTCCAATTAAAAGTGGTATCGCCTATTTCATAAACATCATTTTAAAATTAGTTTTTCCTCAAAACATATTCATGATATAATTAAAAAGGTTTTCACATCTAGTTACCAAAATCAAATGAACCTTCGAAGTATCAAGGGGTTCGAATACTAATATCACAAGGTAACGAACGAATATCAAATTGGTTGTTATAGAGGCTCAAAGCAAAAGGGTCATATCGAACATCAAAGTCCAAATGAATCAAACAAACGAACCAAAGTGTAGGGAAACATAGCAATGGCTTAGGGAATCTTAAAACGAATCAAGATCTATGAGTCATGAGAAAGAAGACACCCTTACTGAAAAAGGGTAGAATATCTGTACCTTATACCGCACGTGCAAACATATCTAGAAATATAAAGATCGAAAACAACTCCATCTTCAGCGAATCTACACGAATACATGGTCATCTTATTATTAATATCTTCTTCAAATCAGATTTCTCATTTTAATCGGCTTTCCATTTTTAGCAGGTTTCCAAAATTAGCAAGTTTCCATTTTTAGAAAGTTTCCTTATTTAGTAAGTTTCCAAAAATAGCAAATTTCCATAATTAGACAAATTCCACAAAGTAATTAGGTTAAGTCATTAACTAAAAATTATTATGGAAATAGGGTTCATTTTACCAAGTCATAATAGTTAAGGGTTAAATATAACAAGTTTCCATATCTTAGGGTTTTAAATGTAATAATACCAAAGTTAAAGGTCTAAAATGAAAGTATTACAAATTACTCATTTAATCGATAAATTACCAATGTTATCGATTCCAATCCTTCCACTTTAACGATTTTACCCTTTATACCCTTTAGTTAAATTAAATTCCAAAATAAACCCTGTAATTACATAATTCACAATTTAATCCTTACCATATTTATTTTTACACTTCAAGCCCTTTATTTTACCAAATTACAGAATATACCCTTAAATTTATATGTGGTACGAATACCCCTTCAGATTTCATAATTTACACAATTAGTCCCTTTAATTTCTAAAATACCATTCGAATCATGAATTAATTATTAATTACATATTAAGCCCTTAAATATCCAAAATTACACATTACACCCTCCATGTCATTATTTATTCGAATCACCTTCAAGTTTCAAGAATTTACACTTTTAGTCCCTCTATTTTAATTAGTTTCAATTCAAACACTTATTTACCAAATAAACCCTTTTCTTGCAAATTTTACACATAGCACCCTTATATTATATTTTATATGAGTTACCCCTGATCCAAAACATGTTACAAAAATAACCCACAAGTTTAAATAATTACAAAACACACCCTTTAATTTTAAATATCCAATCGGTAACACATTTTATTCATCAAAACCCTAACCCTAATTTCCCAAATCATTGCCAATCATTAGATCATCATTAATACATCATTTATAAGCCAAATCCATCCCCAAAAAGCCCTAACCCTAATCGCACGATTTGTTTACATTTTTCTTTCTCGTTTTCATTTAAATCCGGTATACAAAATAACTCAACATGGCTAATACAGGCCATAAAAAATAGAATGAGCATTTTCCTGTGATGTATAGATCGTATAGAGCTCAAATAAAAAAAAATTCAAACCCAGAAAATTCGTATGAAGTATTTTGGAATTTATGTACGTTTTTGATACTTTTACTTATAACGATCCAACAAGCATGCATGGTTATGTTCCAATCGTGAAAACATGAAGAATAAGATCAAGAGGGATAATAAAAATTACCTTTAGCAAGGTTCGAACCAAAGATGACAAGAAACGAATTTATTTCCAATCGGCTAGAATAAATCGACCAAGAAACTCTCTTGAACACACGATCGATCCACAATTCTCGAAACCATTTTTCTCACCTTTCTTTGACGGGTAGAGGTCCAGGAAAAATATGGGAAAGACCTCAAAATTTCGTATGGGGTGTGTGAGTTTTTTTTGTGTTGATCGGTTAGGATTTAAGAAAAATAAAAGGAAAGAATTAGAAAACGAGTGAAGGGATGAGGGGGGAGGAAAAATTTTCGGCCCATAATGTGTAGAAAAATCAATTTACTGATTTAGGGAGACTTACCTTATTTATTTGATGTTTATCCCTTTTAATTTACTTTTAAATCATTTTACAAAATAAATAAATATATATATGTGTATGAATTTCGACCTATATAATTATTTATGATGCGACACAAATTTTTGGGACATTTAGAATATTCAAATGTTCATGCAAAAATTATATTACTTCATTTGTTGCAAGTTTACAAGAGTTTGTGATTTATTTGGTACTTTATATGCTTATTAATCAAATTTTAAGATTATAGGGGCAATTTGGTCTTTTTGCATGTTTTTGATTTTTGGGTATTACAACTTCTTCCCCTCTAAAAGAAAATTTCGTCCTCGAAATTTGAAGTCGCAAAGTTAAACGAAGTCATAGCAAGTCGCAAAAGATTATCACAATCATTCTCATGCCCGAGGAGGTTTTCCAAAAAGGTCTTCAGACCAAATAGTTTCTCATGACTCAAATCTAAAATGAGGTATGTTAAGATTTCTCAGAAGGAGACGAAATAAGTTGATTCTGATCAAAAGGTCCATGCAACATAAATGGACGATAGGCGAATCTTTAGAAAGCTCATATAGAATACGAACAAGATTTCAAATCGAATTAACTGTATCAACAGTAGGGAGTTCTAAAAGGAGTTCAAGATTTATAACTGAGGTCAACAAAATGAAAAACGAGAGTCCAAACTTATCCAGATATTTAACGAACGAAGGTAGAGTATACGTATAGGTAGAAAGGACCTAAGGTCTCACTAATCACGGATAATCCAACGGAGATTCAGATTCTAAACTTCTTATGTACTCCCCAAGATATCCTATGTCCACAATGAGTGCACGTTATATGTTGTAAGTATTATCACGTTGATAAGGCGTCATAATACTAGCACCACATAATTATGCCTTCATGATGATCATACTTTATCTCGAGTCGTGAGCAAAACCACCTATCTTAATCCACCTAGTACTTCTATAGTCTCAAAGGTCAACAAGATCAAATGTCATAGCCAAGAGGGAAAACAAAACTATTCGCAAGAGTATCAAAATCCCAGATTGTCTAGCAAACGTAAGGTGTGCCGTCACAAGCATCAAATCTTCCACAATTCGCCAAAATCTCTCAAACAAAGCCATCACCGAACATACGGAAAAATAAACACGAACTGAAATGCTTCTAGGGAATTAAATCATAAGAGGATCTTATAACTTTATGTTAGGATCTCTGAGAAATAAGGAATTTCTCATTGCTGCCGATAGTGAAGCTGGTTCCTGCCGATAGTTATTCATTGCTGCTGCGGTTGGTTCCTGCCGATAGTTTAAGTTTGTTTCTGCCGATAGTGTTTATTGCTGCGGATATTATTGTTTGTTATCCGTATGTTTAGTAAGGTTGTTAGATTTATTTTTAGAAGAGATCATGTTTATCTCTTCACACGTTTTGTTTCTTATCATTATAAAAGAAACATCCCGTCCATGAGTTTAATGTAACTTTTACGATTACAATATTCAATAACACAATTCTTAGTTCATAGTCTGATCCATAGAGGATCATTGTCTTTTCTTCTTTAATATTCTTGTTGTTTAGTTTCCGCATAAACGCAAGTCTTACACCTAGAGGTTCTCGTTTAACCAAGCTCAATCAAGCTTGAAATACTCGATCCTACAAGTGGTATCAGAGCCTGGTGAGGATCTCTGATAAAGAAGGAAACATTGTTGAATCATCTCTCTTGAACCGTTTTACAATGTCGCTATCAGGAGATAGATTTGAAATGTGCGCAAGGAAGATTAGGAGTCTGTTTCATAATAAGTCTATGGAAAAGCTGACTGAAAATGATGAATCCTATGAGGCAAAAGAACATTTGGAAGAATATGCTCTAATGGGATTCCCATCACAGGTACAAAAATGTAATCCTGCTTGTCAAGAATTATACTCAACTCTTAATAAAGAATATGATGACATGAAATCTAAGTATAATGAATACTTTATTAAGGTTCAAGCTTATGATAATGCTGTTAAAACCTTGGAAAAACAAAAGGTCTGGTTCCAAAAGAATCAGTTAGCTTATGAGGAAAAGATCAAGGTTTTACAGAGAGATTTAAGAAATACTGCTAATGAACTTAAATATTCTGAATCTCAAAATACTAAGGTCATGTTTGAAAATCAGGATTTGCAGTCTAAGCTAGACAATTCCTTGGCTAGGTTTAATAAATGGAAAGACTCATCTAAAAACCTATTCAGGTTAGTTGATAGTTCAATGTCTGTAAAAACTAAACGTGCCTTAGGGTTCGGTGACTACATAGGGCAAGATCAAGTCTATGACCCTAATGAGTATAGTGTGTTTGACCCTGAACCTGTAGACTATCAAGTTCCTGTTAGGTTTGTCAAGGAAGGAGAATTGCATGCTGTTCCTCCACCTATTAGAGGAGTTTTTTATGCCTATCCCTGTCCATTCTCTCTCTACATTGACTCAGATGAGTTACAAATGGTTTATGGTAAAAAGTCCAGAGACTTACCTGAACCTAATGATTGTGTCTCTTGTTCTACAAGTGACAAGTCCTCAGAAGCAGAGTCTAAAGACTTTGTTTCATGTGACTCATGTGAAAAGTCATCCACACCCAAATATCATGAGCCCTCAAGTTCAACTAATGATAAAAATCCTTCTAAATCAGCCTTTTCAGACAACAGCTCAATTAATTCGTTAAAAAACAAATGTGTCTCTAGTTCCACTAGTGATAATGTTGTCTATGTTAAGAAAAGTTATAGTAAGAACAAGGCTGTTAGGAAGAAGTCATGTTTTGTGTGTGGTAGTCAATATCATCTCATTAAAGATTGTGATTATCATGAGAAAAGAATGAATGGTGGGCAAAAATAGATCAGATCATTGTGGAAAAATGTTAAACAAATACCACCATATCTTCCACAAGCAGTAGGAATGAACTCTTACAGGGCTCCCTTTCCTGCTGATAGACCTGTTCCTGCAGATACCTCTGTTTCTGCTGATATTCAGGGAACCATTCCTGCTGGTATCTTTTCATATTTTCAGAGGGATTTCAGGCCTGCCTATTACAATCCAATCTTTGGAGGGGGAATAGCTTACTCTCCATGGTTTTCTTGGTGATTGTTCAGTTTGACTGATCATGTTGTTGTTTTCTTGTTTGCTGGTTTTGAGGGGAGGCTTATAATGCTTGTAATTTTGTCTTGTTTTTCATTCATTTATGTTTATGTTTTGTGTTTCTCTAATTTTGTTTTGCAGGTTTTTAGTGTCTTTTGTTAGCTAACTTTGTTTTGCAGCTTTCAATCTTTCAATGCTTGGAATTAAAGCTTAAGACATAATTTCCATTCATCATGATTAAGATGAGTACATTCAGTTACAAATCCCAAAAGCTACCTATCAACATCATTCATACATCATACCAACCTACAAACATCACTCGACCTAAACCCTACCACCTATTCCATCTTCC
Organism: Artemisia tridentata subsp. tridentata; assembly: GCA_021014915.2. Taxonomy (NCBI): domain Eukaryota; kingdom Viridiplantae; phylum Streptophyta; class Magnoliopsida; order Asterales; family Asteraceae; genus Artemisia; species Artemisia tridentata. Next base: position 174,955,258 of record CP139505.1, read on the forward strand.
CTTTTCCCTTACCCATATAATCAGGCATGAACCTCCTACCTCTCTGACGACTGATTTATTCATACACATGGGGGACTGGAAGTGCCAACACCACTGGGAGTGGCTGTCTTGGTTCAGGGGCTGGAGTTGAAGAGCTTGAGGTAGTTTGCCTCTGATGTGTTCTGGGGCGTGACCTTGCAGATGGTTGACTTGGCTGTGGAGCAGGGTGGCTTGATTGTGGTGTTGGCCGGCTTAGCTGAGGAGTTGGTCTGATGGGATTCTTTCTTTGTCTTGGATCTTGGCTTTCACTTTGTCGATTGTATCGACTTTGAGGGTTAGGTTTTTCACGGTTAGAGCCTTCTCGAAGATCTGCATTATCTTTTGGTATCGTACTTTATAGAAGTTGCAGTTGTCCTTCATCTTCAGTAGCAAGCACAATTGCTTCATCTCTTCCTAGCTTATCTGATGGGAAATTGGGAGGATGTCTCCCATTCACCTGACAATAGTCAAGGACTTCAATTGATATCTTCATCATCAGGCTATACTCAAATGCGAAGGATAATGAGGGATCAGATGAATATGAATCTCTCAACTGGCCTTACCTTTGTTTTGAGAAGATGATGCATTTTGGGAAAGTAATTTTTCCACCCTGAGTCACTGAGGAGGAAGAATCTGATGAGATTTCGATATTGGAATTTTAGAATGAACTCATGATTTTGAAGATTTTTGGTTTGATGAAGTTATTGTGATAATGAAGGTATTTGATTTGGGAAAAAGGGCCTTTATAATGAGAAGGTGATTAATGCAAATTTATTGTTGGTTGGTGTTGTGTTTTAATTCTGGAGGTTTATTCCTAATGACTGGATTCGGAAGGTTGACATTGGTCAAACCACCTCATTGCTGCCGATTGGTCAAACCTCTTATTGCTGCCGATGACCAAGTGTTACTGCCGATTGGTCAAACCTCTTTAAGTCAATTGGTCAATGTTATGTGCGTAGAATTGCAGCAATTTAAAGTGATATATTTGGCAACCCAACCTAAAATTGCACTTCTCTCATTTCAATTTCTCAAATCCTATCAAACCCTAATTTTCTTATTTCGAACCCTAGATCATTCATCCAACACAATGACAACACTTCGCTACAAGGATGATCATAACAAGGTTGCATACTTAGAGTCATCTTCAAGAAGTGTTGGTTATGATGAGGTGTTAGCGTTTCTTCGTGGGTCATCTATCCGCTATGCACTCACCTATTGTCCAGTAACGGTGTATGATTCGCTGATTAAGCAGTTTTGGGCAACAGCTAAGGTTAGACACATTGTGGGAAGGGAAGATGACATTGTTGCCACTATTGATGAGCACGAAGTCATCATCACAGAGGGGTTGATTCGGATACAGCTTCAATTTCCTAAGGAACATGGGGAATATGATCTCTCCAGACAAGAAATCAATGATGGTATGGCTGCTATATGTTATCCTGTCACTGGTAGTTGTACATTCTTTAAAAGTAAGTTGTCTCCTCAATGGAGATTTCTGGTTCATACTTTACTCCAGTGTATGAGTGTTAAGACAGGTGGTTGGGACCAATGTCCAAGTCCCATTGCGTCTGGTCTTGTTTGTCTATCTCAGGGTAGAATATTTAATTGGGCCAAATATATTTTTGATGGGATGGTTGAAAATATCTCTGGTGATAAAAACAGATTTTTAATGTACCCTAGATTTCTTCAAATTATCTTAGGTGTTCAGACCATTAACCCATCCCCTAAGATAGTGAATCGGTTGACTCCCAAAATGTTTGCTCTGATGAAAATGAATTTTGCAGGCCAACATTTGCCTTTATTACCTGCCATGTTACACAATGTCAATCCTGCTGACAACCCAGTTCCTGCTGACAATGTCAGTGTCCCACCATCACCCAATGCAGCTAATGCTAGTGCATCCAATGCTGCTAATGAAGGGACTTCAGTTGCTGCTGATGCATCTGCATCTGTTGCTGCTGATGACCCATTTCCACCATCACCTAGACCAGCCACACCTAGTCCTGAGACTAATGTCCCTGATGAGCCCAGTGTCCAGACCACCATAGTTGTTTCACCTGTTGTCCAGCCAACACCTTCTGTGGACTTGCCTTCTTCTTCAAGGCTTTCAACTCCTAGTCCTTCTAGGCAAACTTTCAGTGAAGACACCCATGTAGGAGGAGAATTTCATATATCTCAACCTAGATCCAATGAAGCTCCTAACACCTCAGGTATTCCTGCTGGTGGAGCTGAGGATGCTACTGATCTCACTTCTATGTCCCAGTTACCTTACAGGTCTATGCAGAAAATTGCAGCATTGGAGTCAGAGCTTACAGAGACTAAAAGGAGTTTTAGTGAGAAGGTAGAGAATTTGGAAAAGGAGCTCAGGGATTCTAAGGAAACTTTCAGTAGAACTATTCAAGAGCTCAATGATAGAATCAGCTCTTTGGAAGCTCAACATCCTCAGAAGAAAAGAAGGGTTGTACTTTCTGAGTCTAAGGAAGATCAGGATGATATGTCATTTGATGGGCTTAATGTGCTGGCTTCTGTTTCTCTTGGTAGTGCTCATACTGAAGTGCCTACCTCTTCTGAGCACACTATCACCACTCAACCTCAGACCTTCACTGGAACAAGGACCATTGCTGCTGATGTCTCTGGTGTTCCTGCTGAAGTTGGTAGTGTTTCTTCTGAGTCTAAGGTTGTTGGTCATACTGCTGGTAGTTCATCCATTGCTGCTGGTAGTGACACCATTCCTCCTGAAGCAACACAAAATGATGATGAGATAGCTAGACAGATCCAAGCACAGGAAATTGCTGATGCACAAGCTAGACTAGCTCAGGTTGCTCAAGATGAGGAGCTTGCAAGGAAAATGTCTGTAGATGAGAGGAATATAGCTGGGATTATGAATAACACAAGATCAGAAGATCCTACTTCAGAAGAGTTCAGTGAGCAAGTCGAATACTTGTTGGCTTCTGATATGATTATTAGAGCTCATGGGTTTATGATTCTTCAAGATTTATAGTTGGATTCGGATGAAAGGTCAGATCAGCACAGGGCATTTATCTTAAAGACTCATAGAGCATCCACTTGGAATGACTTGATGCATAGGATCAGTGAAAGACAAAAGTCAGGATTTAAGATGCCTACAAACAAAGATAATGTCAATTTTATGAAGGTATATCTGAAGAATGAAGCTAACTACAAGCTCAGTGACCTCAAAGGTTGGACTGATGCTGCAATCCAAAAGTTGTTCCTTGATACCTATGCAAGGATAAATTCTTCAGTCCAGACAGATATTCCACATAGCAAGAGAAGAGAGCCTTCATCTTTAGAGTCTGATGTTGCAAAGAAAATGATGTCTGGAGAGACATTATCTTGTACATCTTCCTTTATTCCTACTGAAGGTTCTCAGGATACCACATTCATTTCACCAATTCCTAATGTAGATGCATCTGAGGCACCACAAGCAGGTCCTATTTCTGATGGTATTCCTGCTGCTCATGTCTCTGTTTCTGCTGAACCATCTTCCTCAGTTCCTATCCTGCAATATGGTCTAAGGACAAGGCAGGAGAGTCACTCTCACCACCCTTCTTCTAGGGATATTTCTGAAGTGGATGATCAAGATTTGGTTAGGGTTGATTCCGATAGTGATTCAGAAGGTGATTCTATTAATTCTTGGGGTCATATTGCTCACTAGGAGATTAGGTCTACTCCTGAAGGTGAAGTCAATGTTTGGTTTTCTCTTGATGGGACAGTCAAATTCTTTACCTTTTTACGGGAGCTGTTGAATAGGGTTGAAAGAAAAGATTTGGAGAATCTTTATAAGATAGTGGATAATTACTATCAAACTCATACTCCTACTGGGATAGGCCTAATGCTTTGGGGAGATTTACAAGTTTTAATGAATTCATTGGAAGGTGAAAAGGCTAAATTGGTGTGGGGTAATCAATCATCCTGGAGGGTATTTTCTTGGAGGCTATATCCTTCTTCCAATGTTCCATGTAGTGGAGCTCATCTCTGGCAAGATTTTGTCTATGTTTGTTGATATCTCTTATCCTTTATCTGAGGGACTTATGAAGAGAATGCTCACACAGAAGGTCCGAGTTCCCAAGCATACTATTGGAAATGATTTAACCACAGCTGAACAGTTGGTCAAATTCATCAAAGATCAACTTGCAGCTAAAGGTTCATCTGCTTAAGGGGAGGCTTCTTGTTGTTGTTGTATATCTTTTTATCTTTCTTTCTTTTGGTTTCTTTTCTTATTTTCTTTCTTTTCTTTTGGTTTGTTTCTGATTTCTTTTTCTTAGTTAAAAAAAATAAAAAAATAAAAAATAATTCTTGTATATTTTGTGTGCTAATAAGTTGGTTTTGAGCAACACCTTGCAGGTACAGTGTTGGTGTTTACACCTTCACCTTAAATGGTATTCAACTCACCATGTTTTGCAGACAAGAAAGAGTTGGCTCACCATGAGGGTACGGCTCTGGTGTGATTATCAAATCCGTTGATAGCTGTAATAGCTTGCTCAAAGCTATAGGGTACTTCAACTCACCCATGATTCGGTTCTGAGAGTTGAAAATGGTTCTCAATTCACCATGGATGTAACCCTTTATGGGATCCAAAGAATTGGCTAGTCCACAAAAGTATGGTTTGTGGTAAAGACATTTGGTATCCATATTTGGTATTCAATTCACCAAGGTTTGCTGTAACCTAAGAATTGGCTAGTCCTGAGCAAACGGCTACAGGTAAAGACAAGTCAAATCCATTTATAGTTGCTGATTTGCTTATAAATCAGATGGTTATCAATGTACCATGGTCTAACAAACCTAAACATTGGCTACTCCAGTAGTGATGGCTATTGGTAAAGAGACATCAAATCCATTAATTTTCAATGATTCACCTCTCACAGGAGTTAACACACCTGGATGTGATGAGAATAGTATGAAACTTAAGTGATTTGATGTACATATTGTCATAGTAGCAGCCAAGCTCAAGTGAATGTCATGGTGACCAGTTTACATGTTTTGAAGAAGATTTCCTGTTGCTGCTGAACTATTGAAGTTGCTGCTATAAATGTTGGAATCTTGAAGGTTATAGATGTTGCTGCTGGTTACTACTTATGGCTGCTGCTAATTCGCAATCCTCAAGCCTGAGAAGTTAAAGCTCTATCACGTTGGAATCTTGCAGGTTAACCTAGTCAACCTCAAGATTAGGGGAGGATTGTTAGGATCTCTGAGAAATAAGGAATTTCTCATTGCTGCCGATAGTGAAGCTGGTTCCTGCCAATAGTTATTCATTGCTGCTGCGGTTGGTTCCTGCCGATAGTTTAAGTTTGTTTCTGCCGATAGTGTTTATTGCTACGGATATTATTGTTTGTTATCCGTATGTTTAGTAAGGTTGTTAGATTTATTTTTAGAAGAGACCATGTTTATCTCTTCACACGTTTTCTTGTAAGACGGGTTAGGGTTAGGGTTTCTTATCATTATAAAAGAAACATCCCGTCCATGAGTTTAATGTACCTTTTACGATTACAATATTCAATAACACAATTCTTAGTTCATAGTCTGATCCATAGAGGATCATTGCCTTTTCTTCTTTAATATTCTTGTTGTTTAGTTTCCGCATAAACGCAAGTCTTACACCTAGAGGTTCTCGTTTAACCAAGCTCAATCAAGCTCGAAATACTCGATCCTACACTTTATAACGAAACTTAAGAGGGTCAACGGAAATAAAAATTAGTCGTCAAGAATTTCGGCCTTCATAGAATCAACTCTTCCAAACATAAAGGGTCTGTTTCAAAAAATCCGTTCATTCAACACATCCCATCTCCTCAAGTCCGGTTAATTCTGTCTTCGTCTGTCCATCTCTCGGAAAGTGAAACCTAAATCGGAAACTTGTGTCTGGTTTGTCAAGCCTCCTGCAGTTCTTCTTGGAATGTGATAGAGTAGGGTGGATTTCTGGCACGTTCTTTAAATCTCTTCATCATCCAGTCTGCTTCCGCTCTCAATTCATCTTAGTACAACTAAGATGAATAGGGAAGTGAGACTGCACGTCTTCATCAGCTCCAGGTTCGCCATCTTGACTAGAATTTCTTCTTCTGCATCGCCAACACTTCTGCCTTGTAAGGAATGTCTTCACCCTTCAGGGTAGCCTCCGTTGTCGTCAACTCCAGGTCAGGCAAAGAACACCGTTGTCTCAACAAATATCCATCTCCCAGAATGCACAAATGATTGTCAAATTTCTAACAAGATGCAAAAATGATTTTCATGCACTTTCTCGTCTCCGAATGTACCATTAAGTCATACAATGACCATTTGCCCAGTACTCACGAGAAAATATCATTTATCAAATTTACAAAACTGTCAGAGCTTTAGCTAATACTATTAGCGTCACTAACCGTCATAGCAGTCGTTTACGAATATGGAAGGCGATTCCAAGAATAAAATCAATTCATCAGAAGGAAACTTCGCGCTCTGAAATTAAACAAACACATAGTCGTTTCAGGGTAGAGAAATAATGGTTCCTAACAGTAATACGGTTCAGCTTCCAGTAATCAATACATATCTCCAGTCGCCATCCTTCTTTATCGCGAACAAAACTAAAACACGCCCAGAAGATACACTTAAGCAAACTTACTTCCTGGTCTTCGCACTACAAGAAAAGTGGCCTTTTAGGACCCTTTGTGTGGGACGGTATAATAATGGAGTCCTAAAAAACTGTTTAATAGGACATATGAGCGTTTAGGGTCCTTTTTAAATATTTGCTACTTAGGTGGTGTCCTAAAAAGTTATATAATAGGATGTATGATTATTTGGGGTCATATTATCATATAACTTAATAGGACACTTAAAATATGGATCCTAATAAATTACTTTATAAGACATTTAGTTGTTGGTGTCCCATTATGTGATAGTGTAATACGACACTTGATCACTAGATGTCCTATTATGACATAACCTAATAAGACCCTTGACACTTGGGTCTTATAACTTTAACCTTTATAGGACGTTTATTCATTATGGTTTTATTATAATACACCATAATAGGACACTTGAGTTTTGAGTCATAAGACATCAGTTAGTTAAAACGCTTATTCACAAAAGTTTTATTATAACAAAATTTAATAGGACCTTTGACACGTGGGTATTATAACGTAAACCTTTATAGGACGCTTATGCATAATGGCTTTATTATCATACACCATAATAGGACATTTTATTTTTGAGTCATAAAATATCAGTATTTTAGAACGTTTATTCGCAAAAGTTTTATTATAACAAAACTTAATAGGACCCTTAAAGGACGCATATTCATTATGGTTTTATTACAATACACCATAATAGGACACTTGATACATAAGTCATAAAACATTAATTATTTAGAACGCTTATTCGCAAACGTATTATTAAAACATAACTTAATATGACACTTGACACTTGGGTCCCATAGATTGATACACCATTATAGGACACTTGATATTTGAGTCATAAAACATCAGTTTTATGGAATGCTTATTCGCAAACGTTTTTTATTATAACAAAAGTTAATAGGACCCTTGACAGTAGGGTCTTATAACGTTAACCTTTATAGAACGCTTATTCGTAATGATTTTTTTGTGATACACCTTAATATGACACTTCTGTTTAGAGTCGTAAAACATCCGCTTTTTATAATGCTTATTCAAATTAAGTTTTATTAAAACATAACTTGATATGACACTTGACACTTGGGTCTCATAAATTCATCCACCATAATAGGACACTTGAAATTTGAGTCATAAAGTATCAGTTTTATAGAACGCTTACTTGCAAAAGTTTTATTTTAACAAAACTTAATAGGACCCTTGACACCTGTGTCTTTTAACATTAACCTTTATAGTACGCTTATTTGTTATGGTTTTATTATCATACGCCATAATAGAACACTTCTTATTTGAGTCATAAAACATCAGTTTTTTAGAAAGCTTATTTACAAAAGTTTTATTTAAACATTAGTTAATATGACACTTGAGGCTTGGGTCTCAAAACTTGATACACCATAATAGGACACTTGATATTTGAGTCATAAAAGATCAGTCAAAGTGCTGCAGCGGGGACTTTTTTTTTCTTTTCTTTTCTCTTTGGTTTACATTTATGCGTTATTTTTTTTTATTAAGTGCCTCTTTTGGCGGGGACATGTCTGCGCTAAAAGTCTCAACCATATAAAACTGAGTGAACCTTTTGGCGGGGAAAAAGTGTCTGACCCATTTTGCAGCATCTTGCAGCAAAATGAGTAATTTAAAAAAAAAAATTTCGGAAAAAATCTACAATAACCCAACCTGTGTTATAACCACAACCATGCTACAACATCACAAAATATGCTACAACACCACAAATGGTTCAAATTCGCTAAACATAATATTATAAATTAGAAATTCGCCAAACGGTTCAAAGACCGTGATCCCTAAAACATTGTTTATTATCATATAACATGAAATTATGTATGAAATTCTACACCATCAAGATAATCGTTACTCGACTCTTACATTCAATAGTTAACCATTTTTGTAGAATTCCATGACACAAAAAGTAGAAACTCTGCAAACAATGTCCAAAGAACTGAACCTGCCTCTTTAGCTAAGGCATTGTACCAACTACCACCAACCTTCATGAAAATAACATCTCCTTTAGGAACGCTAGCGAACATATCTCCTCCAACATGCTCCACACCTAGTCAATAATGTGGTGCAAACATTGTCAATTACATGGACTTGGAGATCTAGATCAAATTATAAAAAAATATATCAATCATGCATGGACATAATGGCAGTTCGATACTTCGATACAATAAGACTGATCATGTTACTCAACATAAATGGGTATTATATATGAATATTATCTAAACAAATATGATCTAATACTATGCACACTAACGGGTCACGCGATGAACATTAGTGTGGTGTACAAGCTTAGATATATCAACATATTATACTGTATGTGTGCATAGAATTTGAATACCTGGATAAGGAGGCGCATCCTTGATGACATGGGGTAAGTCAAAGTTTATGCCCTTGATATTAGGATACTTGGAAACAATAAGCTCTAGATTAGAACCTAAACCACCACCAACATCAGTTAACTGTTTCACCCCTTCGAATCTCTTGTACTTTTCAAGAATCATCTTCATCACTATTCTTGTTTCATCATACATGCACTTGTTAAATACCTCGTTGAATCTGTTATCAATACAAATAATATAGCGATTAGGGATGGCAATTTAACTTTAGTGACACAAATCCATACGAAACAATATTAATAATCACTCATTTAGGCATACTACACATTATATAAATACTACCAATTGACGCACTTTCAACGCACACTCTTAAATGGACAATCAAACAATAACAACTCAATAATCACACATTTAAAACTAACTACACATTATACAAAATAACTACTGAATAAATTAACAAAAAGTAAATTACTTACAGTAGCAATAAAGGCAGCGGTGTGGTGGTGTCCAACAGCAGCGACTACGACGGCAGTTTCTTGTGGTGGTGAACAGCTGCAACGCGGCAACGGCGGTGTGTCGTGGTGGTGCTAACAAACCAAAACCATAATTATTTACATAAACCAAAAAAAAAGGAACAAAAACATAAACCAAACTAAAAAAACATTTTAACTATTGGAGGTGGGTCGGTGACGGCAACAGCTGGTGGTGGGTCGGCGGCGGCAACAACTAATAAATCAAAACAAACACAAACCATAAACCAAATTTCAGGACAAACCAAAATAATAAAACAAATTAAAAAATAAAATCCAACAAACATAAACCAAAATCAATACTTGTGGTCCGGCTGTGGTGGTGGTCCGGCTCCGGCTATGGTCTCGGCTTGAATTGGTCTCGGCTGTACAGTGGTCTCGAAAGGAAAAAATTCAAAACAAATTAATAAAAATCAAAAACTGAAAACAATTAACACAAAACTAATAACAAAATTAACAAACCACAAAATTAACACAAATTAACAAAAATTAATAAAAATTAACAAAAATTAAAAACAATTAACAAAAATCAAAAATACCAACCTGGGATTGTAGTGGTGCACTGTCGAGAGTAAGAAAGGAGAAGAGAAGAGAAAGAATTAAAAGAGGAGAGGGGAGAAAGAGATGCATCGTTGACAGTTGTGCGAGTGTGGAGGTGTAATGGAGACGGTGGTGGTGTGGTGTAGACGGTGGTGGTGTGGTGGAGACGCTGGTGGACTGGTGGTGCAGAAGATCGAGAGAAGCACCAGCAGAGGTTGAAGATGACTTTTTTTTTTTTTACTAAGTGATTATGAGATGAAAAAAGCATATCCGCTTTTGATATCACTTTTTTTTTAGTATAAAAAAAAAATTGGTGAAAACTTTTAGCGGGATAAAGTAAATATAAGGAGGGAAAACAAAAAAATTGGTGAAAACTTTTAGCGGGGACATGTCTCCGCCAAAAGGTATATTTAAAAAAAAATTGTTTTTTTCATTTTAATTAAGTTAAATCACTATTAAATCATTTAAATTTAATTTAAAAATTTCTAAATCATCTTTAATTGATTTAAAACTTTTTAAAGTTATTTACATTATTTTTAACTAAGTTAAATCATTTATACTTAAATTAAATCATTTAAAATTATTTTTAAATCATTTTAATTAAGTTAAATCACTATTAAATCATTTAAATTTAATTTAAATATTTTAAAATCATTTATACGAATGAGTCGAGATGATATGGTTATACATGAGATGTTAAACGAATGAGTCGAGATGATATCGTTATACATAACATGTTAAATGAATGAGTCGAGATGATATCGTTACACATGAGATGTTAAATGAATGAGTCGATAAGATATGGTTATACATTAGATGTTAAACAAATGAGCCGAGATGATATCGTTATTCACGAGATGTTAAACGAATGAGTCGAGATGATATAGTTATACACGAGATGTTAAACGAATGAGCCGAGACGATATGGTTATACACGAGCTGTTAAACGAATGAGCCGAGATGATATGATTATACATGAGATGTTAAACAAATGAGCCGAGATGATATCGTTATTCACGATATGTTAAATGAATGAGCCGAGATGATATGCTTATACATGAGATGTTAAACGAATGAGCCGAGATGATATGCTTATACATGAGATGCTAAACGAATGAGCCGAGATGATATGGTTTTTCACGAGATGTTAAACGAATCAGCCGAGATGATATGATTATACATGAGATGTTAAACGAATGAGCCTAGATGTTATGATTATACATGAAATGTTAAACGAATGAGCCGAGATGATATGGTTATACACGAGATGTTAAACGAATGAGCCGAGATGATATGATTATACATGAGATGTTAAACGAATGAGTCGAGATGATATCATTATTCACGAGATGTTAAACGAATGAGCCGAGATGATATAGTTATACACGAGATATTAAACGAATGAGCCAAGATGATATGGTTATACACGAGATGTTAAACGAATGAGCCGAGATGATATGATTATACATGAGATGTTAAACGAATGAGTCGAGATGATATGGTTGTACATGAGATGTTAAACGAATGAGCCGAGATGATATGGTTTTACATGAGATGTTAAATGAATGAGCCGAGATGATATGGTTGTACACGAGATGTTAAACGAATGAGCCGAGATGATATGATTATACATGAGATGTTAAACGAATGAGCCGAGATGATATGATTATACATGAGATGTTAAATGAATGAGCCGAGATGATATGGTTATACACGAGATGTTAAACGAATGAGCCGATATGATATGGTTATACATGAGATGTTAAACGAATGAGCCGACATAATATGGTTATACACGAGATGTTAAACGAATGAGCCGAGATGATATGATTATACATGAGATGTTAAACGAATGAGTCGAGATGTATTACCGACAGAATATATTCTATATATTGTAATGTACTACACTTGTTTTTTAAGACCTACATATATTTGTATCATTGTTAGTAATTGTAAGACCAACATATATTTGTATCGTTGTTAGTATGTGTAACACTTAGGGGTTCACGCGCGAAACCTCGGTTTATACCCCCGTGACGTGGGAACTCGAGCAGAATTCAAGTTTCAGACGTTCATTACATCTTGAGTATACACTGATGGCTTTCATTTTGAGTGTTGACAATTTAAGACGTGTAATCGGGATAATGACATCAATCAGTTGCTTCATCGAGCGCGACGTCCCTTTTAAAGAAACGACTATTACGTTCTTACCATATATAATAAGTCGTGGTGCCTATAGCAATCGTCAATCCACTATAGTATACATACCACTTCCATTCAAGATAATAACAAGAAAGTAGCATATAGGCATATAGCCAATCAACGCACTCTACTTTACACACCACGTAGACCATCAGATTGCCTTTACGGGTTCTCACAATCCTAAAGGTCTCCTTATAAATACTAGACCATTTTCTCGAAATAGTCCAAGCCAATCCCAAGCAACATATCCTGCCTTGGGAACTCCACATTCAAGTCTATTATCCTCTAGGGTAATTGACACAAACAAACTGAGCCGACTCGACTCGAAAGTAGAGTCGAGTAGCTTAAACTCGAGCTTGACTCGTTTAAATCGAGCTGATTTCGAGTAGTTTACGAGTCGATCTCGAATATAATGATTATGAATATTTTTAGGGTTTATATGTAACTACACTAAATGTATTTATGTATGAATGTATCAGTTTTTCGAGCTAAATTCAAATATTATCTTATAATTCAATCAATGTTGGTGATTTCATCATATTACTATCATCTATAATTTTTTAATTAGCTAAATGTCTATTGCCTGTTTACAGGTCTTCACTTCTGAATACTCACTTATTTGCAAAATATTCGAGTACAAAAAGCCATATATAAGCTTCATGGATGACATAACAATGGGTTTTGGGATCGGTCTATCTGGTCATGGCCGTTATAGAGTCATAACAGAGGTAAACAACTAAATTATTTTCCAAGCTATAACAACCGACAATTTCCCAAAATTTATTCTACGAGCAAAAATAATTATTTTGATTTCCTTTAGCTTTTAGATCTCTTTGAACTTATTTGGGATTGAGAAACAGTGGACATCTTGTTAAAATGTGAACATTATTCAATTATTGAGCCGGCACAACGTAAAACGCGCGAAACGAATCGAATTTTTGCCAATTAAATTGATTTCAAAATAGTTATGCATATTTATACTCGTTTTTATCAGAAAAATTATTTCGAGAACAATGACGCAAATTTCATAATTTTTCGAGTCAGTTTGGTACGTCAAACGGGGCCCACGTCGCTTATTTATAAAAGATTATTAAATCATCAAAACTGGTCCCTGTGGTATGATAACCACCCGCCCCTCAATTTTCGACTTATGACAAGTTTAGTCCCTCGTGAGTATAAAATACCCGTTTTAGGGTTATCACTCATAATATCAGACACACACTTCTCCCTATAAATTTCCGGCGCCGCCACTCTTTTTCCGACCAAAAATCCGGCGAGCCCTTTTTCATGCCGCCACGTAGATCGAGACCACGGGAGTAATTCTGGAGCAGTAGGAGCCAAGGGGCGTTTGTTTGATTCGTTTTGGGTTACCCAGCCGTGCGCCACCCATACCACCACCACTCGCCGCCACCCCTCCCTTCTTTCTCTCTCAATCGGTAAGCCACGCGCCACCATTCTTTTTATTTATTTCATTTTCGCCAAACCGTAACTGGTTTAAATTAAACTTTAACGATTTTGGTAATAAAAACTATTAAACAAACATTTTTCTTGTGGAAACTCGTGTGGATCTAAAACTCTAATCACCTTACTCGCTGGCTCGCTCCGAGTCGTTTGACTCGGACCCATATTGTATTTATTTCGTGTTATATGATTATACTCGAACTTATATATGTCCTGGTGGTATTTATATTTTGGGTCTTGATGAATAAGTGGTTGAACTTTGTTACCACCGATTGACTTTAGATCGATATAGAGGTGAGTCGTGACTCAAGGGAGTCACGACTCATGGTTATTTGTGTTGATCAGACCTAGGAAAGGTTGGTGGTTGTTGTAGCCAAGCCGTGATTCAAAATAGCCATAGCCGTGGACTGGTTTTGGTTGTTTCAACCTGAGGAGTCGTAATATGGAAACAGTCAATATTGATGTTGTTATGATAACTAGTTGGGTTGTTAAAATCCAGTCTCGACACGGGTTGAGCTTGCTTGTAAAATGAAGTCGTCGCAAGGGTTAATTCGGTTGTCAAACCTGGTCTTTAGTAAGGGTTGTGTGTTGTGTTTGATCCGGTTAAGGACACCACTAAGTGGTGTCGTTTACTGCTGCATTGGCGTTGCTGGTGCTCAAGCTGGTGACGACGCTTCAGGTAAAAACATACTGCTACATAATTGTTAAGATATGATTATTGTTATTTCCGAAATATTACGTGGTTTTAAGACACATTTTTGTTTTATGATACCAACTTTAGGTTAACATATTTATTATCATGCAGATTCCTTGCAAGAGGAAGAATATGTTGGAGGTCTTCATGGTGTTGAAGGTACCCAAAGACTTCCTAGGCTATTGGGGTTGTCAAAGGCTATTGCAGTTTGTGGTATTATCATATTAGCAAGTCAGGTTTGTAATTCCTTCCTAATGGGGTCTTGATCATTTGAATTCACTGATTTTTTTTTTGTCTTCGATTACTTTGCTTGCTGTATGGATATGTAAGGTTTCGTTACTTTGTCTTGGTATTATCATATTAGCAAGTCAGGTTTGTAATTGCTTCCTAATGGGGTCTTGATCATTTGAATTCACTGATTTTTTTGTCTTTGTACTTGCTGCTGTATGGATATGTTAGGTTTCGTTACTTTGTCTTGGTCTCGACATTACGAGACACCACAAGGGTGGTTATTGGGTCCTGGTTCAAGAACAAACACACCCACTTAAGGTTCAGTTTGGCTCGGTTGTGTTATGAACATTTGGATTTAAGTAGCAAAATATAATTAGCCCTCCATGAGCAGGGTGAACAATTGCAGACTGTGTTGGTGAAACCATAGCATGGCCTTGTCCCTTTATCTCGTTATGTCTTTGTTAAACTTGTGATACCAATAATTTTAATAACATGGAGCTTAATGCTTATACATGGATGTTTATTTGTAGGTGGTCCGTGAGG
This sequence comes from Artemisia tridentata subsp. tridentata, assembly GCA_021014915.2. Classification (NCBI taxonomy): domain Eukaryota; kingdom Viridiplantae; phylum Streptophyta; class Magnoliopsida; order Asterales; family Asteraceae; genus Artemisia; species Artemisia tridentata. The sequence goes on from CP139505.1 coordinate 174,970,448, forward strand.
ATTGAGAAAGGATGCATGAGGACCCCGGACTAAGCTTCTTGTTGCTTTAATTTCTTGTTTAATGTTACAAACTTTATGTTGGATAATGTCTATTCCTTATTTATGTTTAGTGCTTTTGTTATGACAATTGCTTATTTGAAATACAATTTCGTTTTATTCATTTAATAATTAGTTGATGTTTTATTCATATCGTAAAATAGAGTGTGCATGCTGAAAATAGCGTCCTATCATAAGACTTGTTAGGACTTTGAAATTTTCCTATTAAACTTATTAAGCGTCATAACAATTACCTTTTAAGGACGCTTAACATTGTAAAAGTGTCCTAATATGTTGTTATTAGGACGTTATTTAGGTTGTTAATAGACATTTTATACGACCAAAAAATTGTTTTCATAATAATCTTTGAGATATTAGAACCCCTTTTTTGGTGCTAAAGTAGCTATAATGTTATATGATAAGCGTCCTAACAATTATCTTTTAAGTACGCTTGTATGTGAATCAAAAGATTAAAATTAGGTAACCACATGTTAGAACATTGTAAAAGTGTCCTAATATGTTGTTATTAGGACCTTATTTGGTTGTTCATAGACATATTATGCGACCAAAAAATTGGTTTCATAATCGTATTTGGGATATTAGGACCCTTTTCTTGGTGTTAAAGTAACTATAATGTTATATGATAACCGTCCTAAGAATCAACATTTAAGGACGCTTGTATGTGTTTCAAAAGATTAAAAGTAGGTTACCACATGTTAGAACATTGTAAAAGTGTCCTAATATGGTTTTATTAGGACGTTATTTGGGTTGTTTATAGACCTATTATGCGACCATAAAATTGGTATCATAATCTTATTTGAGTTATTAGGACCCTTTTCTTGGTTGCTAAAATAGCTATGATGTTGCATCATATGCGTCCTAACAAACTTTTAAGGACCTTTTTATGTGTGTCAAAAGATTAAAAGTAGGTAAGCACATGTAAAAACATTGTAAAAGTGTCCTATTATGGTTTTATTAGGACGCTATTTGGGTTATTTCATAGACATATAATACGACCATAAAATTGGTTTCATAAGGTATTTGAGATATTAGGACGCTTTGGACCTATTACAACCGCCTTACATGAAACGCTTTCATCCTTGGTCCTATTAAATGAAAGGTCCTAAAAAGTACCATTTTATGACGCTTACGGGGGTCCTAAAAAGCCACTTTTCTTGTAGTGTCGGTTGCTGCTCTTCCCGGTTGCTCAAATCGACTGGTATGATCCCGGACACATCTGAAAGACATCTTCGCTTGGTGACTAGACAATCTCTCGGTATCAAGTCGAATCCCACTTCACACTCCGGTGAAAAACTTGGTGATTCAAATAGGAATCATATTCAGAAAATTCAGAGTGCCAAATAACTCTCAAGATGAGGTTCATTCATTGGTGTACGAAATGGGTTCTAGGAAAACTTCATGACCGCGAAAATAACACACGAGTCTCCAGAGTAATAGTGATAGCAAAAGGTCCAAATCATATCAAAGGTCCAAATCATTATAAGGATTCAAAAGTCCAAGTCATCGAATCATAGCCAGAGTCCAAATATCAAATGTTCATGGCAAAGGGTTCATCATCGGAGGTTCATAATCAAATGGTTCATTTAAAGTAATTAAATGATTTTCATAAAAATGACCTTTTATGACGGTCTTCACAAAAATAGTCTTGAAAAATAGTTTTCACAAAAGTTTATTCAAATTCCAATTAAAAGTGGTATCGCCTATTTCATAAACATCATTTTAAAATTAGTTTTTCCTCAAAACATATTCATGATATAATTAAAAAGGTTTTCACATCTAGTTACCAAAATCAAATGAACCTTCGAAGTATCAAGGGGTTCGAATACTAATATCAAAGTCCAAATCAAGGTAACGAACGAATATCAAATTGGTTGTTATAGAGGCTCAAAGCAAAAGGGTCATATCCAACATCAAAGTCCAAATGAATCAAACAAACGAACCAAAGTGTAGGGAAACACAGCAATGGCTTAGGGAATCTTAAAACGAATCAAGATCTATGAGTCATGAAAAAGAAGACACCCTTACTGAAAAAGGGTAGAATATCTGTACCTTATACCGCACGTGCAAACATATCTAGAAATATAAAGATCGAAAACAACTCCATCTTCAGCGAATCTACACGAATACATGGTCGTCTTATTATTAATATCTTCTTCAAATCAGATTTCTATTTTAATCAGCTTTCCATTTTTAGCAGGTTTCCAAAATTAGCAAGTTTCCATTTTTAGAAAGTTTCCTTATTTAGTAAGTTTCCAAAAATAGCAAATTTCCATAATTAGACAAATTCCACAAAGTAATTAGGTTAAGTCATTAACTAAAAATTATTATGGAAATAGGGTTCATTTTAGCAAGTCATAATAGTTTAGGGTTAAATATAACAAGTTTCCATATCTTAGGGTTTTAAATGTAATAATACCAAAGTTAAGGTCTAAAATGAAAGTATTACAAATTACTCATTTAATCCATAAATTACCAATGTTATCGATTCCAATCCTTCCACTTTAACAATTTTACACTTTATACCCTTTAGTTATTTAAATTCCAAAATAAACCCTGTAATTACATAATTCACAATTTAATCCTTACCATATTTATTTTTACACTTCAAGCCCTTTATTTTACCAAATTACAGAATATACCCTTAAATTTATATGTGGTACGAATACCCCTTCAGATTTCATAATTTACACAATTAGTCCCTTTAATTTCTAAAATACCATTCGAATCATGAATTAATTATTAATTACATATTAAGCCCTTAAATATCCAAAATTACACATTACACCCTCTATGTCATTATTTATTGAATCACCTTCAAGTTTCAAGAATTTACACTTTTAGTCCCTCTATTTTAATTAGTTTCAATTCGAACACTTATTTACCAAATAAACCCTTTTCTTGCAAATTTTACACATAGCACCCTTATATTATATTTTATATGAGTTACCCCTGATCCAAAACATGTTACAAAAATAACCCACAAGTTTAAATAATTACAAAACACACCCTTTAATTTTAAATATCCAATCGGTAACACATTTTATTCATCAAAACCCTAACCCTAATTTCCCAAATCATTGCCAATCATTAGATCATCATTAATACATCATTTATAAGCCAAATCCATCCCCAAAAAGCCCTAACCCTAATCGCACGATTTGTTTACATTTTTCTTTCTCGTTTTCATTTAAATCCGGTATACAAAATAACTCGACATGGCTAATACAGGCCTATAAAAAATCGAAATGAGCATTTTTCCAGTGATGTATAGATCGTATAGAGCTCAAATAAAATAAGTTTCAAACCCAGAAAATTCGTATGAAGTATTTTGGAATTTATGTACGTTTTTGATACTTTTACTTATAACGATCCAACAAGCATGCATGGTTATGTTCCAATCGTGAAAACATGAAGAATAAGATCAAGAGGGATAATAAAAATTACCTTTAGCAAGGGTTCGAACCAAAGATGACAAGAAACGAATTTATTTCCAATCGGCTAGAATAAATCGACCAAGAAACTCTCTTGAACACACGATCGATCCACAATTCTCGAAACCATTTTTCTCACCTTTCTTTGACGGGTAGAGGTCCAGGAAAAATATGGAAAGACCTCAAAATTTCGTATGGGGTGTGTGTGAGTTTTTTTTTTGTGTTGATCGGTTAGGATTTAAGAAAAATAAAAGGAAAGAATTAGAAAACGAGTGAAGGGATGAGGGGGGAGGAAAAATTTTCAGCCCATAATGTGTAGAAATCAATTTACTGATTTAGGGAGACTTACCTTATTTATTTGATGTTTATCCCTTTTAATTTACTTTTAAATCATTTTACAAAATAAATAAATATATATATGTGTATGAATTTCGACCTATATAATTATTTATGATGCGACACAAATTTTTGGGACATTTAGAATATTCAAATGTTCATGCAAAAATTATATTACTTCATTTGTTGCAAGTTTACAAGAGTTTGTGATTTATTTGGTACTTTATATGCTTATTAATCAAATTTTAAGATTATAGGGGCAATTTGGTCTTTTTGCATATTTTGATTTTTGGGTATTACATTATGGCTTATTTAGTTTTGGGCTTATATAAGCTCACCTTTTGTGGCTTATTTTGAAACTTTTCGGCTTATATATATTTATTATTATGTCATATAAGCTTATATAAGCCAAAAAGTTGCAAAATAAGCTACAAAAAGTGCGGTTATGAAATATAAGCCCAAAACCAAATTAGCCATAAGCCGGCTATATAAAGCCGAAACAAACACATACTTTAATAATCCTAAAGCTAAAAGGTCATTACCAAACAAGCATTATATTCTAAACGTTCCTAATACAAAAAATCCATTGACACCAAACAATATAACTCAATCACACCACTTATATAAACAATCAAACATAACAACAATTGCGCCACTAAAGCATTTAAGATATATGGAGTTGGACATATGACATACGTGTTTGAAAGGTAAGGGATCAAACCATTAAAGTTTTATATCTGTGATGAATATTTAGCTTGTCTTTAGGTTCCATCTTAAGGAGTGCTAAGCAAACAGGTACTTAAGCTTTTTTATTATTTCTTGCTTCTATTCAAAATAATAAATTCCAGAATCTTTTAAAGTTTATGTATAGCAAATAGTAAATGATACCAGTAAATACAAAATACAGATGATATATATATATCTAGCTACAATTATTCATGTATCCAAAAACAGAGGTTATGTACCTGAAGTCGAGTTAGATATTCGTGTACCCAAACGCTTCCAAATAGTTCAATCGATCAATGGTTTTGAATGTAAAGCATCATATTATACTTTATGTGAGTGTGTTAAAACCAAGTAAATGTGATACAAAAGTATAACTAAAGTAAGTTAAAAGTTATATACTATACATCATTTCATTCACCCGGAACCAAGATCAAATACTTGATTTAGATGACAAGAATCATGATCAGATATTTACATAAAAGAGGACCAGTATTAACTTACTGTAGCAATGTGCTGCCTGCATTTAAGAAATGACCAATTTCCTAGACCATAACGTCCATGGGCACCTCCACTTCTAGAACTGAAAGGGTTTCGGCTATGGAGGGATTCCGGTGGGGAGGGAGTTGTAGTGGTGGTGTCAGATTGAATCGGTGATGGGAGTGTTAGATCTGACGTGTTAGATAGAGATAACAAAGATCATATTTGTGTTATAAAGAGAGAGAGGGGGAGAGGTGTATAAATAAATAGTGTATAATATGTAAAATAACAAAAAAACCATCTGCTCAATATACGGTTGCCCAACAAATAATAGTTGCCCAAAAAACACTACGTGACACATGTCACCCTCCGATGCAAGCTGCCGTATTGTACGAGTTGTCCTGGTCTAATATAAGAATTTTGTGAGATCGGGTCGGATAAGCAAACGCATTGGACAACTAGGGCAGTGTAATAATTATCCCATAAAACAAACAACCCCTAAGATGATTTAAAAAACAAAAGTGCAATAACAATTTGAGATACAACATAAGGTGCTAATTAAGTAATTAGCATGGCTTATGAGTAGAGTCATCGACCATCTTGGCATGTCTACTACTCGTTCTAGCTCACTCCAAACGATTATCTTCCGATGAAGTCGATGGTGACATAATCTCAGTAGTCCTCCTCCGTGGCTTCACCCTGACCGGCTCCACCATATTGGAGCCGATCAGATGAGGGAAATTTAGCAAAGCTCGAGCTCCACGCATCTTATAAGCCGCTTGATCGTAAGCAAAAGCTGCATCCTCTGGTGACTCATACGTCCCAAGCCATATCCTAGCTCCACGCTTCGCGGGATCCCTTATCTCGGCTGCAAACTTTCCCCATGGCCTCCGCCTTACACCGCGGAACTTCTTTACCTTAGAAAGCATGCGGGTCCCATCTGCTACCAGTTTGTTTTCCTTAATGGTCATCTTATCTAAGATGCCATCTAATGCTACTGCTGATGTAGTACTTGTGGCTGGAATTATGAGAATAACTTTATGAGCCAGACATAAGGTTTTTGGTGCAACCTCTTAATGGGGAGTTTGATAAGTTAATATGATCTTAATATCAAATTATGAGAATAACTTTATGATTGTGACATAGATATGGCTATATAAGTTAATAACTAACGTATATATGGCTGAAAATCGTGATGCATGTAAACTTTGGAATTATTTTATTATTCCATCCGTCTCAAAATTATAATCCATATTTCCTTTTCAGTACGTCTCAAAATAATTGTCAACTTTCATTTTTAAGTAAAAACTAGATAATATAGTAAGGTAATATTCTCGTGGTTGAAAACTAAAGTGACCTCACTTTTAATAAACTATATGATTCTTGTCTGCTGACAATAATTTTGAGACAGAGGGAGTGAATTGTTAACTGTCCTATGGTAGTTGCTGTCAGAAAAGAATTAATATAAATTTAAATTAATGTGTGTGGACATATGGTTATTAACAATATTATTGTTTAATACTTATGTAACGTTCTCATGTTTATAACAAGTTTCTATAAAAGTGCCATGCGTTGTGACGGCTTTAAATATACCGTTAAGAATTTGTAGTTTAAAAACAAATACGTAAAATGTTTCTAGACTCTTTATATCATTGAGGTATAAACAAATGCGTAAATGGTTTCTAGACTCTTTATATCATTGAGGTGAGTTATTACCCTATAATATATTTATTGTGGAAAACGACGTCGTTTTAAAGGGTTTAAAAACGAAAAACGTCGTTTGGGTTTCTTTTAGAAAAGAAATTATTTGCTTGGCTAGGAACGACGTCGTTTCATGTTTTTAAATAACTTTGGGTTAAAACGATGGCGTTTTGGTGCGTTCTAGATATTGTTCATATCTACCACTGAGCACACAATTTCACACACACGGGTTGTCTCTCTCATATCACTGTCTCACACACAGTTTCTCTAATCTTGCACTCTGCCGTCAAACACACAATGTTTTCGGATTTTTTTATGCCGCGACGGTGTGGAATATTTGTTTCTTAGGTGTGCATGGTGTTGCTATAAATGCAATTGTGATCGAAAATTGATGGTACTTCGGCTTCTTTTTTTAGTTTTTATTTGGGAATATTTTTCTGTTTGTTATGAGTATTTAAGTTTTTATTTGGGAATAAGTTATAAGATCTATGTTTTTTGAAGTCTAATATGTTTGTTATGTTTTTTTAGGTTATGTAATTATGTTTTCTTTGTTTAATGTGTTGCATGTCTTTTAAAGATATTATAATTGCTGATTTTACAAGGTGTGCTACAATATGTGCTTAAGATTGATATTGGATCATAGTTGTTATGTTGTGTTTAAAATGTGGCATGGCTTTTAAAGATTGGTTAGTTGTATATATTGTGGTTAGAATGTGGTATTTCTTTTTAAGATTGATGTCGGATTATAACTGTTAGTTATGTATTTTGTTTAAAATGAAACGGCTTGTATTATGTTTAAAATGAAACGGCTTCGTATGATTCGAAATAGTGTTGTTTTGTGATGGTTGAGATTGGCGTTATTGAAACACTCGTACTAGGTTCGTTGAGGCCTTTCCCTTATGAACCGAGTGAGACCCTGCAAACAAAGATAAACCCGTTAGCCTCGTCCCGGGTTTTATCCCAAGACCAAGCTCCGGTGCAAGGATAAGTATTTATCCGGATTGGAGTAAACGTAGAGTATGTAGGTGAGTAATAAATATGGGTGAAAAGTAGTTGGTTCGAGTATTGAATGCGCTGGGGTATTTATAGTGTACCAGCCACTTGTTACCTGCTGTGCCTGGGGGCGTGTATCCGGTACGTGAACAGTTGCTGTACCTGAGGGAATGGATCTGGTACATGAACAGTTGCTGTTCCTGGGAGAATGGATCTGGTACATGAACAGTTGTTGTAGGCAGTGCACTGCTCATGTACTTATCGTACCATTTCATTAAATGCTTTAAGCAGTGCACTATTCATGTACTTGCCGTACCATTCCATTAAATGCTTTAAGCGGTGCACTATTCATGTACTTGCCGTACCATTCCATTAAATGTTATAGGCGGTGCACTATTCATGTACCTGCCGTCCTGGTCTATTACTTATTTATTATTGTTATTGCGTTCCGGGCCGGACGATTTTGAATGGAGTTCGTCCGGTTTGATCCATCCGGAATGGGTCATCCGGACACCTACACGAACATGTCCCCCTCCCAAGTATTGTATCTTTGGTTTCCGAATCAAAGGTGCAATATAAAACAAAGATAACCGAAAACAGGCGACTGTATGAGCCGGACAAACGTAATTAATGCGAAGGGAGGGTGATGAATATGCCATGAGTCATACCTTGGTTATCGTGCGGCCCGACACGTGTTACGGCGTATTCCATTCAACGGTTAAGATGCGTGGATTAGCATGATTTGACGTTTCGTCTTATTATCTTTCCGCCTATAAATAGGGGTGGTGAATCTCATTTTTTACCACTTCTATATTTTTCACTGCTTCATTCCGAGCTCTCTGCGAACTTCCCTTCCGTCTTTCAGGTGCGTTCATCTTCCTTGTTAGTTTTAGATTTTCTTTCGTCCCATTCGGCCTTTCAAGACAAGTCGGACGATCATCTTCCACCGGATAACCAAGAAGGTACTAGTGGTACTACTTACTTTCCGAAACTTGATATGCATATCCATACATCGGTTATGAATGAAGCCCAAGTGAGCTGGGCTGCTAAAACTTACGGTATTCCTCTAGACCTGCACCCACGAGTGCCTCCGGCCGGGATGACGATGATCCAGGTTCCGAACGATAGTTTGGGTTTATATCTTCATTTTTTCAAACAGGGGGGTTTTAGGATTCCGGTTTCTACGTTTCTATTGGGGGTGTTGAATCACTTTAGAGTTCACATTGCTCAGTTGGTGCCGCTTGGGGTGAACCGGACGACCATGTTCGAGATGTATTGCCGGTCGCTTGGTATAGACCCTACCGTTATTTTGTTCAGGGTTTTTTACAAACTTTGCAAACAAGGCCACTGGTTCTCCTTCCAGGCTCGGACGGGCAAGAACTATAAACCCTGTTTTAAGGAGATTCAGTCCAGCCTTAAAAATTGGAAAAATCAATTCTTTTTGGTTGATCGGAGGGCAATTCCTATTGCTATGCCATGGCGGGATGTAGATTCTAATATCAGTGATCCTGCTCCTTCGGCCGGGTCTTATGATGTGGGTGCTGTTGCTAGGCTTCGTGAGGTGGTCATTCCCCTTCACAAGCCTGAGCCCAGTATTTTATATGCCGCTGGACTTAGCAATGTGTGGAAACACGCCAGACGGCATCCTGTCTTGAAGGGTCCGGAGGGAAATGGTAATATGACCCTAATCGTATTTTGCCCCTTTTTTTTTTTTTTTTTTTTTTTTTTTTTTTTTTTTTTTTTTTTTTATATATATATTCTAACTCTTCTTATCTTATACTTTTGTGCATTGTTCTCCCCTTTTTGTTACAGTTGTTACTATTCGGAGCTTCTTCGCTTCCCGTCCTTTGCCGCTGTAAGTCACTCCCGGCGCTCTTGCTGAGGGAAACCGTGACCTATACTTCCCCTCCGGCCCAACAATGAAGCGATCCCCCCTAAGACCAGACACATGAAGCGTGGGAAACACCTGATCCGGACGTGGTTGTCGCCCGGCTCCATGCGCCAAAAGAGGCTAGGCCATTGCCAAGGAAAGGAGCCGAAGGCGAGGGGTGTCTCGAAAAAGAGATGTGTTGTAGCTGCAGGGTCTCGTGCTGCTAAGAAGAGAAGGAATACTGAAGAGCTTGTTGATCAAGAGGTTAGTTCAACTCATGTTTCGTCTCCCAATCCTTTGAATCAATCTTCTCCGGTCAACCCTGCTTTTCAGTCCGGGCCTTCTCATCCTGATGGGCAAGAGAATGAAGATGTTGGTGATCCACATCATAGTGAGGAATCTGAATCTCCTCAAGCCAGCCAAAGGTCTCTTTCTTTGGAGCGTGAGCCAAACCGCTCGGCCACCCATACTGGTTAGTCTTATGCTTTTCTCCCTATGTTTATTTTTATTAAGGCCGGAGTGTTGATTTTATTTTTCTTGTAGTTCATGCTTCCGGTGTAGTGACGCAGTTTGTTGACTTGACTGCCGACCGCCTTGGAGCGGACGAAGGTGAGTGATTTCGTATACCGTTCATCTTATCCTTATCTTTAGTTTTTTGCTTACACCTATTTTTTTTCTTTTTCCTTTTTAGGCACTTCCGGTGGGCGTCATGGTGATAATGTTTTTACTCCCCAGTGGGGGCTTACCGATAGCTGTCGAATGAATAATACTGTGAACTGCAGGGATATGCTCAAAAATTTGTTCACCCCGGCTGACCAAGACTTTTACTTTTACGGGATGTCTGATGAGGTAGCTGTCAAGCGGTCCTATCGGTCACTGGGGACGTGTATGCTAGAACAAGCTAACGTTCTGATGCGGTTTGAGTCTTTGTCCGAGCAGTATGCTGATCTTTCCTACAAGCATCAATCTTGCAAGGATGTGGAAGCCCGGTTCAAAGAATGTAAGCAAGAGCTGCTGGGGGTTAGAGCCGAGAGAAATTCTGCGGTTGACCGGGTTGATGAGCTTGAGCAGGAAAGGTTGAACCTGGTTAGAGTTGGGGTTGAGCAGGCTGCAAAGATTAGGGACTTGGAGGCCAAACTTGCTGGGTCAGAGAGCTTGTGCACAAAGTTGGTCAAGGAGAGAGAAGATTTAGCTGTGGCATGTGGGCAGGGAGAGATCGCTAGGCACCGTTTGGTCCGTGAGTATTTTCCTACGTTCGTTCGGCGTCTACTTCAGAGCGAAGAATACAAACGGAGTTTGGCTGGGCCGTTCAATACGGCTATTGCTGCCGGCTGGTTACAGGGGGTTCAAGAGGGCCGTTCTCCTGAGGCCATACAAGCTATTCTTGATGCCTCTACTGGATTTGATCTTGGGGCCGGGGCTAAACTTTACCCAGACTACGATGCCTTGTTTGACAAGCGGTACTCTTATGTTGACAAAATCTCCCGTGCTTATAACAAGAGTCTGGCTGATCTACAGAATCTGCTTCCGGATGAAACCCCTCCAACTCCCGGTCAAGGTGGTTCAGGCTCTGCGCAGCCTTAGAGTTGTAATAACTTAGTTTTTGAACAGTTTAGAATGTTTTGTTTTAAGATAAATGGCGCTTTTTTGTAACCGTCTGTTGCGCCCCATTGCCCGAGCGGCAATTTTGCTTTGTATGGATACTTGGATCATTCAAGCTTATGTTATGCTGACCTGTCTTTCTTTTATCTATATATATATATATATATATATATATATATATATATAATATATATATATATATATATATATATATATATTTTTATTATTATTACCCGCTTAATGTGTTTGTTCAAGGTTGTTTGTGTGTTTTTTGCATTTCGTACTCATGCGGTGAATAGCACCTTTCAAATGGCATAACCGTTCGGTGAACAGCACCTGGGTTCTACCCTTGTGAATAGCACAATTGGGGTATGATAACCGTTCGGTGAACAGCACCTGGGTTCTTCCCTTGTGAATAGCACAATTGGGGTATGATAACCGTTCGGTGAACAGCACCTGGGTTCTTCCCTTGTGAATAGCACAATTGGGGTATGATAACCGTTCGGTGAACAACACCTGGGTTAGGAATAGTAGACATTGACTACACATCGACGGAGGTAGCTAGCCGTCCGCCGGAGTCATTATTAACTTATGTCTTACATGATTTTGCGGGAAAATTGCTGTCATTCCAACCGGAATGTAGCGTTCATTTCATTTCACATCAAATATTTAAGATTACATTTGTTTACATATAGCACCGCCTTAAATTCATAGCGTTCCATGTGCGTGGAACTTCCCTTTCATCTAGTGTCATAAGTTTGTATGAGCCATTCTGGAAGGCTTCAATCACTTGATATGGTCCTTCCCATGTAGGTCCCAGCTTTCCCAAGTTTTCTACTCTGCTGGCCTCGTTCTTTCGATACACAAATTCCCCGACCTTAAATGATGCCGGACGGACTCTTTTGTTGTAGTATTGTTCCACTTTGGATTTGTACTTTGCTTCTTTGATGGCTGCCGCTTCGCGCCTTTCCTGTAGTATGTCCAGGTTTAGACGCATTTCGTCTTCGTTCATTCCTTCCTGGACCATCATGGTTCTGTGAGTCGGCATTCCGATTTCTGCAGGAATTACCGCCTCGCTTCCATATGTTAGGCTGAACGGCGTCTCACCGTTGCTTGTTTTCAAAGATGTTCGGTGAGCCCATAAGACATTGGGTAATTCGTCTACCCATCCGGCCCTTTCTCTTCCCAAACGTGTTTTGATGCCCTTCATGAGACTCTTGTTGGCTCCTTCCACAAGCCCATTTGCTTGTGCATGAGCTACCGCTGTATTTATCTGTGTTATTTTTAGTTTTTGACACCAAGTTTTGAACGGATCCTTGACAAAGTTTGTTCCGTTGTCCGTCACGATGATGGATGGAAGACCATATCGGCATACTATGTTGTCCCACACAAATTTGATAACCTCTTTGCCGGTGGTTCTGGCTAAAGGTTTTGCCTCAATCCATTTGGTAAAGTAGTCGATTGCTACTATGACAAATTGGACTTTTCCCGGGGCCGCCGGGAGTGGACCGAGGACATCCATCCCCCATTGGTAAAACGGCCAAGGTGCCATGATAGATGTCATTATGTTCTTGGGGAGTTTCGGCACCGGTGAGTGTATCTGGCAGGAGTCACATTTCCTTATTTCGTCCCTTGCGTCTTGGTGCATAGTGGGCCAGTAATATCCTTGTCGGATTGCCTTTGCTACGACCGATCGAGGTCCTGAATGCATTCCGCATGCTCCCATGTGTAATTCCCGGATGACATAGTTTGCCTGCAAGGGTCCTACGCACCTTAGCATAGGCATGAGATAGGATTTTTTGAAAAGTACGTCGCCCTCCATGACGTATTGACTTATTTTCATTCGGAGGGCTCTAGCTTCGTTCTTGTCGTCCGGCCATTTCCCTTCTTGGAGACACCTTACTATTGGTGTCATCCAATTATCTTCCTCTTCTTCCACTACTGTGCTGACCTCTGTTGTTTCTATAGATGGTTTGCCAAGAATTTCAACAAGGACTTCTTTGGTTAGGTGGTTGAAGGCGACGGATGCTAGTTTGCTCAGTATGTCTGCTTTCTGGTTTTGGTTCCGAGGTATGTTTGCTATTCGGAATTTCTGGAAGTAGGTTATGTTGCGTTTTGCTTCGGCTAAGTATGTTGTCATGTGATCCGTGTAAGCTACAAATTCACCATTTATCTGCCGTGCTACTAACTGAGAATCAACCTTTACGGAGAGAGCGTATACTTTCATCTCTTTCGCTATTCTTAATCCAGCGAGCAATGCCTCGTATTCCGCTTGGTTGTTGGTGCTTGGGAAATCCAACCTGAGGGCATAGGTGTATTCCGTCCCTGTTGGGCTTATTAGGACTAGGCCTGCTCCCGATCCGTTCTTTCCTGATGCACCGTCAGTATACAAAGTCCATTCGTCCTCTCCCTCAGTAGTTATTAACTTGGCCGTTACTTGCTCCTCAATCCTTCCGTTGCTGTCTACCGGAACTTCATTTATGAAGTCCGCCAACACTTGCCCTTTGACTGCACTTCTGGGTTCATATGTTATGTCATACGTCCCCAATTCAACAGAATACTTGGCCAGTTTTCCCGAAGCCTCCGATTTGTTCAGGATTTGTTTGATCGGTTGGTCGGTGATGACTTTGATTGGGTGTGCCTCAAAATACCTCCTGAGTCTTCTTGATGCATGGAGCAACGATAGGGCTAGTCTTTCAAGCGGAGCGTAGTTGCACTCAGCTTCATGTAGTGTTCGACTAACATAATGGACTGGAAGCTGTATTTCGTTTCGTTCGACCAACAAAACGGCACTGACTGCCTCTTTCGCTGCCGCTAAGTAGACACACAGTGGTTCCTTCGGTTTTGGGGCGGCCAGGTATGGAAGTTTAACGATGACCCTTTTGAGTTCTTGGAAAGCCTTCTCCGCATCGTCCGTCCAACGGAACTCGTCCTTGTTCACTTTTGTGATATTTTTTAAAGTTTCGAAGAATGGTAAAGCCCGTTCGGCTGATTTGGCGAGAAACCTGTTTAAAGCAGCCAACTTTCCCGAGAGGCTTTGCATTTCCCGCAGCGTCTTAGGAGATTGCATTTCCATGATGGCTTTCGTCTTATCCGGATTTGCTCGTATGCCCTCGGATGTAACCATGTATCCCAAGAATTTTCCTTCTTGGACAGCGAACGAGCACTTCTTCGGATTGAGTTTCATGTTTATCCTTCTGAGATTGTCGAATGTTTCCGCTATGTCAGCTAGTAGGGTTTTCTCCGTTGCACTTTTGATCACCATATCATCAACGTAAACCTCTAGGTTCCTGCCGATTTGAGACTGGAAAGCCGTGTCCACCAGGTATTGATATGTGGCTCCTGCATTTTTTAGACCGAACGGCATCTTGGTGTAACAGAACGTTCCTTGGTCTGTGTAGAATGCTGTTTTTTCTTCATCTTCGGTGGCCATTTGCACTTGGTGGTACCCTTTGTAGGCGTCCAGGAAGCACTTGTATTTTGAGCCTATAATGGATTCCACCTTTAAATCTATCTCCGGGAGGGGATAGTAATCCTTTGGGCATGCCGAGTTAACATTCTTGAAGTCGATACACATCCTCCAACTCCCGTCTCCTTTTTTTACTAGGACCGGGTTGGAGATCCATGTTGGGTATTTTACCGGCCTTACTATTCCTGCCTTTAACCACTCGTTTACTTCTTTCATAACCGCTTGGCTTTTTTCCGCTGAGAGGGGTCTCCTCTTTTGACTCACGGGAGTGATCGACGGATTGGCGTTCAGGGTGTGTTGTATGACTCGCCTTGGGACGCCTGTCATATGAGATGGTTCCCATGCAAATATATCCATGTTCCTCTTGAGTATATTCTTTAAGCTTTCCGAACCGGCGGACGACAAATTCCGTCCGATGGATACCAATTGGTCAGGATAAGCAGGATTCACCATGACTTCCTCGGTTGATTCGAACTCCGTCCGTTCTACGGGTTCGGGTTCTT
Organism: Artemisia tridentata subsp. tridentata; assembly: GCA_021014915.2. NCBI lineage: Eukaryota > Viridiplantae > Streptophyta > Magnoliopsida > Asterales > Asteraceae > Artemisia > Artemisia tridentata. The sequence continues at coordinate 174,985,613 of CP139505.1, forward strand.
CCTCCGTTATTCTTTTTTTGTTTATTTCTCGACATTCGAATACCGATGCTGCTTGAGTGACTAACGTTGCTATTCCTTTGGGAGTCGGAAATTTCATCATTGAATGTATAGTGGATGGAATGGCTCGTAACTTTTTTAATCCGGATCGTCCTATTATAATGTTGAAAGGTGAGGGTGCGCTTGCCACGATGAACTTCATTGTAGTGCGGCTGCAAAAAACACCGCTACCGAAGCATACGTCCAATTCTATTTTTCCCATAGGCTTTACCTGCTCCCCGGAGAAACCTGCCAGAGTCGTTGCTGTTTCAACCATTCTTGCCTTAATGGTCGGATGTAGGTTATCGAAGCAGTGTTTAAACATTATGTCACACGAGGCCCCCTCGTCTATATGGACCCTCATTACTAGGTATCCAGCGATTTCCGCTTCTACTACGATGGCTTCTTCGGCCAGGTCGTCCGTTGGTACCGGGGGGAAAGTTATCGGTACGTTCATCCAGTTTTCTGTGGTGGTCATCGTCTTTCTTTTTCGGCCCTCCTCTTGGCAACTAACCATATTAATGATCTTTCTTCCCTGCTGGCCGTCCTTTTTCTGATGAGCCTTTCCTCTCTGCCTTACATCTTTGATAAGGTGACTTAGCTTACCGGACTCTAAAGCCAGTTCCAATTGTTTTTTCAGCTGAAAGCAATCGTTAGTGTAATGCCCCTTTTCTCCGTGGTAATCACAGTACCTGTCAAGGTTTTCCTTCCTGGGAGTGCCGGCCAATGGGGGCGGCAGTGGTAACCGGAGGTGATGCTCAGTAGCCAAGATTTCCCTGGGGGTTCGTTTCAACGATTCTAACGTCAACCTGTTCTTATCGTCCTTGAACCCGTAACGAGGGTTTCGTGCGAGTTCCTGCCTTGGGGATGCATACGGGGAAAAGCGATCCTTAGGCCGAAACATGGGTCTGGGTCCCCACCCCCGTCTATCTTCAAAACTTTTGTGGGGCCGCTCGTTTCTTGCCATTTGCGATCCTCCCCCATCCCTCCGGGTGTATTCCCCCTTTGGTAATTCGGTGTTTCGGAAAGCCTCTTCCGACCGAATGTAATCTTCTACCCTTGCTAGCATTTCGTCAACCGTTTTTGGGATTGTGTCAGAGAATTTCTTTGCCAGTTCTGGACAGTGGTGGCCATTCAAGAAAGAGGAAACCTGCATTATTTCTGGAGCGTCCGGAAAGTAGTTCGCCTCACTTACCCATCGTTCCTTGAAATCCGGCAGACTTTCGTTGGCTCTCCTATGGATCTTGTTAATTTCTGTGAGGTCCTTGACACATATCCTTAGTATACCGAATCTGATCAGGAACTTCCTTTGGAGGTCTTCCCAATTGTCAATGCTCCCAGTTGGTAATTTATCGAACCATCCTCTGGCCTTTCCATCTAACGTTTGTTGGAACATTCGACACCACACGGGCATCGGCCATTCTTCGTGGTTCCCCGCCCCAATGAACCGGTTGATGTGGTCGTCCGGATCAGTCGTTGCATCATATAATTTGAGATTCGTTGGTATCTTGTGCTTTGGAGCGGAGAACTCGATGATTCTTCTGGTGAACGGACACTTTATCATTTCTTTGTGAGGTTTGTTCAAGTCGTCTACCACCGCCGCTTTATCTTTGCGGACTGTTTTTCTTACGGGGCTTCTCTCCTCCTCGTCCGTTAGGTCGTCGACCGCTACCGCTTTACCCTTGCGGCCTGTCTTTCTTACGGGGCTTACCCCCTCTTCGTCCGTCAGGTCGTCATCAAAGTTTAGAAGCATTGGCTTGATCAGGTCGCGGTTCGCTGATTGCTTCATCAGTTCCTTGAGAGCTGACACGTGGCCTTCTATAAGGGCTTGTGGATCCGGGGGTGTAGGTCCCCCGGACGGACCGCCTGCTTCCGGGAGATCTGGAAGAGGGGCGAAATGGTAAGAACCGCTCATTCTATGCTTTGTGGTAGATTGAACTTGGGTCCCACGGATGGCGCCAGTTTGTTGAGGTAAATACTCGTACTAGGTTCGTTGAGGCCTTTCCCTTATGAACCGAGTGAGACCCTGCAAACAAAGATAAACCCGTTAGCCTCGTCCCGGGTTTTATCCCAAGACCAAGCTCCGGTGCAAGGATAAGTATTTATCCGGATTGGAGTAAACGTAGAGTATGTAGGTGAGTAATAAATATGGGTGAAAAGTAGTTGGTTCGAGTATTGAATGCGCTGGGGTATTTATAGTGTACCAGCCACTTGTTACCTGCTGTGCCTGGGGGCGTGTATCCGGTACGTGAACAGTTGCTGTACCTGGGGGAATGGATCTGGTACATGAACAGTTGCTGTTCCTGGGAGAATGGATTTGGTACATGAACAGTTGCTGTAGGCGGTGCACTGCTCATGTACTTATCGTACCATTTCATTAAATGCTTTAAGCGGTGCACTATTCATGTACTTGCTGTACCATTCCATTAAATGCTTTAAGCGGTGCACTATTCATGTACTTGTCGTACCATTCCATTAAATGCTATAGGCGGTGCACTATTCATGTACCTGCCGTCCTGGACTATTACTTATTTATTATTGTTATTGCGTTCCGGGCCGGACGATTTTGAATGGAGTTCGTCCGGTTTGATCCATCCGGAATGGGTCATCCGGACACCTACACGAAATAGTGTTGTTCAGTGATGGTTGAAATTGGCGTTATTGAAGGGAATGGGAGGGTATGTGTCTTTTATGTAAACAATTTTCCATATCCTATTCGTTGTTGCTGTTTAGTTTTTTTGAGGCTGTGACGATTATTTTGGATGTGTTTTAGTGTATCCGAGTAAAGTTGAGGGTATCTACATTTTGGCGGGGCAATGGTTTTGGTTTGCAGCCATGGCGGATTGATCCTTTTCTTTCGATCGTATACAAATATGAGCCTCATCAAATGAGAAGAGATGGTGTGTATTTGTTTTTTGAGATATATATATATATGGTGGACTATGTATTAAAAAGACACGTGCTCAGTCGTTGCAGTCTCTTAATTTATTAAAGAGTAAATTGCAAAAATCATCCTTAAAGTTTGGCCAATTTGCATGTTTCGTCCCAGAAATGCCAATGTTAGTATTATTTTTTTTATACGTTTTCGCTCGTTTTTCTTACGTTTTTGTCCGTTTTTCTTACATTTTTTTCTTTTTCATACGTTTTTGTCCGTTTTGTCTTACGTTTTTGTCCGTTTTTAGTACGTTTTTTCCGTTTTCATACGTTTTTGTCCATTTTTATACGTTTCATCCATTTTATACGTTTTCGCCTATTTTCTTACGTTTTCATCCGTTTTAATACGTTTCTGTCCATTTTTCATATGTTTTTTCTGTTTTCATACGTTTTTGTCCGTTTTTATACATTTTCGTCCGTTTTCTTATGTTTTCATCCGTTTTTCTTACGTTTTTGTCCGTTTTCCTTATGTTTTTTTTCTGTTTTCTTACGTTTTTGTCTGTTTTTATACGTTTTTGTCCGTTTTTATACGTCTTCGACTGTTTTCTTACGTTTTCATCCGTTTTTGTACGTTTTCGTCTTGTTTTTTTTACGTTTTGTTTTTGTTTTTGTCCGTTTTTGTCCGTTTTTATAAGTTTTTGCCCGTTTTTCTTACATTTTGTCCGTTTTTATCCGTGTTTGTCCATTTTTTTACATTTTTGTTCGTTGTCTTACGTTTTTGTCCGTTTTTATACGTTTTCGCCCATTTTCTTATGCTTTCATCCGTTTTTATACGTTTTCACCCGTTTTCTTACATATTAATCTGTTTTTATATGTTTTCGTCCGTTTTTATATGTTTTTGTTCATTACGCTTACATTTTTATACGTACAAAAACGGGTTAAACAGACAAAAACCATATAAAGATGGACGAAAATGTATAAAGGTTGACAAAAAAAGTAAGAAAAACGGACAAACACGGATAAAAACGAACAAAGGTAAAAATGGCGAAAAAGTATAAAAAGGACAAAAACGTGAAAAAAAGAAAAAAACGAAAAACATAAAAACGGAAGAAGAAAACGTATAAAAACGGATGAAAACGTAATAAAATGGGTAAAAACGTATAAAAACGGACAAAAACATATAAATACAGACAAAAACTTATGAAAACAGAAAAAGCGTAAGAAAAACGGAAAAAACGTAACAAAAACGGACAAAAACATATAAAAACGGATGACAACGTAAGAAAACGGGCGAAAGTGTATAAAAACGGACAAAAACGCATTAAAACAGAAAAAACGTAAGTAAAAGGGACAAAAACGTATAAAAACGTAAGAAAGCAGGCGAAAACGTATAAAAATTGACGAAACGTATAAAAACGGACAAAAACGTACGAAAATGTAAGAAAAACGGACAAAAATGTATGAAAACGATAAAAATGTAAGAAAAACAGACAAAAACGTAACAAAAATGGACAAAAATGTAAGAAAAACGGTCGAAAACGTATAAAAAATAATACTAACATTAATAGTTAAATAAATAATTTTTTAAAAAAATAGGACTAAATCTGTAAAACTTGGCGCAACACAGGGACCATTTGTGTAAACAATTGAAAAGAAATTTAGAAAAAGAAGAAGACAGGAGTATTTTAGTCATTTGATGTTGGCCAGGGACGATATTTGCCCCAAATGTTTGCCACAGGGACGGTTTTTGCAGTTTCGACATTTCTGGGACGAAACATGCAAATTGGCCAAACTTTAGGGATGATTTTTGCAATTTACTCTTTATTAAATGATGTCTATTTTAGCCAATGTTATTTGAAAGTATGAAATGGCGTCGTTCCAGCCAATGAAAGAACTGGAAAAAAAAAAGGCGTTGTTTTGGAGCCCCTTAAAACGACATCATTTCCAACGGTAAATGGATAATAGCGGCGTCGTTTCTAATGGTAAATGTATAATAGAGTGCCAAGAGTAATTGCTTATTAGAGGCACTAATGATAGCCATTGAATTTGTGTTAATGGATTCGAGGAAAGCTGAGATTATCCGTATCTTGGCGGGGCAACTTACTAAGTCTGCAACCATAGCGGATTGATCCTGCTTTTACAACTGTTCACAAACCCGAGCCTCCTGGTGGAACTTCAATCCTCCGTGCTCCCACTAGATCTCCTCTCTCTTCGTATTCTATAGGTTCTCCTACCTCATTTGGGCTTCCTTGTATTATCTCCATCTTGGTTTACATTTAATTTAAAGCTACTCTACTTAAAATTAAATTACAAGAGGGAATAAACATTGACACGTATGCCACCCTTAAACTCAAAAAGTAGTAAAAATATAAACAGTATAAAACTACATCACAACCACGCAGTTTATATTTTGGGCCAATGATTTAAACAAACCAAGAGATTTTTAGTTTTTTTTCTTCCATCGCATAGACCACTTTCTCTATTTCGAAAAGAAAATCCAAATATAGACTGCTCGACTATGCTACCACTTGACTCCAGTTTTATTTTTTGCTCAACTTCACTATCATTTTGCTCGACTTCACACTATAATTTTGCTCGACTTCACTTTTTGGAAAAGAAAAAAAAAAAAAAGTCGCCAAGTCTATAGGCTGGAAATCATTTTTTTTTTTTTGGGTCTATTTAAGCCATTAACTCTTATATTTTGATCTATGGCTTAGGCTCGTGTAATACATGATTAACAATAAAGCAGGAATGTACTAATAATAAAACTGCAGGTGAAAATACTTAAGCTAAGGTTTGCTAGGACCTACTACATTTGCTCATGCATCGCATATGTGGCTAATCCTAATAGTACATGCAAATCACGAGTTTCACCCGTAAAATTGCACACCAATGCAACTGTCATTATTCAGGAATGGTGGTTCTTTCCTTATTACTAATGTTGCCAATTTAAGAAAAGTTATGACTTTTAAAATTTATAAACCCTAATTAGGGTTTGTAGAAACATAGAGGGGGGGGGGGTGAATACGTTCCTGTTTAAAATCTTAAAACTTTCGTATCAAATTTCCGATCAAGTGTGACTAAATATGAACAGTAGTTATGTCACTCACATATCATAAATACAAAATAAACAATTAATCACACAAACATAAACACAACACAAGGTTAAAAGAATTAAGCTACTTCTTATTGATTAAACTGTGGATGGTCCCTAAAAATATGGACGGTCCCATATATATGTGGGACCGCCTGTCTATTTACAGGACCGTCACCACTGGTGTTCCCGAGACATGTGATTAAATATGTGTTAGCAATTTTTAAGTTGCTTTAGTTTATATCTCAGGCACAATCACAATCTAAGCAACAAGCCACACACACAATCTTAATGGAAGTATAAATCTAAAAAGATAAATGCAAGAATAAAATGTAAAGAGATAAGGTAAAAGAAAACACAAACCGGACATGATGATTTATAGTGGTTCGGCACGAAGCACCTATTCGCCATACTCCACTCCCCAAGTACCCATCTCGAGAGTTACTTCACTAGTCAACACGCTCCCTTTAGGCGGAACAAACTGTACACCAAAGCTTACACCAATTTAATGACACTAAGAGGAATGTCGATTCCTAATCCTAGCTAGAACCAATCTACACAAAAGCCCACGTGGCTACACGGACATACACCTAGTCCACTTGAATCTTCACCAAATCCAAGTCTTCACGAACCTTCACCCGGTCCTAGTCTTCACTCACGGACTCACATCAAGTCCAAGTCTTCACACGGACGTACACACCGTCCTAATCTACACACGGACACCCACGGACGTACACACCATCCTAATCTACACACAATCACCTAGGAACGTACACACTGTCCTAATCTACACAATCACCCACGGACTTACACATTGTCCGGATTTACACTTACACACCTAATCACGACTCACACACAAGTCGGATTCACTAATGTACAAATGAGAGAGTTTGGATGAAGAAGAGAATCGTAACACAAGTTACGTGTGTGTATGGACTACATTATAACACTTCGATTCTTGACGACTTCGAGTGCTCTTCTCTTGCACTTGAGATAGAGGATGACGGGATCACTTATAAACACATACTAAAGAGTTATAGTGATCAACGAAGTAGAAGGAAAGAACAGAAAATTTTTGTGCCAAGAGGATTGAGTTTTTTTGTGAAAATGGCTCAGTATTTATAGGCAGCTCAAGGAGCGGGGGCCGGTCCCTTAAACATTGAATAGTCCTTTATATATAAGGGACCGTCACCTTATTTAAGAGACCTTCACGATAGTTTTTGTCCTTTAGTGGTGAAATATTATCTGGTGAAATTTAACTGATTTAGGCGGGAAAAATAGCTGTTGGGAATTTGACATTCAAATTTATTTTTCTTTAAAACATTTCTTTATAAATACAAAAATAATTTGTCTAATTTATTTTTGTAAAAATGTTTTGTCACATTTATAAAAATGTGAGGTTTAAAGAAAAAAATATTTTCTTTGGTCATTTAACAAAGTTGGTATAGTGTTTGTTCATACCTGAATTGATTCAGACTTGAGCCGTCGAGAGATGTTGATGTATGCATGCATTGATGATTTGTGTAAACGAGTAACTCATGCACTTTACGTTATGTATTACAAGTTAGATGTTTGTCATCATTAAAACCTGAAGACACTGTATAAATTAAATATCGTAACGTTTGCACTAACAATCTCCCCCTTTTTGATGATGACAAAATATGTAAACTTGTAACTCATAGTAAAGTGTAGAAGTTACTTGTTTACACTCCTTCTCCCTTTTTTGTTTAAGCAAAAAGGTGTCGCTGATGGTCCCTAATATTAACGTAACACAAAATCTACTCAACTAATAAGCTACTAACCAATACGTACGACTACTAAATGAAACAAGTAATTAGACAACGAGAGATAGAAAGAGATGAAGAGAATAGAGGACGGATGATTCATTCATTCTAAAGACTGACAAAGCTTCGGTACAATAATGAATAAAACCAATAATAGAAATGAGGACATTAGCTCCCTATTTATAGACACAAATTAGGGCGACATGTGCTAATGTCCTTCTAGAACAAATTACATAGGATTCCACGGCCCATGGGCTACTTATGGACCGTGGACTTAATTCTAAAATATAACCCATTACATTGCAACCTAATTTCGATAATGGCCAAGACTTGAATATTTTGTGAAACGTGTTCCCAACAATCTCCCCCTAAGTCTTGGTCATCTTGGTTGCTCGACGTCATCTTTGCTTCTTTGGCTTTTGACGTCTTCATAATCTTTGTTCTTCGTTCTTGTTCTGATATGATATGGTAATTTCTCGATCTGCCTCTCTCCAATAGTGTCCTTACGTCTTTTCCACCATGCTTATATGTTCTTTGACTTTAGTTCTTCATATATCACGTAGTTCTCTCTTCATAAGCTTGATCTTTGACTTGTGAAAGTTTAACATACTTGATCTAAGACTTTTCTTGAATTTCTTTGAACTTTTGTTATTCCTTAGTCTTTGTGAGAACTTTGCTTCAGGATATGAGCATGATGGAAAGATGGTGGAACTTCAGGTCTCCATGATTTGCTGCAGGTAAACAGTTAGCAATAAATCATCCGGCACTTACAAATTCAGACTTCGAGATCGTCAACAGCATAGTGTGAAGACTTTCTCTAATCCTAACCCTGGCCGTTCTGAACTGGATACCCCCGAAAGGACTTACATGGACACACCGAAGTGCACCCACGATTCAGTGAGTCGATGGAGATCACCCCACGACTGTAGACCATTTTGGAGCTAACACTAAGCGTAATCCACAAGGGATTACCGAAGTGACCTGCTGTCAGGACTGTTTGATGTTGACCCTGGCAGGATTTCCATTCAATCACTGAGAATCATAATTTATGAGTTATCTCATGAATGTTCTCGGCAGATTGCTGAGATCTGCGAAGGACACTCTTATAATTTACAACTGGTGTTCTTTTTGTTGAACAACCAGTGTATGCTAAGTGTACCTAAGAGATCTTTGATGTATCTCATGGCTCTAGACTCAATTAAGTGCTTATATTTGGTCGTCAGAGGCATAGAGCAGATTGTCTCCTTTTCAATATCAACACATCTCGGAGTGAGAGGTCGATAGATGATGAAGGGTTCTCCGTGTGAAATGAAACAAGTGTCTTTTGAGAGACACCTGAGTGGCTAGAAGGTTTAGTGCATTGCGTCACTGGGTCCATGACGACTTTATTCTTCAATACCAGTGTTACCATAGTAACATCCAGTAGCATATGTATTGAACCCGGTGTCTGCCCTAAGGTTAAACAAATGGAGGGCTATTTCTTTTCATCCTTTTCTTTACTTTTCTTTTTCATTCTTCAACCCCTTATTTCTCCTTTCATTTCATTTCTCCTTTTTCAATCATACCTAGGACTTTTCTATTACTAAACTATTGGAATTATCCTTGGGTAGATCCCTCCGGCTCTGGCGGATAATAGGACGGTTATTCCTAACCTTAGTCACCTTATATCACCATGACTATCCTATTGTAGCCATAAACCAATCTTTTTGAAAAATCTCTCAAAGTGTTTATGATTATGACAACATATTTTGTTAACACTTTGAGAGTTTTGTGATTTTCAGAAATACTCCCCCATAACATGTGCTCATAAGTAGTTAAGGTAAATTTGCACATGTCGGGTAGAGTTAGCACTTTTTGAATTGATTGATTTTCAATGAACATGATCATCGCGAGACATGTTTACATCACTAGTAGAACTAACTTGAAATTATTACCCGTCCATATCACATTCAAAGAAAATCGCTCGAAGTCGGTACATTCTACTCAGACACATCCTTTGCGAGACACGTTTACATCATCAGATAAACTGGCTTGAAATTATTACCCGTCCCGGACATGTCTTTTCGACTACTGACTTTTTCTATCATCAATTGCGATAAGGTTTTGAATTGCGATAAGATTCTAAATTGCGATAAGATACTAAATTGCGATAAGGTTTTGAATTGCGATAAGATTCTAAATTGCGATAACTCCAAGAATTCCGATAGCTTCAGCAATTGTGATAGAAATTGATAATTGCGATAAGCTTTCTAATTGCGATAGAACTTGCAATTGCGATAGAAAAGGCAATTTCGATAAGTTAACAGAATTGCGATAGATCTTGCAATTTCGATAGGTTATCTAAATTACAATTCTGATCACTTTCTCAAAATCTTATACAAGATATGAGAATAACCGCCAAGTCGAAGTATTTTCACAAACTTATACAAGCAAGGAAAACACTGAACTCCAATTTTGACAAACCGTAGGCTACTGAAATGCGTAACTCTGCAGAATTGCGATAAACCCTCTTTTTCACAATTGCGATAAACCCTCTTTTGAACCAAATTGCGATAAACCCTCTTTTCACCAAATTGCGATAAACCCTCTTTTCACCAACTTTTTCAGATTACCTTTACGCCTAGAAAACGATGATTTATCCGATTATTTTTTGTTTCTAACGTTTAATAATACGTAAATTATGAAGAGATTTGCAACCTTTAACGTGAAAACCAAAATTTGGTGAATTTCTATAACTAGCAACGAACTAAAAAACAAGTGTTATACTAATCAAACTCGAACAAAAACTCAAATATCGACTTTGAATCTAATCTCTATTCACTATTTTATCTTTTCACTTTACAAGCTTGAAGATAAATGAAAGAGATGAGATGTTTGGTCGTTTTTAGCCACAAAACCACACGTAAAATACTTAAACCAAACATAAAAACGTATAGATAACGATTTAAACTACTCGAAAACACACAACTAATTATCCTTTGGCGTATGATACCACTTGATGGTCCCTAATATTAACGTAACACAAGATCTACTCAACTAATAAGCTACTAACCAATACGTAAGACTACTAAATGAAACAAGTAATTAGACAACGAGAGATAGAAAGAGATGAAGAGAATAGAGGACCATTCATTCTAAAGACTGACAAAGCTTCGGTACGATAATGAATAAAACCAACAATAGAAATGAGGACATTAGCTCCTTATTTATAGACACAAAATAGGGCGACATGTGCTAATGTCCTTCTAGAACAAATTACATAGGATTCCACGGCCCATGGGCTACTTATGGACCGTGGACTTAATTCTAACATATAACCCATTACATTGCAACCTAATTTCGATAATGGCCAAGACTTGAATATTTTGTGAAACATGTTCCCAACAGTCGCCAATGTAGAGATAGAAAGAAAATCAGCGAAAATAGGAGAGGCTTGAGAAGAAGACGAAGATGACTTGAGAATGTCTAGAGAAGATGTCTTGAGAAGAAGACTTGAGAGAATAACTTGAGAAGATGACTTAAGAAGAAGAGATGTCTTTGCTTGTATTAGAGGAAGACTTGAGAGGACCACTTGAGAAGAAAACTTGAGAGGAAGACTTGAGAAGATGGCTTGAAAAGATAACTTGAGAGGAGGACTTAATAAGAAGACTAGAGTATATAGGTTAAAGGATGATCCCCGAATGTATTAGACGATCTCGAATCCCATCATTCAAAGAAGTGAGCTTGCATCATCCTAGTGAAACCTTGCTCCTATTGCCATGGTTTAACCAACTCCGAACCATGTACCCAACTACTTCTGAGCTCCCCCTAGCTCATTGCATCCCCATTGACTTTAGCGTATCCATGAATCAAATATGTTGCAAATGCTTAACCTACATCAAGGGTTAGTTTCAGGCAACAAAGTATGTAAAAGGATATGAGTAGCATTATAGAGGTGGACTACACATAGCAAGGAATGTGTAGATGCTCCCCCTTGGTGTATGCTCCCCCTTGTTTGGGCTACCAAAGAATCGAGCGATGAAGGAATGCTACAAAACAGAGTTAGTAGACAAGTGCACATATATATAATAATGATGATATATATAGCAAGACATTATCGGAGATTAATACATGCATGACTCAAATATAAGTATTCTAAAGTATGTCACAAAAGGAATTGAAACTAAACATATATAATTATTGGTTATATATTAACACACCATTATCTAACTTCTTCCAAGATAAGTGTCTAATGTCTAGGTGATATAGAGTGAAGATGATATGCTCCTAGATGAGAATGAAAATGACTCTTTAAAGTGGAGAAGTGGGAGAGGATGAACGAAAATGAAGAAAGAGGGTTTTAAGCCAAGGTTGACAAGGATGATGTAAAGATGAGAAGGAAGATTGGAGACTTCATATTTGAAGCTAGTGGTTTAATTTAGGCTTATGTTGAAGGAGATGAGAATAGATGTGTGTAGGGAAACAATGAAAGGACCGTTTGCACTTACAATGAGTGAGGATGATGGGAGACTTTAAAGATGGTACATACTATTCTATTTTTGTTGGGTGTTTTATCAAAAAGAGGTGGATGTGAGAAAAGGGATGGTACTATGGACTCTTAATATGGTCTAGAGAGTGAAGAAAAAGAAGAAGTTTTTGAAGGAATTCTAATGGGTGATACCAATTGTATGAATAAGTCATAGAAAGAATAGAATGAAGGAGATGACAAAGTAGAGTGAAGAGTGAGGTGATCAAAATGGTTGTTATTTTGGACAAGGCATGGTGTAGGATGGTTCAAAATATTGTTTAAGGAGAAAGAAACAGGTCCAGAAGGTGGTGAGTCAAGGATGCAGAAAAAGAAAAATAATGAACCAGTTCATGACACCTTCACTAGGGATGGTCCTGTAAATAAGGGACGGTCCCGTATATATAAGGGACCGCCCATATGTTTTTGGGACCATCGACAGTGGGGTGCAGAGTCTTTCCAGTTTTCTATGTTTTTCCCAGATGCAAGGATAGAAATAATCAAAGGTTTGATTATGTAAGAATCATATTGCCATTAAGAAAGAAAAGAATTGGGCAATAATGATTTAGGGATTTGATAAAGAATGTTTATAGGAATGTTATATGGAAAAGTGTATATAATCATTTATTGGGTATGAAGAGAATTTACAAATGATTATAGAATGTTTGGAAAGAGGAGAAGTGTAGGTTATAAGTGAAGAATGTAGAGAAGTGTGTGAGTAATCTTTCCTAGACAAAAGAGTGGATTATTTGGAAGAGAGTGAGATGGTGATTAAGGAAATGTAAGTCATTTAAGCACGCTGATGCGAGATTTGCAAGACCTCGAAACGAAGTTTTACAATCCTCCAGGCAGTATAACAGATCGATGTAGTGTAGTATAGGTAAATCCGGGGGATTGATCGTTCTCTAGGGACATAGTGTCGTTAGGTGAAGATGTATGACGAGATATTTCTAGAGGTGAGGGTTGATTCTTTTTGTATTTTTATATTTTATGAAAGTAGTTTAAAAATATCGGGTTTTAGAAGAGTGGGCAGAATTAGTTGCTAGTCAACTAACCCAAAACTAATGATAACTGAATTAAACTAAATTAAAAAGAAATAAAATACAATTGGTGACTTTTAATGATAGGGAAAAACGTGTTTACTTAGATTTAACTACTCCCTAGTTATCTCCAATTGATCTGTCGAATTGTCACACCCTTGTTCTAGTTGAAGCGTTGTATTCCTTAATATCGGTCGTGGAGAGGTGCCGAAGTCCCCAACTCTATGAATCTTAGTCTCCCCTAAAAACTTTAAAGTCTATTAAGTTTTCTAGGATCTAGAAGCCGGAATTCATGCAATAAATACAAATAAAAAAACCAATGGTGCACTCTATGGTTGCATTTCTAAGATGTTCAAGCCAGTTACATATAAGAGATCGGCCAGTTTTCTTAGCCTAACACGAAGCATTCAACTAAACAATAGACGACAAATCAATATACAACAACTAGGTTTCACTAGATCTAAACAAACACAAACAAACTTAAGCTAGCATGATAGATAGAAGAAAAGATAAACAAGTAATCAAACAACATATAGACATATTGAATGATTAAACGAGTAACTTATCTTCAATGAAACATAGGTTTTGAGGGTTGAAAAACCCTTACAAAAGCTGCTAAATTCGTCCTTAAACCCTAATCCAAGATGTACCCAAAGATGTCACACTAATAATGAAAAACAAAGGAAAATATATACAGGGATACAACTCTGACGGCGTCAGCTTATGGGTCCTGACACTATCAGCTCGCCGTGATTAGGTTTTCGTCTTGTGCAAGTCGCCGTTATGACGGCTTCACATGGTAAGTCCTGACGCCGTCACCTTCAGTCTGACGTCGTCCTTTTGGATAGTGTCTGAGACATCTCTTGTTAAATTAACACGTGACTCTCATCTTCAGTTAACACCTGACGCCGTCAGGTTGTTAATCCCCAAAATTTGACTGAGGCTTCTCTTGTTAAACTTGAACCAAAAATCCAGCATAATCAACAAGTGATGGCGTCACGTTGTAGCCTTTGACGCCGTCAGAGCTCCAGGTCTAACAGGTTTTTCGCGACTTCGTCGTTTTCTTCACTTTTTCGGCCAAAAAGTGTCGATTTCTAGATTTCTCGTCCCAAAGTACCTAAAATGCAAAAAGAAACGATTTGAGGCAATATTTGATCATATTAATACGATTTTGGGCTTAAATGACCACTTAAAAAGGTACCAAATAAATCCTTATCAAATATCCCTACACATGGGATTTGCTTTTCCTCAAGCAAATATGCTTTTATCATCAATTTATAAGTTAGGGGTCATTTAACATTAATATAAAAGTAATTACAACACATGATCATTCCACATTAATCAAAATAAGCACGGAAATTATATACTAGCACCTCACAAAAAGTGTTTGGATTTTCACATCCCTCGGGTGTATAAAGTTATATAACAAATAGAAAAGGGAAAATACAACACTCTCTACCTGTTATATTACATAGATTACCACTGGCTTGAGAACGGATCAAACCTCCACCACTTTGGCGTAAGCACCTAGGATAAACTATCAAAGAGGTCTTTTAAGGGGTTGTAATAGTGATAGCTTCTTCCATCGTTTGTGGTCTAGATGAGGTGACATTCCCCTCAATACTTTGAGGCAGTCCCTCGATATACTTCTCCAATGTTTTCTCAATATCTGGATTGGAAAACTAGAAGGGGGGGTTGAATAGTTTTACCGTTTAAAGTTAATTTAAACCGTTTTGTAAGTTATGTGAATTCAATTAAACTTATGCACATAAAGATAATCAAGCAATATATTTGAAAAGAAAAGAGAGGAATGATCAAACCACATAACACGGATGTTTATAGTGGTTCGGCTACAAGGACTCTTTTCCTTGCCCTAGTCCACTTCCCCGAGCCTTTAACTCGAGAGTTATCCTTCACTAAGAAACAAACTCTCTTCTAGGTGGAGAAAACCTTTACACGTTGCTTACTTCCTTTTCCGGTACTAAGCTAAACACCGGGTTCTATTACAAGGTAGAACCAACCTTACGTCGCCTATATGATTACCGACACTAAGCTAGATGTCAAGTTCTTTACAAGGGTACAACCACTCCCGTTTGGTTCTTTCACAAGGGTACAACCACTCCCTACACTCTTTGTGTTTTGAGGACTAAAACACTAACCACACTCACTGAGATAAATGATACAAATGATGTGTGAACTAATACTATATCACACAGTAACTATGCTAAAGGTTTACACGTCTGTGATGAACCTTGATGCTTAATCTCCCTTGCTACAAAAGGAAAGATCAATGAAATGAATGAATGATAAATGTTAGATGATATGTAAATGAATGAGTATGAATGTTAGGCTCTATGAGTGATGGTGTGTCCAAATGATCAGCTTGCTATTTATAGGCAAGCTGATGAACAGCCGGCGGATCTGGCGGATCCCATAAAAGGGATCTGTCCTTTGTGTCGATTGGACCCGCCAACTTGACAGCAACATGACAGCTAATAGTTTTGGAAATCTTTCCAAATCTAGCTGTATCCTCCTCACCATTGTCATGTCATATCAAAATCTTCCAAAGTCAACTATCTTGCTTGAAGATCTAGGCAATATATTATGTATGATGCATGCCATGATGTCATTGTATCATTTTAAAAATAAAGTTTCCTTTTAAGGAAATAAACTAGTAGATGTGTAAAATTTAATTCTAAGTAAACTTGTGAAATGTAAAATGTGTTTTAAAGAGACTTTAGCTAGCATTTATAATTTGCTAAAGGATATACTTTGTAATTGTCATTAACAAAACTAAGTAAAGATCGTAAAATATAAATAACATTTTTAGGACGATATTTGTATTAACATTTGGTACAACAGTTGGGCATAATATAGCCAGTTCCTGAAACCTCCTATTGTAGATCTTGAGATCAGTTCCTTTCACAACCAATTGGTAAAATTCATCTTCCAGCTTTTTGATCTCGGTACGGGGGCAGTACTTTTTCAGCATTTTCTTTTTAAAGTCAGCCCAGGTGAGTTGATAAGCTGCTTCAACACCCATAGTTTGGGCAGAAGAGTTCCACCAAGACAGGGCATCATCCAAAAGAGTCCCGGTGGTAAAGGTAACCTTGCAATCGTCAGTACAACCACTTCTCATGAAAACTGTTTTTGTGCGATCAAACCAACGAGCTAAATCAGTGACTCCTTCTGTTCCCTTGAAGAAAGTTGGTTTACAGTTCAGGAAGTCTTTGTAGGTACACTTGTGAGCTATAGCTGTCTCGCTTTCTCCGGTAGGTCTGCTGGTGCTTCCAGAACGGGCCATTGCTGCTGCTCGTGTCTCGAGTGCTACAGCTACACTGTCTGCAACTAGTTTTCGGATAGCAGCTTGAGACATGACTGGTTCTGGAGTTGCAGTTGATTTTCTTGTACGAGGCATATTTCTATTAATACCACAAGAAAACACATGTTTAGAATTCGCATAATGACCATGTTATGTTAGAATAATACTAATAACAAGGTATATGTGTAGAATTTATAACAACACTGCCATAGTATAAGATCACAACAATTCAAGTCCATGAGAATCGTAAGATCACAACATGTCCAAATACTATCATACATGTATGTAAAATGATCAACACTGGCCCACATCAATCAATATCATAACACAACAAAATATAACAAAATCGCAACCACATATAGCCATAAATAACTTGCTAGTTTGTTACATAACAAAACAAATACAAGTGTCATATTTATGCCACACACCCCGTGGCTGGGATATAGTACAAAAGCTGCTAGATAAAGACCTAATCTAGTGGCTGCCATGTGCTCATCCTAGAGTAAGACACCACTAGGTCATCCCTCTGCATCATCATAGCCTGTGACATCAATACATCGTTGTTGTACAACAATGGTATCTCATGACTCAGCTGTCCATGCTGTTCTTCCTGTTCATGTACCAGCTCACGAGTTTCCTGTAACTCGGTGTTCAAGGCACCAAATTCTTGCTGCATGGTTGCTTGGCTATCCTTTAAATTTTCAGCTGTATACTCCATCGTCTCTATGCGCTCGAGAGGTAGCTCATCGAGATGACCTAATGCAGTCTCGATTTGTTCCTCATGGCGATCCATACATGCCATGGGGGTAGGGATGGTAGGCTATCGATCTGTCGTCGCCTGGGAACTCTCGCCTATCTCGAACACCCGTAGGGGAGGTATGAAATCAGGAGAGGGTGATCTAGGTAAAGAGTGATATCGGGCAATAGCGGCCCTAGCCTCCTCACTAAGCTTAAATGGCTGAGTCGGGGGAGTGAAATCTGTAGATGCTAGTGGGGTACAGAAGCGGGTCCTTTTCCGTGGTGGCATCGCCTCCTCAGGGATAGCATCTCGGGGGGAGAGTGATGGTGTAGGTGGTGGTGAAGATGCCAGAACTGAGGGTGGTACATGCGTCGGTAGCATGTACGGATGTGGAGGTGATGGTGGTGATACTGGTGGTAAGGGCACGGGAAGTGTCCTTTTTCGTGCGTACTCACGGGTTTTTCTTGGGCGAACTGGTGGTGTATCCGGTGAGGATGCTGATGGTAGAACTGATGGTGCTAATGATGCGGGTGGTGGTACTTCAGAAACACGTGGTTGGATATGAAACACCCATTTTCGTGGTGTATTCTTCTTGACTGGACCATTAGGATGACGGCGGAATGCTTCCATGAACGGCTTAGGTTCGTAAGGCTGTAAAACTCGAACCCTCCTACGTCTAACTGGAGAAGGTGGTACTGGCAGTGACTCAAAAGATGAAGAAGAGTCTGACTCGGATGGCTCTGCATCTGCAAAAGTATGATATCCTCTCCTAGCAAGCATGTACGGATGGCTCTGCGTCGGGAAATGGAGCGATATCAGGTACAGTCGAAACGTCCTCTGACTCCGTAGCATTCCTTGGTACTGGACCGAAATCAGGTACTACTGCGAAGTCCTTAGATGACTCCTCTAAATGATCGGACTCCGTATCTGATGTAGCATGTACGGGTGCTAGGGAGTGGACTAGTGTGGAGGGAATAGTATCCTCGGGCTCAGAATCCGAATCTGATAAGATAATAATAAGGGGGTAGAGGAAGACATAACTCTGTAACAAACCGGTAATTATAAATATTTCACCATGTAACTAAATAATCAGCATAAGCATGCATAAGGGAAATTTACTGGTGGCAAGTCAATCATCTTAGTTAATTACATGTACAATAAGGCATTGCTAAGCCAAGACTCGACTCGAATCGCTAACTACTAACTCTTTTTGTATTTTTTTCATGACACTATTTTGACTTAAACAAAAATGAAAGACGGGATGGTAGTCCGTATATTTTTTTTTCTCTTGTCTTTTTCTACTTTTTATCATTTTTTCATTTTTTTTTCTTTTTCATTTTTTTTCGATTTTTTTTCTTTTTATTTTTTTTATATATATATTTTTTTCATACACTCTTGCCCTACCATCCAAAATAATACATCAAAGGGATCTTGCAACCTCCCTACACTTGAACTTTTACATAAATAAAACTAACTAACGACCCGAATTAAGAAAATCAAAACACGTGGAGTACTTTAAACATTAACGTACATATCGGGGTAGGATTCCCCATTACTCCATAACAGACTAGTACTTTTAGCCATGAGTCCCAATCGTCCCAAAACTGTATTTACAAGATATGACTCGACTTAGAAACCATGTAACCAATTAGATAATTAACAAAGGGTTTAACATATAAGTTGTAACAATAATGCACTAAATATGAGTGCATACAAGGTAGGCTAAGGCGATTTGGTTGTACATTTGGGGTGGATTGTACACAATGTTCTTCATTAATATTTCAGAATCCACCGAAATATCACGAGAACCTCGAAAAAGATAGGCTCTTAGGGGTGTAATAGGGGTATTGTGTACTAAAAGTGAGTACATCGCAAAGGTGTGGGAAAATTATTTGACTTTATTGGTCAAGTAACTTGGCTCATTTGTCAAGTATTTTTGGGAATACGTGTAACTAGTATAAAGTCTTGGTTATTATTTTATGTAATAGGTTGCTTAAGTTATAGGCCTTTATGTTTGTATTTAAGGTCCGGCCCTATTAGAAGGCCTATGGGCCGTGAGCCTTGTTTATCCTTCTAGAAACATGTAACAAGGAGTTGCGCTAGCTAGCACTCCTATAAATACCCATGTAAGACTCACTTATTTCTTGTTGGTTATTTCATATCTTTCTTTCTCTCTAGTTTCTATCTTACTCATATACTTGTGTTTATACTATTATGATGACCTAACAAGTGGTATCAATCGCCAAAAGATAATTGTGAAGTGTTCTTGAAGATTATACGTTTGGTTTTGTGTACTACTTTGTGACGAAATCTTCTTTCTAGCACTTCTTCTTCATGCTTGAAAGGTGTTAAGAATTCCATAGTGTTTAGGAGTTAGATTTAAAGTCGAAAGTTATGTTCTTTTTATTTTAAATTAGTTTGTCTTGTAACTTTACTAATTTACATTCTATCGAAATTTGTCAAATTTCTTTTAAAACGTTAAAGCTTAAAACTTTCTTATTATTTAAGTCGTTTAAAATGATTTTGATCAAAAGGAATCGTTAGTTAAGCTATTTTACAATCAAATTAAGTTGTTTTTGTATTCTAAACATCCATCAGATTTGCACTTAAGGGTTTATCGGAATTGCAGTAAAAAAGGGTTTATCAGAATTGCATTCAAAAAGGGTTTATCGGAATTGCACTTAAGGGTTTATTGGAATTGCATTCAAAAAGGGTTTATCGGAATTGGACTTCAGAGGTTATCGGAATTGGACTTCAGAGTTTATCGGAATTGCACTTCAGGGTTTATCGGAATTGATACTCAGTAGATTCCTCGTTTGTATAAGCTTGTGAAAATACTTTGAATTAGTGGAAATCTCCTTGCTTGTATAAGTTAGTGAGATACTATCGGAATTGCCAATTGATATCGCAATTGGATAATCCGTTGGAATTACAATATTGCTGTCGCAATTGCAACATTCATAGCAATTCAGAATAAGGCAACATTCTGTTGAAGTTCACTCATTTTGTCGAAATTGGATAAATCCATCGCAATTGTAACTTTTTTGCAATTCAGTTAACTCGTCGCAATTGGTAAACTGTGAACAGTGTTTGTCGCAATTCAGTTACCTCGTCGCAATTGGTAAACTGTGAACAGTGCTTGTCGCAATTCAGTTAACTCATCGCAATTGGTAAATTGTAAACATTGTTTGTCAAAATTGGACGTGAACAGTAATCATCTTAATTCATACTTAACCAAAACCAAACTTCATAACTCACAACACACTTCTCAATTGTCTACAAGATCCATAACAACACAAGTTAACTAATCACAATCATGTCTCAACCACCTTATTTCAACTACTTTCAACAGCAGTATCCTCAGCAACCGCAATATCCTCAACAACAACTATTCATGCAACAACATCAATTCTTTTCAAAGAAACAATCCCCTCAACAACAACCATACCTACAACAACCAATGCAATCCTTCCCACTTCCTAAAAAGCAACCACATTGGTTTGATCAAATGTGTGAGGCCATCAGTAGCCAACAATCTAGACATGAAGCTGGATCACTTGACACACCTCCAATGCTCATTCCTGGAAATTATGTTCAATGGGCAAGTCGATTCTTAAGGTTCATAGAACTTAAGAAACCGCATGGCAAATATATGAAAAAGGTTATAATTGAAGGTCCATTCCAAATACCAACTACAACGGTTCCTGGAGATGCAACTGCTATTCCTCCAAGACCTGAAACAATGGCCCCTGTTCCTGAAACTCAACTTACTGCAGAGCAAATATTTCATCGTGAAGCAAATGAACTTGCAATGTCATATATTCTTCAGGGAATACCTAATCTGATTTTTTGAAGCATTGATGCTCAGAAAATAGCTAAGGATATGTGGAAACACGTTCATCTCTTAATGGAAGGCACTGAACTGAACCAAGAAGACATGGAATCCAAACTTTACCTAGAATATACAATGTTCATGATTGAATCAGGGGAGTCACTTGAGTCTTATTACCATCGCTTCACAAACATCATCAATGACTTGGACAAACACAACATTGTTTTACCAAGGATTGCAATCAACACTAAGTTTCTCAACTGTCTTGGTCCTGATTGGCAAAAATATGTCACGTTTGTTTGTCAATCTAAAAATCTACAAAATGCATCTTATGGGTTGTTGTATGATTATCTGAAGCACTATCAATCTGAAGTTGAAAAAGATCGAGCTCTTTGTGGCACTTATTCACCTTCTACAACTCCAAATTCATTGGCACTGTTAGCTCAATCTCACTTTGCTCCACCTCCATAGTCAAACCATGCAAATGTCCAACAACAACTTCACTTTAACTATCCTCAACAAACCTCTTCCACCCAACTCATTCCATATGAGTCAACACAGCAAACAACTGACAATCAACTTGTCCCCTATTACAACACTGACACCATGTTCTATACAAATACAAAAAATGACGAAGACGATGCAGTCAACTCTTTGAATGAAGGATTTTCACTAAATGCTCGTGCTTTCAGCAAATTCTCTAACAAATCCAACAATCGTCTCCGTACTTCATCTAACACAAGGAATCAAGCTGTTGTACACGATGGACGGGTTGAAATACGGAATCGTACTTATGGAAGAACTGGATCAGCAGGTTATATAGGAAATTCAGGAAATGAACAACGGTTTAATGCAGCTAGTGGAAGTAGGAACAATGCAGGTGCTCCTCAGAAAAGGGCTGAACTTGTTGAAACTAGGAATATAGGGACTAGGAATACTATGGTTAAGTGCTATAACTAAAACGGGAAATGTCATCTGGCTAATGCATGTCCCAAACCTAGAGTCAGAGGCAGTGAGTTTCATAAGCAGTCACTACTTCTAGCTCTAAAGGATGAATCAGGGGGCACTCTCACTAACAAAGAAAACAGCTTCATGGAAAATGTATATTCAGATGATGACATGGAGGATTTGGAAGCAAATGCAGCTGTGATGCTAATGGCAAACATGCAAGAACTTCACATGAGTCACACAGGCCCAGTGTATGATACTGATGGTCTGTCTCAGGTACCTGATCCAACAACATGTCTAATACATGAAATTACTTCACCATCTGCATTTGCATTAGACGAGGAGCAAGTTGTTCAAAATGATTCATTATTATCTCCTCAAGAAGATGAACAAATGAACACAGTTGTTACATTTGATGATGATCAAATTAACCCAGTTGTTACATTTGATGATCCAATTGACGACGATAACAATGATCAAATTGAACAAAATGAACCTTCGGTCGGTCCAGATCTAGAACTCATGACCTTACTATTGACCACCCAATCCCAATTGGACTCACAAAAATCTCAGATTGAAAAATGCATTGAAATCAACAGAACATTAAAAGCAAAAGTTGCATCATTAACTGCGGATCTTAAGTGTTGTAAAATACAACTCACTAATTTTGAAACAAAAGAAAAATGAGAACAAGGTTTTGAAGTTGCATTTCAAAAAGCTTATGTCAAAGAACAAGATTTACAACATCAAATACGAGAATTAGTTGCTTCCAAAAATAACTTGGTTTATCAAATGTAACAAGAAAAATTAGAATTCGAACAACAAGTTGAACACCTCAATTCTGAACTTTCAAAAACAAAAACAGATTTGTCAACTTGTCAAGCTAGTTTTTCTGAACATAAACAAGTGTCTAGGAAATGAATTGATTCTTATCTTGATGAAATCGTAGATTTGGAAAGTAAATTAAAAGAGTTTCAAAAAGTTGTTTATAAAACTGGTGAGTCTGTAACAATAATTCAAAAGTTTACTTTAAAGCAAAATCCCCAAGGTTATGGTTTTGCTATTGGTGATGACAAACCACGTTTTCTACACAAAGCACTCAAGGAAAATCGAAATTTTTATAGTGCAGACCACCACTTTGATGATTCAATTATGCGTGTTGTTGTATATAACTGTGAAAAAGAACACGAACAGGACGAAAAGAGTCGATCAAAAATGAGCAATGTTAAGTTCAATAAACTATTTGATTATTCAAAAGTGCCTCATATTTCTGACACCTTCATTCCTCAAAAAGATAAAACAGAACAACCATAGTTTCTAATGCAAATTCATGAATCTTCTTCTGTTGTTAGTCCTGTTAAACCAGTGGCACAAATAAATGGTCCTCTACCAACTTCTGAAGTAATTGCACCATTACCTAAACGATGTCTTTTACTTAGATACTTTCATACGTTTAAAGAAGACATCAACCTTTTAGAACAAGCAATTGAACGTAACTCTGAGATAACAGTTTCCACTTTTCAATCTGCTTACGAAAAAGAAAAGAGAGAAATTTTTCAAAAATAATTTTTACCATACGTTAAACATTTGCATCTCTGTGCTACACACTGCGAACAAGAACTCCAAACAGAAGTAACATCCATGATGAACACTTTCAATGCAACAGAAAATTCGATCTCAAAACAAAAACGTAGAAACAAAGTTTTACAAAATGAAGTTGATCGACTCTTGGAAGATGTTCTAATTTCTGATATTATCTCTGTGGTTATGAATTTGATTTATGAGTCTTGCAATTCTATGCTTGTTGATGATCACACTGCTGAGACTGAAATGTTGAGACACGAAATTAAAACTTTAAAAAGAGAAAATGAGAGAATCATTAAACACAATGATGATGTGCAAATAAAACTTTCAACATAAATTTTTCAACTTAATCAAAAGCTACAATGGTGTCAAACTCAGAGTCTTGATTTTGAATTAAAATTGCAAAGTCAAAATGAAACGATGTCCTTTCATAACAGTCACACGTCCAAAGTTAAGAATCTTGAAGATGAAAATGTTGTTTTAAAAAGTCAAATTTTCAAATATGAAAAGGAAATCGATGAATGTTGTCAAAATTGTTATGACACCGTTCGCTTAAATAGAGAACTCGATTCAAAAATTCAACAAAAGAATCACATCATCATTGAACTTAAAGAGAAAATTCAGTTACTAGAAAAAGGAAAGTTTGTTA
This sequence comes from Artemisia tridentata subsp. tridentata, assembly GCA_021014915.2. NCBI lineage: Eukaryota > Viridiplantae > Streptophyta > Magnoliopsida > Asterales > Asteraceae > Artemisia > Artemisia tridentata. The sequence continues at coordinate 175,010,019 of CP139505.1, forward strand.
ACACAAATGTGATTGCACCAGAAATGTACAAAATGGACACAACACCTAGGCAAACATCCACTCAGATTACTAATTTGAATCCTTCCACTTCTACAGGAATAGTCCCCACTACTAGCGTTAGTAGATCAAAGCGTAAGAGCAACAAACAGAAGAATAGTGTTAGGAATTAAATGTTCAAGGCATTGGTTTTGTGTTTGTACTGCTAAGGAATAACACTAACAGTACTAACTAAGTTAGTACTGCTAGTATAAATATTAGTACTGCCATAGTTAAAGTTGAAGACTGCTGAAGATATAACTAACAGTACTAACTGACTGAGTTAGTACTGCTAGTATAGAAGTTGATACTGTTGGACTACTTGAAGACTGAAGATGGTACTGCTCATGAATACGTGTAAAAGGATAAGTATAGAATAGATTTTGTGTATATATTATATAGTTAGAATTATACGGATATTCTGCATGTTTAGAATATCATACTTATCTTGTAAAGAACTCCTTGTGTTATAAAAGGAGGTCATAGGTTAGATGATTTAGTACGTATGTTTTGTTAAGCTTCAAGGTTTGTAAACCCTAGTGATAAGCAAGATCACTCGTATTATACCTAATAATATTGAAGCGTTTGGTGATATTCATTGTTCATATAAACTGTTCATACAATTACTGTTTCATTAATAAAATCTTCTAAGTATCAAATAGTAGATTCCGCATACTATTTGGTATATACTCAAAGTATCCTCAACACAAGTCACGTGTGTTTAGATCCTCTCAAGTTGTATCAGATCCAGGTTTATGATACTTTGATTTAGAAGATACTTTTCAGAAGAACTCTTTATTCCCTACAAATACGATGGACATGGAGACTACTCAGACCAACACTACTGCCAAGTTGCCTATGCTCAAACATAATGATTTCGAGATGTGGAGGCTAAGGATAGAACAGTACTTCCAAGTGCAGGATTATGCACTTTAGGAAATCATAGAGGATGGGAACTCCTTCAAACCATCAACAACTGAAACAACAAGTTGATGGTCAGAAGGTTACAACTGTGAATACTTCTCATGTTACTGCAGAAGAAAAGCTACAGAAGAAGAATGATGTTAAAGCAAGGAGCTTGTTACTCATGACCATCCCTAAAGATCAACATCTTACATTCAGGAAATACAAGGATGGCAAATCCTTGTTTGAAGCAATAACTACCAGGTTTGGTGGTAATGAGGCCACCAAAAAGACACAGAAAACCTTGCTGAAGCAGAGTTTTGAGAACTTCAGTGCTACTAGCAATGAATCTCTTGATCATATGTTCAACAGGCTACAGAAGATAATCAGCCAACTGGCTGTATTAGGGGTTGAGATCCCTCAAGAAGACCTTAGTTCCAAATTCCTAAGAAGTTTGCCTGCTGATTGGTACACTCATGTGGTTGTCTGGAAGAACAAGCCAGAAATTGATACAATGAGTCTCAATGATCTATACAACAATTTTAAAATTTTTGAACATGAGGTAAAGAAGGTTGGAAGTTCAAGTTCTAGTTCTGGAAACATGGCATTTATGTCATCTCCCAGCAATATCAGTCCAGATGATGTTAAGTTGGCTTCAGGAGTTAGTACTGCTAACCGTAATGTTAGTACTGCTAGTTCATCAACTAGTACTGCTGGCATAAATGATACTACATTCTATGCTTTCCTGACCAGTCAAGCCAATAGGTCTCTGCTACCCCATGAAGATCTTGAACAGATAGATGAAAATGATCTGGAAGAGATGGACATGAAGTGGCAGGTTGCACTGCTAAGCATGAGAGCAAAGAAATTCTGGCAGAGAACAGGGAAGAAGATCACAATCAGTGTTAATGATACAGCTGGTTTTGATAAATCCAAGGTGGAGTGTTTCAACTGTCACAAGTTGGGACATTTTGCTAGAGAATGCAGAAGACCAAGGCAGCAGGACAACAAAAGCAAGGGGTATGGGAACAAGAAGGAAACAAGGAAGGTTGTGGAAGTGGAAGAGCCATCTTCAAAGGAAATGGTTGCCATTGATGGTCTTGGATATGATTGAAGCTTCATGGCAGATGAGGAAGAAGCACCAACTGAGATAGCACAGATGGCATTTTCTGAATCAGAGGTACATTCAGTAAAAAGTTGTTCTAAATCTTGTTCTGCTTTAAAAGATTATGAAACATTGAAAAAGAATTATCATGAGCAAAGAGTAGAGCTAAACCAAACTAATTATAATTTAGCAAATCATAAAAGAGGTTTAACTGTCTTAGAAGAACAAATTTTGTTTTATAAGAAAAATGAGTTTGTCTTTTCTGAAGATATTGTTGTGCTTAAAACAGACAAGGTTCATAAAGATGCTGAGATTAGTGTGCTTAGAGCTGAGTTAGAATAGATCAAGAAAGCAAAAGATAACATATAGTTAAGTGTAGACACTCTAGAATATGCATCTAATGAAGTTAATAAGATCATTAAGTGTCAACTGGTTAATAAAGCTAAGTCAGGGTTATGATACAAAACATGTCCACCTCCATATAGAGGAGTACCTTCACCCCCAGGTATTCACTTAGAACACATAGGTTTAGCTGAATTTCAAGAGCCAAAATTTAAATATGGATCTAAGGCTAAGGAAAGTGTTTGTTTAAATAAACCAGTAGAAGTTAATGAGTCTTTTGAGAGTGCAAGTGACACCTCTCTTGTTGAGGAACAGGTGTCAGATGATAAGAGAAACTCAGATGCTCCAATTATTGAAGATTGAGAATCTGATGATGAGGATCAGGTTGAGTCTAAACCTGATGTAGAAAAGCAAAAAGAAACTATTGTACCTAAGGTGGTTAAAATAGAAACTGTTACACCTAGAAAACAAGTAAAACAAGCTAGGCCAACAGTTAGATATGCTGAGTTGTATAGGTCCACAAACAGGTCTCAATGCCCTAGGGGAAACCAGAGAAACTGGAACAATCTTAAGTCCCAACAACTAGGCAATGAGTTTGTTATGTACAATAAGGCTTGCTATTCTTGTGGTAGCTTTGATCACTTGCAGGCTTTTTGCAACAACCATCAAGGGAAAAGGGTGGTTACAGGGAATACAAAGGTGCATGGGAGTACAAATGAAAGGGTGAACATAAACAGTTTTTCAAGAAAAACTCACCCTAATGTCAACAGTAATATGACTCCCAGAGCAATTTTAATGAAGTCTGGCCTTAAACCAGTTTATACTGCTAGACCAACAGTTAGTACTGCCAGACCAATTAAGACTGTTTACCCCAAACAAACAGTTTCAAGTACTAAATCAACTTCAAGTTTTTCTAAAATAGCACAACAAACTGTTCACATGCCTCTTTATAAGAAAGCAGTGTTTCATAATAAATTTTTGAATCAAAAGGTTAAAACTGCTAGGCCAGCAGTTTGTACTGCTAGACCAGCAGTTAGTACTGCTGGGCCTAGAAACACTGTTAGGGTAATCACAATGAAGAAATATGATTACATTGATGCACGAGGTAGATCCAAGTAATTAATGGCTTGGGTCCCCAAAGGAAACTAATTTTCTTTATTGTATGTGCAGGGACATCTACAACAAGATGATGAAGAAGATCAAGGATATGCTGATAGTGGATGCTCTAGGCACATGACTGGGAACATGTCCTACCTCTCAGATTTTACACCTATAGATGGAGGATATGTTACCTTTGGGGGAGGAATTGGTGGCAGAATTACTGGTAAAGGTACTTTAAAAACCAGTAAACTTGACTTTGAAGATGTGTATTTTGTGCAGGAACTCAAGTATAATCTCTTTAGTGTCTCACAAATGTGTGACAAAAAGAACAAAGTTTTTTTTACATACACTGAATGTCTTGTTCTTTCTCCTGACTTTAAGTTACCTGATGAAAGTCAAGTACTACTTAATGTTCCTAGAAAGGGCAATATGTACAGTGTTGACATTAAGAAAATTATTCCTAAAGAGGCTCTAACTTGTCTTGTAGCAAAAGCCACATTGGATGAGTCAATGCTTTGGCATAGGAGACTTGGTCATGTTAACTTGAAAACAATAAATAAGATTGTTAAAGATGGTTTGGTAAGAGGCTTGCCTCAAAAACGTTTTGAAAATGACCAAACTTGTGTTGCCTATCTCAAAGGCAAACAACACAAAGCTTCTTGTAAGCCCAAGACCCAGAACTCTATTACTCAACCTTTATTTATGCTTCATATGGACTTGTTTGGTCCTACTTATGTGAGTAGTATACAACATAAGAAATACTGTCTTGTGGTAATTGATGATTATAGTAGGTTCACATGGGTTTTCTTTCTAGGATCTAAGGATAAAACAACTAGCATTCTTAAGACTTTTATAACTGAAATAGAAAACCTAGTTGATAAGAAAGTGAAAATCATCAGGTGTAACAATGGGACAGAATTTAAAAATAGAGTTATGGATGAATTTTGTAGAGAAAAAGGTATTAAGAGAGAGTTTAGTGTAGCTACAACTCCTCAGCAGAATGGGGTTGCTAAAAGGAGTAATAGGACACTAATAGAGGCTGCTAGGACCATGTTAGCTAATTCTAAGCTGCCCATTACTTTTTGGGCTGAAGCAGTTAATACTGCTTGTTATGTGCAAAACAGGGTTTTAGTGGTCAAATCTCACAACAAGACACCATATGAACTATTTAGAGGTAGAACTCCTGCTTTAGGTTTTCTAAGACCATTTGGATGTCATGTCACTATTCTCAATACCTTAGATTATTTGGGAAAATTTGATGGAAAGTCAAATGAGGGTTTCTTTGTTGGGTACTCATTAAACAGCAAAGCCTTTAGGGTATACAACATAAGAACCAAGAAAGTAGAGAAAAACCTGCATGTTCAATTTTTAGAGAATAAGTCTAATGTTGCAGGTGAAGGTCCAAAATGGTTGTTTGATATTGATACTCTAACACAATCTATGAACTATGTACCAGTTGTTTCAGGAACATATTCTAATGATTTTGCAGGTTCAGAAGATAGTGTTGATACATGTAAACCAAGCATGGAAAAAGAGATTGATCAAGATCACATTCTGATGCCAATTTGGAATAGTGTTGATTCATCTTCAAAGGATGTTGAACCCTCTAATGATGCAAACAAGAAGGGCTCTGAAGATGGAAACAGAGAAGGTGGTGTTGAAGAACAAGAGAATCCTGAAGACAATACAAATGGGGTTTGTACTGCTGAGCCAAATGTTAGTACTGCTGGGCAAAATGATAATACTGCTAGCCCACCAGTTACTACTGCTGATGATTTCTCTAAGGATGAAGTGGATCTTAATAACATGCCACTCACTTATCCAGTTCCTACAACTCCACATACAAGAATTCACAAGAATCACTCTTTGGAGAATGTGATTGGAGATATATAGTCTAGTGTTAAGACAAGAAGGCAGATAATGAATTCAGGCAACAAGGCTTTCTCAGTGCAGCTTATGAAGAGAAAAAGCATGAATATGCCAATACATGTCTGTTTGTATGTTTTCTTTCACAAGAAGAACCTAAGAACATACTTAAGGCCCTACAGTATTCAAGCTAGGTGGAAGCTATGCAAGAAGAACTTCTATAGTTCAAGATTCAAAAGGTTTGGGTGCTGGTAGATTTGCCTAAAGGTATGAGGGTTATTGGTACAAAGTGGATTTTCAGAAACAAGAAAGATGAAAGGGAGATAGTGATCAGGAATAAAGCAATACTTGTAGCCCATGGTTACACACAAGATGAAGGAATTGATTATGAAGAGGTTTTTGCACCTGTAGCTAGGATTGAAGCCATAACATTATTCTTAGCTTATGCTTCATTCATGGGGTTTATGGTATACCAGATGGATGTCAAAAGTGTCTTTCTTTATGGTACTATTGAAGAAGAGGTTTATGTCTCCCAACCTCCAGGTTTTGAAGATCCTGAACATCCAGACAAGGTATACAAGGTGGTAAAAGCACTTTATGGTTTGCATCAAGCTCCTAGAGCCTGGTATGGAACTTTAGCTACTTATTTGTTAGAAAATGGGTTTCATAGAGGCAAGATAGATCAGACCTTATTTATCAAGAAGAACAAGGGAGATATTTTGCTTGTACAGGTCTATGTGGATGACATCATTTTTGGATCCACAAAGAAGGAGATGTGCATTGAATTTGAGAAACTTATGCATGATAAGTTTCAAATGAGTTCCATGGGTGAACTCACTTTCTTTTTGGGGCTGCAAGTGAAGCAAAAAGCTGAAGGAATATTTATCAGTCAAGATAAATATGTGACTGAGATATTGAGAAAGTTTCAGTTTACAGATGTAAAAGTAGCAAGTACTCCTGTTGATCCAGAGAAACCTTTGCTCAAAGATTCAAATGGTGAAAATGTTGATGTACACACCTACAGGTCCATGATTGGGTCCTTGATGTATCTCAGTTCATCAAGATCAGATATTATGTTTGTTGTGTGTGCATGTGTAAGGTTTCAAGTCACTCCCAAAGCTTCACATTTAGTTGCTGTGAAGAGAATCTTTAGGTACCTCAAGGGTCAACCTAAATTGGGTCTATGGTATCCTAGAGAATCTCCTTTTGATCTGGTAGCATACTCAGACAATGACTATGCTGGTGCTAGTTTGGATAGGAAATCAACAACAGGTGGTTGTCAATTTCTAGGTTGCTGGCTGATATCATGGCAATGCAAGAAGCAGACTATTGTGGCCACTTCTACAACTGAAGCTGAGTATGTGGCTGCTGCTAGTTGCTGTGGTCAAGTTCTATGGATTCAGAATGAGATGCGTGACTCTGGGTACAACTTTATAAATACCGTGATTTACATTGACAATAGCAGTACAATTTGTATTATTAAAATTCCAGTTCAACATTCTAAAACAAAACACATAGAGATTAGGCATCATTTTATAAGAGACTGCAATGAGAAAAAGCTTGTTCAGGTTGTTAAAATTCACACTGATAAAATTTTTACATATCTACTTAATAAAGCTTTTGATGTTGGAAGGTTTCAATACTTGGTTGCAAGTATTGGAATGCTTAATCCCTAAAGTTTTTAATCTTGGTGTTTTTGTAAATGAAAAAAGATTTGTACTGCTAGTTGTGTCAATTAGTACTGTTATGTATAATTTGTACTGCTAGTTGTGTCAATTAGAACTGCTATGTATAATTTGTACTGCTAGTGCAAATTAAGTCTGTTGTGTTTGAACTGTTAGTCATACTTGATACTGCTATGAAGCAAATGCTTTGCATTTTCTTTTTTTGGTTTTGGACTAACATTTGCAGGTTATGGAGTTTGCAATGTGTGAGAAGAAGAGTAGTGGAATGTTTGCTGGCATAATTGATTGATGATGGACAGAATTTGGGGATCACTTGACAAAGGTTTTACACCTGAGTTAGGAGATTCTTTAAAATCTCTTTCTTGAAATCTAATTATGATATTTTTGAATATGAATTGATGGCATAGTTAGTCAGATAGTAACTGATCTAACTCACTCTTTACCATTTTATACTTTTATTAGTATAATGAGTTAGTCCAAGGACATCTGGTAAAGAGAACAACAAGAAAAAGTGAATCTAACACATTTGTGTTAGAGGCAACACCTGCCACGAGCTGGAAACCCTGTCAAGAAAGCTGTTTGAATGAGTTTATCTGATCACAGGCAGTTTTTATAACTGAAATTATTGGTTCTTACACAACTAGAGGTTAAATTCAACCGAAATTTGATTAAGTGTCTTCCTTTATACTTAATCCTTTCAAAATGTTGGTATCCAGTATTGCTTTAATAAAAATTGAGTTTATACTGTTGAGTAAAAGTTTTTCCAAAACTTAGTACTGCTAGGCAAAACTTTGTACTGCTGGATAGCCGTTTGTACTGTTGAGTCATAACCGCTTTTTGAATATAGCCGTTGAGAAGTCGTTGAGAAAATTCTAGTCAATTACTTTATTTAAGGGTTTCCTAAATTGGATATTTTTACTTTTTATCTACTTCATTCACTTTCTTCAATCTAAAGAAATCTTTTATTGAAGTCGGTCCAATAGAAACCCTAAGAATCCTTATATAATATCTCAATTCGCTTGACTCAACCTACTTTCTTACCTAATCAATCATATCCCAGCAGTTACATCCAACTTTTACGGAACATAACGGCCAATTTAACCTTTGTCGACAAACACAACATGGTGGCGTATTTGGAGAAAACAGAGGAAGGTGTACACTTCCATCAGATAGTATAATTTTTAAACTCTACCCATATAAGGTATGCTTTAACTCTAAACCCTACTATATATGTCTCCCAAATCAAACAGTTTTGGCAGACTGTCACTGTCAATACTATTGAGAATGGAGACAAAGAGGTAAATGCAACAGTTGACGGAAAAACCATCACTCTTACTGAATCATCTGTTAGGAGGCATCTCCATCTAGCAGATGACAATGGTATTAGTGATTTGCCAAACACTAAAATCTTTCAAAATTTATCCAGAATGGGGTATAACACAACTTCTCAATCGGTAACTTTTCAAAAAGGTTGTTTTGCCCCACAATGGAGGTTTTTCATACATACCATACGTCACTGTATGAGTCCTAAGAAAACTTCATGGGAACAGTTCAGTAGCAATATTGCAACTGATCTCATTTGCTTATCAACTAATAGGACTTATAATTTTTCCAAACTTATTTTTGATGGTATAGTCAAAAATGTGGATAGTAAATCCAAATTTTTAATGTATCCACGTTTTATTCAAATAATTTTGAATATGAGAAAAAGCCAGCTTATACCTCATCAAAATATTTATCCAACTCCATCCATTTCACAAAAATTATTTAGTAACATGAGGATGGCCTTAAAGGGTTTTAGTGGGGTAGAAGTTCCACTTTTTTATAACATGTTGTAGGTACAGGGTGAAGGATCAACTACCCCAGTTGACTCCCAACACACACCCACAAGTTCATCAGAAACAGCCTCACAACCAACTTCATCACCACCTAGGAGTATAAACAAAGAGGGCTCTAGTGTACCTCAACACAAAGTTCCTACCTCATCCCTAGGAGCAGATGAGGCTGTCCATGACAGTATAGGAAGGATTGCCCCTACTGTCTCAGGCTTAGAAGCTGGGCAGGACAGGGGTAACATAACTAAGACCCAAACTATGGCAACACCTAATGTATAAAGTTCTTTTGAACCTAGTACAGGTGGTGGAATCCCAAGCTACATGGAAACAATGGGTGGCTCAGATACTCACCTTTTGGTTGAGTCTGAGTCTTTGTCCCATGATGCACCTCTCCCAGAAGGTAACACATCTGGAAGTGCTGAGGGCAATCTTAAACTTAATGCATTGATGGACACTTGTACCAGGTTAAATGATAAGGTGATTGGCTTGGAAGATGAACTCAAGGTAACCAAGCAGGTCGTTGGAAGGGTATACACAAAGTTGATCTTGAAGGTGAAAAAGTTGGAGCAACAGGTCAAGACTCTCAAGAGAAAAAGGACAGCTCAGATGGTGGACTCTTCAAGCTCTTCAAGTTCAGATGATGAAGATGATGAAATGGGTGAGGAATCTTCCAAACAGGGGAGGAAGATTACTAAGCTAGATGAAGATCCCAATGTTTCATAGGTTCAAGAGAGTGCTGACACTCAGGGGAGGCAAGATGAAAATATGGGAAAAGTTCAAGAAGGTGCTCAAGAAGGTACTGCTGGTCATCAAATTAGTACTGCTAGTGCAGGACTTAGTACTGCTGGTGCAATTTATATTAGAAGGAGAATAATGGATAAGGGAAAAGCTATAATGACTGAAGCTGAGCCATCCAAACAGATTAGCAAGAAGACTCAAGCTCAATTTAAGTATGATTATGAAGTGGCTCAAAGAATTCAAGATGAAGAACAAGCAAGAGTAGCTGAAGAAGAAAGAATAGCAAAATTCTTGGTTCAACAAAAGAGAAGAAGAAGAGAGAACTGCTCAAGAACAGGCTGACAAGGAATTAGCTTTGAAGATGCAAGAAGAAGAAATATCACAGTTTACAACTAAAGAACAAGAGAGTGCCATCAATGATCTTCTTGAAGAGATAAGAAAGCATCAAAGTAAGAAGACAACTGCAAAGAAGAAACCTCCAACACGGTCTTAAAGGATGAAGTTTATGAAGGAATACTTGAAATATCAAGACCATTGGACTAATAGACAACTAAAAGGAAGATCCTATGAAGAAGTTGAAAAGTTGTACTGCACAACTTATAGGAAAATTCAGCATTTGTTATTTCCAAAGGATGTTGATGTCACACCCCCAAAATCGGGACTAGAAGAGTTACAAAGAGAGCAGGTGAGTAGTTAGAGTCTACATCTTCAAATAAGCAAAAGACTAGAGAAGAAAAAGAAGATCAAGCAACTGAGGAAGATGAAACAGCAGAGGAGTTAACTGATGAAAGACTTCAGCATATGATGGTAATAATCCCAGAGGTTATGAATGTTGAGCCAATTCAAGCTAAACATCCAATTATAGACTGGGAAGTTCATACAGATGGAGTTGTCAAGGCATGGAAGATAATCAGGGCAGGAGGACACTCAAAAGTTTACAAGTATTTTGAAGATATGATGAAGGATTTTGATAGAGAAGACTTGAATCAGCTATGCAGTTTAGTTCAAGAAAAGTTTAGCTCTACAAATCCTATTGAAGACAAAGACATAGAGTTATGGGTGGAATTGAAAAGGCTATATGAACCGGATCCAGGAGATATCTTATGGCAGTTTCAAGCTCATGACCTGGGTACAACATGGAGACTGTATGATATATGTGGTGCTCACCATGTATCTACAAAGGATGGTGTGGATGTCTACATCCTAATTGAGAAGGACTACCTATTAAGAGCTGGAATTCTATTTGTTATGTTAGCTGCAAAGCTCAGAGTTGATGAGGAATCTGACATGGCAAAGGAGCTAGTAAGAAAGATATATCAGCAAGCAGAAGAAATGAAGACTACAAGACCAAGAAGATAGTGTTTGGAAGAATCCTCACAAGGTAATGATTTAATTCAGAAACTTGATGATTTAGGGTAAATCACAAGTTTAGGGGAGGATTGTTAGGAATTAAATGTTCAAGGCATTAGTTTTGTGTTTGTACTGCTAAGGAATAACACTGACAGTACTAACTGAGTTAGTACTGCTAGTATAAATATTAGTACTGCCAAAGTTAAAGTTGAAGACTGCTGAAGATATAACTAACAGTACTAACTGACTGAGTTAGTACTGCTAGTATAGAAGTTGATACTGCTGGACTGCTTGAAGATTGAAGATGGTACTGCTCACGAAGACATGTAAAAGGATAAGTATAGAATAGATTTTGTGTATATCTTATATAGTTTGAATTATATGGATATTCTGCATGTTTAGAATATCATACTGATCTTGTAAAGGACTCCTTGTGTTATAAAAGGAGGTCCTAGGTTAGATGATTTAGTACATATGTTTTGTTAAGCTTCAAGGTTTGTAAACCTTAGTGATAAGCAAGATCACTCGTATTATACCTAATAATATTGAAGCGTTTGGTGATATTCATTGTTCATATAAACTGTTCATACAATTACTATTTCATTCTTAAAATCTTCTAAGTATCAAATAGTAGATTCCGCATACTATTTGGTATATACTCAAAGTATCCTCAACACAAGTCACGTGTGTTTAGATCCTCTCAAATAGGATCTGGCAACGTAGAATCGAAAAACTAAAAGCACCAGAAGTAGAAGATCAACTTAGGAATTTGAATAAAACTCATGTTGCATCTGATTTAGATTCTAATTTGGCAAATTGTAATCGTACTATCAGTGTAACGAATGATGAACCTTTGAATGTTTTGAATATTAATGCATCTTGTGTGTTTTGTCGTAATAGTATGTTACCTGGTGATCATACAAAATGTGTTGCCAACTCCCTTTTAACTCGTAACAAGAAACGTACATCTGGCATTCCCGCTAGGCCCACTATAGCTTCTAAGTCTGTGCTAGGAAAACCGCCAAGTGTAGTTTCTAAAAATGCCTTAGACACACCCATAGTTGCGAAAACAACTCCTAAGACAATCCCATCACCTAGCGAATTCACTAAGAAGAAAGCTAAAACTAGTTGGACATGGCAACATTGGTTACAAAGGAAATCTAGTTTTACATAGCTACATAAAGTTATTAATAACTGTGTTACTAACCCAACGGAACCCACAAATTCTCTGGGTTCTACCGTTACCATCACTCCATCTTCGTCGTCTTCATGTGATGCAGGTGGTACAAATTATTCTATGGATTGTTGATAGTGGCTGTACCCGACATATGACAGGAAATCTCAAACTGTTAGTAAAATTTGTTGCAAAGTTCATCGGCACTGTCAGATTCGGGAATGATCATTTCGCTGCTATCATGGGCTATGGAGATTACGTCAATGGCAACATCGAAATTAGTCGTGTCTATTATGTCGAAGGCCTTGGTCTCAACCTTTTCTCCACCGGTCAATTTTGTGATGGGGATTTGGAAGTGGCATTTCGGGAGAAAACTTGTTTCATTCGTGACTTACAAGGAAATGTTCTAATGTCGGGCACTCATGGAACTAGTCTTTATACCATCTCAATGTCTGATATGATTGCTTCTTCTCCTATATGTCTGCTCACCAAAGCACATTCGACAAAATCATGGTTATTGCACAAATGACTGTCTCATCTAAATTTCAAAACCATGACTGAACTTGCACGTCACAAACTAGTCGATGGTCTTCCACGGTTTCGATATTCAAAATATGTCCAGCTTGTGAACAAGAAAAAAATACTCGTGCACATTTCCCTTCAAAAATAGAACACATTACAGATCATGTTCTTCAACTACTTCATATGGATTTGTGTGGCCCTATGCGTGTTCAAACGATAAACGGTAAATGCTACATTATAGTAATTGTTGATGACTACTCCAGATGGACTTGGTTCTATTTTCTCCGAAGCAAAGATCAAGCTCCTTCAATGATCATCACCTTTCTTACAAAGATTCAAGTTCAGCTTCGTAATACGGTCAGAAAAATTAGAACAAACAATGGAACTGAATTCAAAAATCAAACTCTTCGATCTTATTTTGAGAAAGTGTGAATAGAACATCAAACATGCATTGCAAGAAGTCCAGAAAAGAATGGGGCTGTCAAAAGACGCAACAAGACGTTAGTGGAAGCTGCAAGAATGATGCTAATCAATGCTCAATTACCAGATTACTTATGGGTAGAAGCTGTATCAACTACATGTTATACCCAAAACCGTTGTATGATCACCAAACGGCATCACAAAACTCCTTATGAGATTGTTCACAACCGCAAACCGAATATTCAATACTTTCATGTATTTGGTGCTCTTTGTGTGAAAATGTAGAGGGGGGTGAATACGTTACCGTTTTAAAATCTTAAAACTTGTTGTATCAAATATCCGATTAAGCTTGTTGTAATATGAAAGATGCCAATTATAGTTTTTGACTAGCATATACTAAAACAAGTTGTCACACAAGTATAACCATCAAGTCACAACACAAGCAACAATATATTGCAAGTATAAAAGTAAAGCAGTAAGTAAAAAAAAAGTGCAAACCGGACACGATGATTTATAGTGGTTCGGTCACGGAGCTCCCCTCCGCCCTACTTCACTCCCCAAGTACCCAACTAGAGAGTTACTTCACTAAATTAACAAGCTCCCTTCCAGGCGGAGAAAACCTTACAAAAGTCGCTTACACTTTTTCCGGTACAAAGCTAAATACCGGGTTCTAGTTCGAGGTAAAACCAACCTAACGTCGCCAATACAATATTTCCAACACTAAGTTAGATGTCGAGTTCTTTTACAAGGGTACAACCACTCCCGCTATGTTTTATGGCCCAACATAAAAACCTTGTGTTTTATGGCACGAACACATAAACCATCTAATCTAGTTTGGTGAATAGATTGTGATGATACAATGATGTTTACAATGATGATCCATGACACAAATGTCTAATGGATATGAATGACTAATCTAATTGAACTTCCATCGATAGAAAGCCTTCAATGGATGAAGATCACAAGTTCCCTAAGCTTGTTGTGATAGATCTTCATATATGTATGCTTGTGGTGGATGATGACTCAAGATCTCTGAGCTTGCTTCACATGATCATTTCAGGAGTATGATTACAACATAATGAAAGTTAGAAGCATTATGATCATGATGATAAGGGTGATTAATGTATGTTACTAATTGTTATCTACTTATCTAAATGTATGCAAAAGGGTAGAGAGAATGTATGTTCTAGTGATATAGAAATGAGTAAACAATGGGCTGCTATTTATAGCCAACAAGCTCAGCAACCCACGGATCAGACGGAACCAAAACAAGGGTTCCGTCTGTGTATGCATTTGGTTCCGTGGGGACCTGACATAAAATCTTCAAAATATTTTATCAAATCTAAAGAAAATATATACATGATCTTACTAGTATCCTACAAAGATATTTTCGAAGATTTCCAAAATCTTTGCAAATCTTTTTCAAATCTTTCCAAGATATCATTTGTGATCTTTCAAGATTTTGATGACACCATGAATGAGGTAATGAAACCATTTTCATTTTGATTAAAATGTAAACAAAAGTTTGTTTGTAAAATGTATTACTTAACTAGTTAATATATGTTTAACAAGTTGTACCATGTTAGTTTATGTGTTACTAAAAAATGTTAAACTACTTATGCTATTATAGGACTTAAGTTATTATGTCATTAACATCATTTTTAGAAGTATGTAAACATATTTGTCTTAGTTTGACACCTTAAGTGCGCTTATCCTATTTTGACACCTAAAGTGCACTTTTACACCTAATGTGGCACTTATTCTATTTTGACATGAATACAACATAGAAAGCATGATGTACAAGTAAAAATACTTGTATATACAAAATGTAAAATGAGGTTCGAAACAGAATGGTTAACCTTTTAAAATACTTAATGACTCTAAACGTATATTAAACATTCTAAATGATTTGTTAAGGGATTTGATCATAATGTCACATAACAAACATGTACGAACCTGTGTTGTAGCATACGAGGACTTGAGACGTTGAGAGGTGTTGAATGTATTTTGAGACAAAATATGATTATGAGTAACTTTTACATTTTATGTTATGTATCAAGTTACATGTTTGTCATCAATCAAAAACAACAAGACCGTATAGATTAAATATCGTAATATTTGTACTAACAATCTCACCCTTTTTGATGATGACAAAATATGTAAACATGATAGATAGTAAAATGTAAAAAGTTACTTGTGTCCATATTACCTTCTACATTACCTTCTCCGTTTACACTCTTCTCCCCCTTTTGTCGAAACAAAAAGGGTGTTTCCTTGGAGTTTTAAACTTCATTTTTCCCTGAAAAGGCGAGCTTGCATCATCCCTAGTGAAGCTAAATTGTCTACTCCAATCCCCTATGATTGTTGCATCCCCTATGTTATTGCCCTTGTTTAGTAGCGGTGCCATGGATCAAATTAAGAGGCTTAACCTACATCAAGGTTAGTTATGCAATAAGAAAAATGTAAAATATAAGATGAAGAAAATATAGATAGGACATGATACATGTGGGTAATCTATGTTATAAAATCTCCTCCTCTTTTTTGTCGAAACACAAAGGTGTGTCGAAGAATGAGAATGATTATGAATGCGTGCATGCTCCCCCTTGATGGTTGCTCCCCCTTGATCGAGGCATCAAGGTATGATTAAAAAGCGGACAAAATAAATATTAGTGCAAAACTATATTCGTCCTTGGACGAGTATGTGATATACAACAAAGTGTGTATCATATGCATTCTATAAATGCTTGACGGAAGCTCCCCCTTGCTCTAAGGCGTCAAGATAAACCTACAAAACAAAAATTAGTACAATAGAAGCTATTTATTTAGATAGATATGTCATATACGACCAAGTGTATAGATGATGCAATATGAGTGCTTGATAGATATTCCTCCTGGTTCGAGGACGTCAAGAAGCACCTACAATAAAAGAAGGAAAATAATCGATGCAAACTTAATCCTTAGATGAGTATGCTATATACAATCGAGCGTATATGATGATGAGCATACAATGAAAGGATTAGTGCAATATATTTCATCTTTTTGACAAAGAAAAATAAGATGTATATATATGATGCAATATATCAATGATATAATCACAAGCAACTCAAGACAGAGAACCATGATCATTTAGTAAAACATGTTATAAAGTGTAATCTTCTAATAAGAATTACAATCATAAGAAAAACAAGAATATAATATGATAAAAGCCTACAAAATAATGCCTAGAAGGAAGATATGAAGTGAAGTTGAAATATTAAGAGTTAAAGTGAGTGGTGCTAGTGTTGGTGTTGGTTTACTAGTAGGATTCATGTGGTGATAACTCGGTAGATGATTCAAGATTGATAGAAGTAGGTTTTTCGCTAATCCATGGTGGTGATGATTAGTGAAAGAGGTGATGGAAGGTGGTGGTTATAATGCATGCAATTATTAATGAATTTAGAAACTCGTATGTATAGCAAATGCTATAAGAATATTGAAGACGGTTAAGGTTATGATTTGATCAATATCATTTGATGCTAACAAGAACAAAATTTGTTAACTGATTGATATTTATAAAAATGACCTAGGAACAAAAATTCCATATGAAAAGAAAATACTAAATACCTATATGAGGATGAGAATAACATCATATGATGGGAGACAGTTGGATAGACCAACGTGTTGAGAAAGTGTTGGGAATGACGGTTTTGATTAATATATCATTTGCACTGACAATGACGTGCCTGATATGTATCAAGGTAGAAAATGATGAGATCCTATGATGGTGTTCTAGACAATGAAGTTGTGAGATTCAAGTTAAAAAGAAAATCCTAGACTCGTTAGTTATGAGAGGGTTGTTTGTTTTAAGTAGTTAAAGACTGACCCAGGTACCCACGGATTGGGTGGAACCACATTTTTGGTTATGTCCGTCTTATCGAAGGGTACATTGGGACCAGAATTTGACTTGGTCATGTTTTTTTTTCGTTTTTGATCAAACGAAGGTTCGAGCTAAGATCTATTTACTTATAACTACGAATTTGGTTCCATTAATCCTAGTCCAAGTCTAAGGAGATTCAATGGTTCTTGTTTAAGAGGTTTTTCAAACACATGATGTGTTTTTCACTTGACGAGGTATTGGTACAAACATGTGATGTTGGGTTAAGAAGGTTTGAAACACTTGTGATTTTGCGAACTGATTTTAACTGGATGGTGTGAACCTATGTGTTGATATTTGAGGGTGTAAGAAACATGAGTAAGTGTTCTTTAATACAAATTGACGAAAGACAATTATGTGAGTGAATTTCTCTCCGCCTTAATCAGTGGACATCCAACATAATATGTAATGCATCAGATAAAAAATGACGATAAAGTGTTTAGGAGGTTGCAGGTTAATGAAAGCGGTGAACTTAGTAATGTTTTTGCGGATGTTGGTTAGCATACAAAGAACTTCATCCTTGAAGTTATGTAGCTCTTCTCTATCAATGCGAGATGATCGCATGACAAGGCATGTTGTTTTCTCATGGGAGGTGGAAAGGATTTAGAGATTTGTTATAGCTAAATGGTAATGGAGGTGATTTTTGGAAAGCGAAAGCAATAATGAGATTTGGAAAGAGGTCGTTTGAAAGATTCAAAAATGAAATTCCAAGTCTCTAAAACTTAATTCTATATACTTTAAAACTATATGCGAGTGCAGGGGTCCCTAAAACATATTACTAATTTACGTAGCAATAAAGGGATTATAATTATGTGAAATGAGCATATAAAAGTTAGAACGAAGTGAGATAAAAAAAGATTTGTTATCAACCTACAAAACAAGTGAATTAGTGACTAAAGATGTCAAAATGATAGAGATCATAAGATAATATCTTATATAAACAACACATTAGACTGCTAGACATAAAGTTACCACATAGCAAGATAGCATCAAGAAAAACAATCATATTACGAGAGAGCATGACATTGTTTGAGATACTTCATTGTGAAATTGTTTTGTTGTTAGGCTTAGACACTTAAGCATACTTATCCATTAATTAACACAATGATCTATGTGATTAATTTGTAGAATAAAAAGACTTCTAAATGTTTATCATACCAAAATCACTTTGATAGATTATAAGTGCACAAATACCAAGCAAGTAGTGTCACAAAGTCACTAAGGAAGCAAGACGAAAGATTCTTGCAAACCATTATAACATTTTAGAGCATGTATCATTTAGACTATCCTACGAAAAGGTTTAGTGAATGTCAACAAAAGACAAGAGCTTTCAAACATAGATACATCATATAAAAAACATCATGTATAACATGTTAATCTTGTGAAACATCATATAAAGAAAGAATGAAAATATCAAACAAAATATGTTAACATTTAGCAGCACGAAACATATAAGCATGCAGACAAAACCTTTCTAAGGTTTACACATTTGACTATTAATCAAATAGTTATGAAAACGTCAAGATACTTAATCGTATAAAAAAAATATGTAATCAAGACATATATGTGTAATGCACGTGATTATAATAAACTAAAGAAAGAAGAGTAATATCTACTACTTGTTTGATTAATATTCCTAAGGCGAGGCAAAATATCTTATTTTAATACTTACTTTAGGCAAGTGATGCGGCGTGTGCGTATGCTCTAATTTATACCCATGGTATGTCGTTGTGGTTTTAGCAGTATTCAAGTTTTAAATTTATATTTAGCCGACTTATCAATAACACACACACTTTAACGAGCAGTGTACCCGGTCAGTATGAATATAATGGTAAGTAGAGTGTCGATCACTAAGAGTGGAACGTATTATCTAGTTATCCTAATCAGTATTTTAATATCTTAAGTTAGCTATACAACCTAATCTATCGCAAGGGGGTTCAGCCTGAGAGACTGGCACGATTTGGTTGTGATTAATTATAAACTAAACTAATAAGCACGAATCAGTGAGTAGCACACACGTACACAGATAAATACTTGAGACAATAAGAAGACCTGTCCTGATAGTTAAGTAGCTTGTCACTTGTTTTATTGCTAGTTTTATATGAAGTGTATAGTTTGATGCAACGCACCAAGATTAAGTCATTTCTCGTTGGTTCTAATCTTATCGGCGAGTAAACCCTTAATGATTACTTATGACTATCCCATTTATCTTTCTTCCTACTTTTCTACAGACGATAGAATGCATAGGCGATCTAATAAATAGGCGAGGAAGGGGCATGGCGACCCAAGCAATGCTCAGCTAGACACAGAGGTTATCAATGCACTAATAAAAGTCACCAAAGACATCAACATATAAACTTTAATTAATGGGAAAGCAATTTTAAGGGGAGTTGAAGTGAATGATAACATAACACAAGCCCATCAATCCTGACCAATTAAAGTGTACTAATACAATAAAACAAAACTACTTAATGAATTAAATACATGCAGGACCTTCTTACAGCTCTTGTATCTTCGTTCAAGGTGTGTCTTGTGCTGCTACTTCGACTGAATTCGGCCTAGGGTTTCTGTGGTCTTCGGTCTTCTTCGGTATTAGGCTCTCGAAATTCGTCTGGTCTTGGGGTATTTATAGTTTCTGTCTGAGGGTAAGATGCGGCGCATGGGATAAGTAGATGCGGCGCATTGACTTAACTTCGCGTGGGGTCCAAGATTAATATATTCAGGAATATTCGTACACCGCCAGAAGATGCGGCGTAACTCCATTCTTAGATGCGGCGCATGTCTTCTTGTATCTTGGATCGAAACTGGTGAAATCTTGATAGTGATGCGCCGTATGTAAGAAGTATAATGCGGCGCATCTGGAGTAGAACAAGTTGGTTCTTCTTCGTTGACCAAAGTTTCATATGCAACGCATGACAGAATTGCATGCGTGCATTCTTCAAAGTCAGGCAATGGTCTTCAATCTCTTCATTTCAGCAGCCTTTTCCAATCTTGATCATTTTTCTCCATTTTTAGTCCATAATAGCTAAGTTTCACCAAATGCTTGTTTTTAACTGAGAATTACAAAAGTAAACGATTAAGTATCAATTCTCATACATAATATAATAAAACAAGTCAAATAAATAGGATAAATGATAGTAATAAAATGTACTTATTTGAGTTCATCAGCAAGTATAGGAATAAAGATTTTTCAAGTTGGAGAATGAATATGAGACTATTACTAGCGGTGCTCAATTAAGGCTAAACACGACCATTTTTACGGGTGATTCCACATACCCAACTTCTCTCCTGGAAGCAATTTCACCGTTAGGTCAAATTGAGTTTCTAGTGCAATAGGTTCTCCAGTAGTCATTCTCATGTTAGAAAGATAGGAATTCCTATTTTTGCCTATTGAAGTATATAAAAGATGATAGTTTACCAATACTTGGCTTAACGTGACTCAACTAAAACCATTATAACTAAGGTGATGAAGATGTCAAGTTATACACATGAATTTTAATAATGGTGTGTCAACAAACAATATGTTGAGTTGAAGTGTGTACTATGAATGTGATTTGATCATCTAAGACCAAGAAATGTGTTTGTGTGTGATAATGAAATATGTTGAATTAAGAGCGTTCTCAAGAAAGCTTTTTGGAATTTTATTCAACAAGAATCTAAGTAAGGTTACCAACTTCAATATGCTCTAGAGATGTGTAGTTTTAACCTTGGATGTGCACAAGGTTTGGACTAGATTATGAGCAAGGTTTGGTTATGATGCACGCTTGAAAGGAAATAGATACAAATAGTATCTTTCAATAAGTAAGATTATCCCATGGGATAAAGTTATCATGCTTATGAAAACAAGTATGACAAGATGAAGGAGATACGTTAGTTCATAGAACTTGTAGATGTTTGTTCAAGATCATTTAGCCAATGAGGTGTAATGAAATCTCTTGTAACACAACCGTTCATGTCGCAAGGAGAGAATGATGCATAGGATATACATTATCCTTTTAACAAGATGAAAATTTAACGCATATTTTCTTAGGCATAACGTTTTCCAAAATATCATGTTTTCCTAAATGAAGATATGAAGCCAAAGTGTTTGAATCTGTAACACCCCCAAAATCGGTCCAGCGGAAGAAAACGTCACTAGGGGTGCTACTTAATTGGTATCAAAACACAAGGTACAAAGAAAAGTTTTACCTCAACCGTTTAGAATAAAATTCATTATCAAAAAGTATTAAATTTACATTGTTCAAAAGTAGTGTGGAAATAGGCCCATTAAATAAGTAAAGCGGTCCCAACATATATATCAGAGTCGTCTATGACCATGCCCCTTGCCAAGCGCCTTCAGAAATAAGCTATCACCTTAAACCTGAAAATACATGCTAAAAGGGTCAGCGTACGCTGGTGAGTTCATAGGTTTTAGTTTAAAACAGTATGGTTGAACCAAAAGGTTTTCGAGTTCAATTCATCATTCACAAACAAGTGAAGTCCAATGTAGGCTCACACTGCCTAAGTCCACAAATAACATCATAATCAAAACATCTCGAACCATAATCAATCATACAGATACCACACTCATATAGTGTCATGCAAGTTGATATAAAACAAATTTATATCTCAAAATAAAGGAATTACACAAAGGGAAATATGTGTAACCCGTGTCGTTGTCCCGATTGAAGATTGAATGGAATTCGTGTTCTCGGGACGTGATTCGTGAAGTGAATGATGATTAAAAGGAGAATTTTGTAGTATAGTGTAAGTATTCCGCCTGTCACGCGGGTGACCGGGTTCGATCCCCGGCAGCGGCGCCAAAATTTTGATATAAAACAAATTTATATCTCAGAATAAAGGAATTACACAAAGGAAATATGTGTAACCCGAGTCGTTGTCCCGATTGAAGATTGAATGGAATTCGTGTTCTCGGGACGTGATTCTGAAGTGAATGATGATTAAAAGGAGAATTTTGGTTTTCTCTACACTACGAATAGTGAAATAATAAACTGAAACAACTAATTAAGCTAAGGGTACAATTATTTCTAAGCACGTAATCCTAAATACGAAAACCTAATTTAAAAACGTTACGCGACGAATTTAAAAACGTAATAAAAAGTGATTTTCTAAATTTAAGCCTAAAAATGTAAAATAATTTTTCTTAAATCCTAAATATAAAAATAAAATTTTGAAAAAAAAGAAATATTTTTTGACTTTTTATGAATTTTTTATGAATTAAAAACTAATTTAAACTATTTAAATGATTTAAAAATATTAAAACAACTTGGAAAAATATAAAAATTTTTGAGTAATTCCAAAATTAAATAATCTATCTAGAAAAATAAATTCAGAACAAGAATAAGCTTAAATAAGTTAGACAGCTAAATAAGCACTTTGGAAATAAGCTAGAAATAAGCAAAACTTGACCAAATAATTTCACAAGCTCAGGGATGATGCTATGTGCTGTTCTAAGCTTAAATCAACTCAGAAAGGTCAAATAAGCTAAAATGAATAAGCTACAAAGCTGCTGCACAGCTTATTGTCAAAACAGATTCAAAACCACTTTTACCCTACTTGCAGATGGTAATAAGCCAGAAAAAGGTCTGATTAGGGAATTCAGAAGCAAATGATGAAAGCTAATGTGAAATACTACAAACAGGCCAAAAAAGCCTAAATTCCTAGCTTATATGCTTATCTAATTAGACCCTAGATCAGAAGATGATTGTAGACAATAAAATATGCAGACTATGGTTTAGATTGTTGGCTGATTTGCAGACTTGAATAAGCTGTCTTAATAAGCTAAAAATCCCAATCCCAGATATTGTACTTCTAGCTTGTTGTTCAAACTAATATCAAACCAAAATTGAGAACCTCAGCTTATTTCATTAAGCCACAAGAGGGCTGAGATCAGTAGCAAAAAAAAAAAAAAAAAAAAAAAAAAAAAAAAAAAAAAAAAAAAAAAAAAAAAACTAGAAACCTGCACAACTATGTTCTGTGACAGCAGACCTGGAAAAGTGGCGCAAAATTATGTCAATACTACTCCAAATCAAACCAGCTCTTGGGAATTCACTTAAACAACTAAAATCATCTTAGCAAAGCCAAAATATGGGTCTGAATAAGCTTGGCTTATGTTGAGCTTATTCTAGGCAGTTTTGAGCTTACAAGTCAAATAATGGGCAAAATACTTCTAATGAGCTATAAACATCAAAACATCTATTGATTCAGGCCTTTTACACCTAAATTCAACCTAATCCAGTTTCGTACACTTGCAATTGAACAGTAATAAGCCAAATCACCTATGAACCAAACACTCCTATTTCATACTGTTTTAGCAATTTTTCACTACAAGTTACTATTATAAGTTGTATTATTAAATCCTACTGATTATCTAAACTTATATTGATCCTAATAAACAACTTTAAACATCCAAATAAGCACTAGATAAGCTATTATCTAATATGACTATTTTAGCTTTTTTTTTTTGTAGAGATTTAAAGATCAAAATGGATGAATACAACTAACTACTATAAAATTAACTCAAATAAGATCAAGTAAGCTATAACTACTCAAATAAGCTGAGAAATGATTCAAATAAGCTAAAACAAAACAGAATTAAGCTATTAATGAAAGATCTATACTACTTAATCTATAAAATGCAAATTTAAACTAGTATTTGAAAGAAACCAACTCACTTGTGGCCTCAGCTAAATAGAGGTTCCCAGTTAAGGGCAGCTACAAGCTCCTAGCTTATCAAAGATAAGCTAGGTAAAGTCCATCTTGCCCCTCCATTGCGGGCAACTTCCAAAAGCTTTCCACTATTATGCAAAGGTATAAAATTTTGGTCTTTTTGGGCTGTTTTGATCCTACAAAAGCTCACTAAAGCTATAGATAGCTAGAATGAGCTTGAACTAATAGGAAAATAAGCTTTTTGGCAGCTAGTTTAAATTTTTCTCTTTTTTTTTTTTTTTTTTTTTTAGATTAAAAACAGAACTTATAAAAAGGCCTTGAATTAAAACTTAAAAAAAAAAAACTAACAGGAGCTTAAAAGGACAGGATATAAGCTAAGGATATTCAACCATAAAAACAGAGCAGATGAGTTATTAAACCAAATTAAACTAAACTTTCATTAAACTTAAAAACTGAGTAAATCAAACCATTACAATTTTAAAATACTGAATTACACTAAAAAAAACATGAGCTTGACTTGAATTTAACCTAACCTAGACTCTAAGAAAAAACGACTCCAAACAAACTAAGACACCCCCACTGTGAAGATTGAGCTGCTATTTATAGACTTCCAAAGAGCTAGGGTTTCTTCTGGGAAGCTTCAGGATATCAATCCACAGCCCTTGGATCATCTTGGGCATCACTCAATATCATCTTGGCCGTTGATTGGAGATAGTGGAGATACCAACATTGAGAGTGCTGGGATTTGTGCCATCTGTCATTCCCTGACCTTCCAGAAGCTTTGTAGATATTTTAGTGAGGTAATAAATGGGGGTGCAGGGTAAATCGTGGGGAAGAAAAGGGAATAGTAACTGGTAAGTTTTTGGAGGGAAAGGTTGTTTTGTGTGTTGACTATGGGCAAAAAGGTGTGGGTATGGATCCGGTTTTGGTGTTGGATTTGGATCGCAGGTTTATTTAAGAATGGTTGGGCTTTTGGGTTGGGTAAAGGTTGACTGGGCTTTGGGAAATTGGATTAGTGAGTGTATTGGATTGGATAATGGGTATATAATAGGATTTATTCAATCCGGATTTGAATTTAAGCATAGTTTTAAGATGAGGACCAAAAGTGTAAATCCTGAAACTCAAGGGACCTTTCTTTCCAAATTCAGAAATGTGATCCAAGGGCTTCTTTTGACAACTTGATGATTCTTCAAGGATAAAGATGATCCGAACTTGATAATACTTCCCTGGCTTCGGCTCTATAAATATCCTTTCCAAATCTCGTGCTCGGTTTCTCCGGTTTTGACTTGATTTTGTCCTTTTTTCGAGATATCCGCACCTGCATATAAACAAACACAAAAACACAATATCTTTGGCATTTATGGTTAGTTTTTGGTCGATTTGGTCTGTTTTGGTCAAGAAAAGGTATGTGTTTAAGCACATACCAAGTTTAACTGTTACGCTGGCTAGGTCGAAAAAGTCAAATCACAACAATAATTCACTGTAGGTGCACCCTACAGAAGTCTACAGGTACAGGAGCCCTGAGTAAAAGGCACAAAAAGCACTTGTTAATAATTATCCTGCACTAATGCAGCTCATAACAATAACTCCGCTCAATTGTAGACATGGAATAATAACCTTAGCCAGCTCGCGTAACAGTTTCATAAACCACAATCACAGTTTCAGGCCACATCAATAAACAGGTAAACACGTAATGCATTCAAATAATCAGGTTAGATATTTCAGCCAAATAGTACGTTTGAGAAAACAAATCACGTTTCAAGTAAAAAAAAGTATTGAGTTTAAGTAGAAATAAGCATGTATTCACCCCCAAAAATAGTTATAAAATCGGTAAAAGTAGGGGCTATGAACTCACCTTAGCCACAGCAATGCAAATATCAAAACTAACACGAATGGCATCGAGAAGCAAAACATAACAATCTCAAGACGTACGGTACGACGGTTCCAAGATGCATAGGCACAACGGTACACAACGGTCTAGGATCGGCACAACCTAACACGTATACAGTTATCTCAAAATACGTCTCGCACAAAAATAAAGTCTGTAAAAGACAACGTGTCGTAGTTTTCGTGGATTACTCGATTTCAAAACTTATCAAAGGCTTAGTATCAACGTTTCGTGTGGTGTGGTAAGAAAACATAGACTCAACATACAACTCACGCCAAAGAGAAAAAGATGTCGACATAGTTGAGAGAATACTGACGAGAACTCAAACCAAAGAAGACAGATGTAGAAGTTAACGACAAATAAACACCTCAAATAAAATAAATCAGTTTGTACGTTTCGGTATTTACCCCGACGCCCCAAATAATTTGTATAAAACATAAACGCCTTATAAATAGAAATAGTTTAACTACTAAAAATCAGTTGTCTCAAGTCATTATGACTTTAGTTAACTAAGTCCGAAGTTACAATATCTTATAAGCTTTATGTCTCGTTATCATGCGCGTAATTATTAGTTTTCGGTTTATTGAATATTTTGTGTCTGGTCCGAGTCTAATATATTAAAGTCTTTTCGAGTTTAATATATTATGTTGTCTCAAGTCTCAAAATTTCCAATGAATCCAATATCTAATATCGTAAATCCGATAACGATCCATAATTGTCCAAACGTCCAAGTATAATAGTCAAAATCCGTATTCAAATCCAATCACGATTTCAAATGTCCGAAACATACTAAATATCCCAAGTTAAAAACAAAGTAATACCTGTTAGTCAAATTTCAATATCCGTAATATTATTACAAATTACTCCAACATGACTTAACCAAACAAACAAAACCCAAATCCAATATATTTTCCAAAAGGGCTTCGGCCCAGTTGTAGTCCAAACCAACGCACCCTTTTGAGTGAAACTAAACCAAGCCAAGCAAAACACCATTTGGTGTTAGCGGTTGGACCGAGACCACACAAGTACCCGACACCCTAATAGGTTTTAATATTGCCGCAACATAGCAATTTCAGAAATGACAAGTCCAAAACCAATTGGTTAAACCGAATAACTATACACATCCAGATTCTAACTAGACCGAAATCAAATACATAATTAACCCGAATCCGACACGTGACTCACCTGGGTCACGGCCGAATCCGAATCGAGTATAAACTCGACCAGTTAAATCGATGAAGCGAAAAGTGTACCGCTTTTAAGGGGTCATTTAAGCCCTAAATCGTATTTATTTGATCAAATATTGCCCTAAATCGTTCCTTTTGTCATTTTAGGTACTTTTGAGGAGAAATCTGGAAAAGGAGGCATTTTGGACGTTTTTGGAGCATAAAAGTGAAGAAAACGGCAAAGTCTCAAAAATCGGCTGAAAGTTACCTTTGACGGCGTCACAATTTACTCTGGACGGCGTCATGCCTTGGCAAGAAAAAGTGGACGTGAAATTTACTCATGATAAGCCAGTGAAAATATCATGTAAATTCTGACGGCGTCACGTTTTAACTTGATCAAGGGCGTCACGGCTTAAATCAAACGGGGACGGCGTCACGTTCAAGGTTCGACGGCGTCAAGCCTTGATAAGCCAGAATGGATTTTGAAGAGCTAAAGAGGGACGGCGTCAAGAAGGTCATCCGGGAACCCTAGAAGCGGCGAGGTGACGGCGTCACACTCCATAAGGTGACGCCGTCAGATCCAAAAATCTATATATAGTTTTCTAATCTTTTGTCATTAGGAGAGAGCTTAGTGTGTGAAATTTTGGGAGAAAACCCTAGGACGAATTTAGCTTCTTTTTCAAGGCTTTTTGCCTTGAGATCTTCCATGCTACATTGAAGATAAGTTATCAATTAATCATTCAATATGTCTATGTGTTGTTTGATTTTATCTTATTCTTGTCTTTTGATTAACATGTTAGGCTAAATTTATCTTGTGTTTGCTTAGATCTAATGAAACCTAGCTATTGATTATTGGTTATTAGTGTGTTGTTAGTTGTATTGGATGATTGTTTATCTATGTTAGGCTTAAGAAAACTGGCTAACTTCCTATTCGGTAACTTGCTTGAACGTCTTAAGAAACATGAACCAAATGCGTACTAAAGGTTTTTATGGTTGTATTTAATGCACAAGCGAATTCTAGTGATCCCATGTTAGGAGCTTCCTAGCCGGCTCGACATAGGAGTGAAGTAGGAGCTTGTAGAGTTGGGGAAGTAAGTACGCCACCCCACGAATGGTGTTAAGGAATACACCCGTCATCCACGCGACTAATACACACTAATTAACCGGTAAAAGATAGTTAGGGAGTAAGGAAATCTAAGTAAACACATTTCTCTACACATAAGTTTCTCACCACATTTTATTTTCAGTTATTTATTTTATTTTCATTCGTAGTAATTTGGGTTAGTTGACTAGCAACTAATTCCGCCCACTCCTTCAAACCCGAGATTTTACTTGCTTTCATAAAAAATATAAAAACATAAAAAAGAATCTTCCTCAACCCTTAGACCTAATTAGAGTAGCCTTTCACACCTAACGAACACTATTCCCTGTGGAGAACGATCAATCCCCCGTACTTACCACTACACTATACTACATCGGTCAGGTACACTGCCTGGTGGGGTTGTAAGCCTCTTGAGATCCCTCGAGAGGTAAAACCTGTTGTAAGGTTGCAAAACCCACGCATCAAGTTTTTGGCGCCGCTGCCGGGGAATAGTTATTGTTTAGGTTGAATTTTTATTTTATAGGTCTACTCACTAGATTCCTTTCTAGTGAGATTTTTATTTTATTTTTCTAGGTCTTCTTTAGTCTATCTTATTTCTTTGTTTGTTTGTTCGTAATTTCTATTGACTCTTCTGTTCACCATTATGGAGAGCGCGAATCCACCATACCACCAACCACGTAATTCACCCACTCAATATGACATCTTGATGTTTAAACAACATAAAGATGAACCTCTCTATGATGCATGGACTCGTTTTAAATATTTACTCCAAAAAGTCCCTCATCATAACTTCGATTTTTGGTCCCTAACTCAAATCTTTTACAATCATGTCGACCGACATGCCCAAAGGGACATTTACCATATTGCCGGCAGGGATATTAGGGAATTAAGTGCTAAGAAAGCATGGGAAGCTATTGAGAATTGTGCCCAATATTATTATATGGTAGACAACCCAACAAACATTAATACAAGTCAATTGACCACAAATTTCAAGGATCATGAAACAAGTTTGTTTGGGGATGAGGGTAGAGTTGAGCCACCTAGCTGCATGTCATGGTTAGGCACTACCATAATACAGGGTGAACACTTAGGTGATCTTGATGTGATGGAGGATCTAGCCGAGCATGATCACATTGATCAAAAAGACCTAGGTTTTATGATCGATGATGATGAATCTCAAGAAACACATGATGAATCTTTTGGGCAATTTGAATATAGCAGTCAGAATATTGAGGATGATCCTTATGATTCGGACATTGAAGTTGAGATGCCTAGAGAAGTACTTGAGATACTTGGCAAAATGTTAGGGTTAGATCATACTAAAACACATGATGAGGATATAGGTGATCTTGACATAAGGAATGATGAGGTAAGTAACATAAGCCCACCAAGTACCCCACAAGTCCTACCATCATTTGAGGCACACACACCGCCCGTGACTTACCCGGAAGAAGTTGAGGAGACTATAGGAACCTCAATAGAGGTAGAGCCCTTGGACCAAACACAACTAGAAGAAATAAGTTTGAATGCTTTTAGTGATCACAACCTTTCTTTTAGTCCTATGGAAGTTCCTAGTTTTGATGAGCCGGAGCCTCAACCAAAACCGTTACCTAATCTTCCATCCTTGGATGAAAATTTAGGAATTGAATTAGGTCCCGATTCACCCATCAAAACATATAGTCCGGGTAGTCTTAAGTTTAAGGTAGTAGACATTAAGCCTTGTAGTAAGGAAGACAATATAGGAGTGAACCATGACCTTACATACTTACATCACCCATTCATGATTGATCACAAGAAACATTATGGGTTTAAACCAGGTTTATTAGGTCAAGATGGATTCCCAACTAGGAGTCTTTCGAACTTGATAGAAGATGATCCCTTTTTAGGAGAAAACTTTAACTCACCTATTGACCAAAGTGAACTAGGTAAGGTTATGATGAAAGGAGCACACCCCTTTGAGCATATAATTCATCCACCAATCTTTCCTCACGTGGCATACTCCTACCGAGCTGGTGTGTATCGCTACTATCACCCGCACTTAACCCTAAGTGTAGTGAAAACCTCCCCTATTTCCGTTAAATAAGGGTAGAGTCAGGCTCGTGACTCGAACAAAAACAAGCGCTTCTTGGGAGGCAACCCAAGCTTTATTTGCTTTGTGTGTTTATTTATTTGTTTGTTTGATTTTATTTGTTCCCGTATGTGTGTTTGAATTTTATTATTATTGATTCATGTTCAAAAACTAAATTGTGAAAATGCTTTATCTTGTTTTTAACTTCGTCTTAACTACATATAAAGGTATTTTGCAAAAGATAAGTGTAAGGGAAATCTAAATCGGTTTATTAGAACACAAATGAACATGAATCATAATAATACTAAATTAACATACATATTAGTGTTTGTTTGAGTCAAATGCTTGTATCGAGTCATAATGATGTTTTGCAGGATTTCCAGGAAGTAAGGTAAAGGTTTTTCCAGAAATTTTCCGGAAACTTAAAATGAAAATTTTTGTCAGGTCATTTCTGACGGCGTCAGGGGTTATAACCTGACGGCGTCAGATTTAATTTTCAGAAATTTTTGAAAGTTTTGTTTTTAAAAAGTTTTTATTAAAATCTCCAACTTATAATCTCCAGGAATCTGCAAAGTTATCATTCCACAAGCATTATATCCTTATATATAGATTTTATCCCGCCGATGTTATGCAGGTTTTCGTGTTTGTTTTCTCAGGTTTAACAGGTTATTTTGGACAAGGAGATGTTTTGGATCAAGCTTATGGCGATGCATTAGTCATGGAGCTTCAACATTACCTTGGAAGAAGATTTAAACGTGTAACTTCATTATCCACCGAGCGAATCAGGGGAGTATTTGATTTCATTCTTTTACTTTTTGCTTTTACATCTTGTTATTTGAACATTGGGGACAATGTTCATATTAAGTGTAAGGGGAGGGTAAAAGTACGATTTTAGAGAATGCAATTACGCTTGACTTTTGTTTGTTTAATGGTAGATGTGTAATAAAACTGAGATAAATACCTGTTAGGGCAATTTTAGTGTCAAATTTAAAATTTTTTACAACATATAGGAGTGAAACTTTGATCTTAATGAGCGTCTCACGGATAGGAGTTATATGACTAGCACAAAAACCGTACCACTAAAAAAATTTTCCACCCCCAAATATGTGAGGTTCGCCCCTAGAATTGGTAGGAAAAGCATTTATGCTATGATGTGTGTACCGGTAGCACTTAGATTCTAGAACTTGCGTTAGGACCATTCCGAGGCCACAAGTGAGACTACATTCGTGTAGTTAGATTTACTACATGATAAGAGGCATTAGGATTAACCCATTGTTTTACACCTGTGTTTTTGTTATAATTACGTTGGCTACATTGGTCAAGTAATTCTCCCACACCCTTTGCGTTGTACTCATTTTTAGTACACGATACCCCTAGTACACCCCTCAGAGCCTATCTTTTCGTTTCAACCTTTAAGCATTTTACTTAAAGGAAGAATTTGTTACACCCCACTTAAATGTACACCCAAATCGCCTTAGCCTACCTTGTATGCACTCATTTTTTGTGCATTATTGTTACAACATTTGTTTAAACCCAAGTTAATTATCTAATTGATTACATGGTTGCTAAGTCGAGTCATATCCTTGTACATATTGTTTTGGGACGATTGGGACTCATGGGTAAAGTACTAGTGTAATGGAGTAATGGGGAAGAACATCATTTATTACCCCCATATGTGCTAAATATTTTAAAAGTACTCCAAGTTTTTCAATTATCTTAATTCGAGTCATTAGAATAGTTAATTGTAAAGTTATGTAAAAGTTCAAGTGTAAGGGGAATGCAACGCCCCTGTGATGTATTATTTTGGATGGTAGGGAAAAAGTGTATGCAAAAAAAAAAAAAAAAAAAAAAAAAAAAAAAAAAAAAAAAAAATCAAGAAAAATACAAAAAAATGAGAAAAAGAAAAGTAGAAAAAAACATACGGACTACCATCCCGTTTGATTTTATGTTTATTTTATGTTTTTGTTATTTTCTTTCATTAGCTTAAGATTGAGTCGAGTCTTGGCTTAGCAACATTGTATAGTACATGTAATTGATCAAGATCTTTAACTCGCCACCAGTAAAATATCCCTTATCCAACAAAACCGTGTTTATCATATCCCTACACCTAACGTTATAACCCATTTAAAAGCCCTCTTTGATAGTTTATCTTAGGTCCTTACGCCTAGTGGAGGAGGTTTTCGATCCTTTCCCAAGCCTATGGTAATCTATTTGCTATGACAGGTAGTGAGAGATATTATCCATTTTCATTTATGAGATTTATTTTGATGACACTTGACAGATGTGAGTATCTAAACACTGCTTGTGAGGTG
Organism: Artemisia tridentata subsp. tridentata; assembly: GCA_021014915.2. Classification (NCBI taxonomy): domain Eukaryota; kingdom Viridiplantae; phylum Streptophyta; class Magnoliopsida; order Asterales; family Asteraceae; genus Artemisia; species Artemisia tridentata. The sequence goes on from CP139505.1 coordinate 175,042,214, forward strand.
CTAGTTTGTAATCTCCGTGCTTATTATGATTAAAGTGGAACGATTATTTGTTGTAATTACTTTTATATTAGCGTTAAATGACCCCTAACTTGTATTTTGATTAGAATAAAAGCGCATTTGCTTGAGGACAAGCAAATCTCAAGTGTAAGGGTATTTGATGAAGCGAAAAGTTTATCGCTTTTAAGGGGTCATTTAAGCCCTAAATCGTATTTATTTGATCAAATATTGCCCTAAATCGTTCCTTTTGTCATTTTAGGTACTTTTGAGGAGAAATCTGGAAAAGGAGGCATTTTGGACGTTTTTGGTGCATAAAAGTGAAGAAAACGGCAAAGTCTCAAAAATCGGCTGAAAGTTACCTTTGACGGCGTCACAATTTACTCTGGACGGCGTCATGCCTTGGCAAGAAAAAGTGGACGTGAAATTTACTCATGATAAGCCAGTGAAAATATCATGTAAATTCTGACGGCGTCACGCTTTAACTTGATCAAGGGCGTCACGGCTTAAATCAAACGGGGACGGCGTCACGTTTAAGGTTCGACGGCGTCAAGCCTTGATAAGCCAGAATGGATTTTGAAGAGCTAAAGAGGGACGGCGTCAAGAAGGTCATCCGGGAACCCTAGAAGCGGCGAGGTGACGGCGTCACACTCCATAAGGTGACGCCGTCAGATACAAAAATCTATATATAGTTTTCTAATCTTTTTTCATTAGGAGAGAGCTTAGTGTGTGAAATTTTGGGAGAAAACCCTAGGACGAATTTAGCTTCTTTTTCAAGGCTTTTTGCCTTGAGATCTTCCATGCTACATTGAAGATAAGTTATCAATTAATCATTCAATATGTCTATGTGTTGTTTGATTTTATCTTATTCTTGTCTTTTGATTAACATGTTAGGCTAAATTTATCTTGTGTTTGCTTAGATCTAATGAAACCTAGCTATTGATTATTGGTTATTAGTGTGTTGTTAGTTGTATTGGATGATTGTTTATCTATGTTAGGCTTAAGAAAACTGGCTAACTTCCTATTCGGTAACTTGCTTGAACGTCTTAAGAAACATGAACCAAATGCGTACTAAAGGTTTTTATGGTTGTATTTAATGCACAAGCGAATTCTAGTGATCCCATGTTAGGAGCTTCCTAGCCGGCTCGACATAGGAGTGAAGTAGGAGCTTGTAGAGTTGGGGAAGTAAGTACGCCACCCCACGAATGGTGTTAAGGAATACACCCGTCATCCACGCGACTAATACACACTAATTAACCGGTAAAAGATAGTTAGGGAGTAAGGAAATCTAAGTAAACACATTTCTCTACACATAAGTTTCTCACCACATTTTATTTTCAGTTATTTATTTTATTTGCATTCGTAGTAATTTGGGTTAGTTGACTAGCAACTAATTCCGCCCACTCCTTTAAACCCGAGATTTTACTTGCTTTCATAAAAAATATAAAAACATAAAAAAGAATCTTCCTCAACCCTTAGACCTAATTAGAGTAGCCTTTCACACCTAACGAACACTATTCCCTGTGGAGAACGATCAATCCCCGTACTTACCACTACACTATACTACATCGGTCAGGTACACTGCCTGGTGGGGTTGTAAGCCTCTTGAGATCCCTCGAGAGGTAAAACCTGTTGTAAGGTTGCAAAACCCACGCATCAAGTATAAACTCGACCAGTTAAATCAATTATTTCACAAATACACTTAACATATCATCAACAAGTAAATTTTATACTCGACCCGTCACTAACCATTCAACAACAACATCAACACAGTTGGTAATAAATGATCAAATCCAAGACCGAAAGTGAACCAAACAAGCAATTCCAACACTAATCGTGACCCTATACTGGTCTATAATCCATCCGAGAACACAACAAATAACCAAGAACATTTTTTAACATCACTATGCCGAGACCAAGGGGTCTCGGCTTCGAACCCCTTGTCGAGCACCAAACATCCAAACAGACCAAAAGAGTCACGACTCCAACCAAATTCTAACATCACGACACAAGGACTATAACCAAGAACATAACAACTCCCTTATGCCGAGACCTTGGGAGGTCTCGGCTTCGAATCTGCTAACAGTAACAACCAAACGGACTAAATCAAACTCGGTTCAAACCATAATCAACACCAATCAACTCAACTCACTGAGTCGACTCGGTGAGTTGACTCGTTCACAAACAACAGTCGTATCAACAGTTTCTAACCGCACGAAAAGATTTCAAAAACACGATTTTATCCGGTTTGTAATCACGAAACTAATATTATCGAGTTATATCCGTTATTAAATCCATTCAATCCACAAAAATGTAACACAACAATTTTAATCAGAAATAAAATAAATAACACGATGAGTGGTTTTTACCATACCACTCAGGCGAACGAGGGAGAGGAGAAAAGAAGACCAACAATGGTGGCGGTGGTGTTGGAGGCTGTAGTGATTTTCAGACTAAAACAAAATCAAGACAAAACCCTCGACAGCTCGTGTAACCCTCGATTTTCTTTTTCTTGATGGTGGTAGCAAACGACGGCGATGGCTGGAGTTGATGTAGTGGTGGCCAGAGGAGGCGCGTGCACCTCAGATCCGTGGTGAGGATGGTGATATAAGGGCGGGTGTGGTGGTGTTTTAATGATAGAGGTTTCTGTTGGGCGTGGAATCTCTGCCAAATAGAGAGTTTAGCGAGTTCAGAGTACAAATCTGTAGGAAGGCCACAACAAAACAAACAATATTGATTGCTACTAGCAATCAGTCGGTTGAATCAGTAATGTACATAGTACTTAAAGTGGAAAGTACCACATTGATTGAACAACTTCGATTGAACAACATCGATTGAGCACAAAGCTTAGGGTAGAGGCGACTGTAACAAGGCCAATCTGAATTCAACAAAACAAGGCCGAATAACAAATCCAAATCCAGGATGACGTCCAAAATTACAAAATCAAACAATCTGAATTCAATCAGGATCAAAACCAATCCAAACATAGGCAATATCGAATCCAAACGTAGCCAAAATCAAATCTAAACGTGGCCAATAATCAAATCAAAACGTGGCCAAAATCGAATCCAAATGTTCCAGTAAGCTCGGACGGGCTTACTACACGTGGGTTTATATAGGTAAGGTTTAGGTTTAGATAAACCCTATGGACCAAAGCTACCAACAACTAAAGTCTAGGGGCAGCGATGAATCTTTAGTTCAGGGACCACTATTGTTTTGCAATCTTTCACGAAATCAAGTTAGGGGCTCGTTTAGACTAGTAAACGATAGATTCAAGATGCGAGAATTACGCCATCGCGCTCAGAATAATTTTTCCAATAAAAATGACTATTCATACGCCTCGTTTCTCACAAATAATAAAATAATCAAATCAAATTGTTGGTTGTGCCAGTACGCGTTGTGTATAAATTCCACGTTTCGCTAGATAACTTCACGTTTTCAAACCAGATGAGTTCAGAAAAGTTAATATATGAAAAACAGAGATAATCCCATAAAGGAATACGTCCGAAAAATTACGGGTTGTCACAGAATTGGATAGTCCTATCCTAAAAATATACTTGGTCTCAAGATTATATTTACTAGATGATGACAAGAGGAATTCACTCGAGTTTCTTATGTATACTCCTCAAGAGTCATTGTCGCTCGGGGTGCATGAGATTGGCTTTGAGATTGCATTTTAACATATGTTGTTAAAATGTTGATTTAGGGTTTAACGAAACTTATGCAGAAGTTTAGCGACAAAGTATTACTAATACTTTGATAACTTGTGAAAGTAGTACTACTTATACCTAGTGGAAATTAATAAAAATGAACGCGAGCATCATGCTCATTTGATAGTGGATGTTCTAGCCATAATGAATCATCCAAGTCCCTATAGGTGGCAAATAATGTTTGAGTTAGTTCAACATGCATTTGATTTGGTACGAGTGTTGGACAAAAGGCTTTTTGAGCAATGCACTCAACGGATTCAAATGATGGTAAGAATTGTAGATTGGTTGATTTAGGTGGTAGGTCATCTAGTGTGTCTAAATAAGGATGTGGTGATGTAGAGGTTTGTTGTACTATAGGAGTACTTAGGTTTCATAGATATTGAAGACAACAAGGATGGATACTAATTCTTGTGGTCCATTGGTTGGTACAACTAGTGGGTGAAGTTCTTTGAAGTTTTGGTCATGTTTGTGAAGCTTATGGGGTGAGACATATCATAGTGGTGAATGTGATGGGATGATGGTGAAAGAACAAGTGAACCTAAGTAATAAATGTTCAAGGATGAAAACCTATTGACATTTGCTTCATTGGAGAGTGTTAGGATAAGTGTCAAAGTGGGGTAAGTGCCACAGTAGGTGTTTGTCTTGGATAGGTGTTAAAGTCGTGATAGGATAAGTGTTTTAACATATGTTGTTAAAATAATTGGGTGTTGATTTTTCGGATATGACTTTTAATGACTACAATCGTAAGTAAAATTTACTTGAATATTTCGAACGAAAAACTTAAGTTGTTAATCCATAAAACAAGTCACGCTAATGGATAAAGGATGAGTAAAAGACGGAAGAATGTAGTTAATGTGTGTAATGATTACAAAATCTTAGTGGTCCACGGATAGCAAGGAACCAATTTTAGGGTTCCTTCCTTTATAGAGAAAGATACCTCGAAGTATTTTCTTGAAATTTGAAAGAATGATCAGAGATGGTTATCCTATTGGTGCAAGTGAGATGACATGATCCTAATATGAGTGAATATCAGTGAAAAGTATCCTAGTAACAAAAGTGAGTGACCTAGAGTGCGGGATTTAAACGAAAATGAAAATGTGTTATTGCAGGCTGGCGGCACCTTGCGACATAACGGGCGGAACCCATAATTTGGTTTCACCTCATCCGCGGGTAATATTTTGGCGGTACCAAAATAATACACAGGCGGAACCAAATTTTTGGTTTCGCCTGATCCGTGGTGCCAAAATAGTTCACAGAGGGCATTTTTCATCCCCTGAACTACGTTCAAATCCCGTAAGTTTTCTTAAAACATGTGTAATCAATTAGTTGTGATTAGAAAACAATAATAAAATAGGTATTAACACATGTATGGGTATAGATCAAGCAAGGGCTAGAAATTTCACTAATAAAGTGAAAAATGAAAATTGATAACATAACTATGTTATCTTCCTGCAAGATAAACCGTTAGTTCACATGATAGATTAGTAGCAAACTGATCATCTCATAAAGCACATAATATTTCATAAATCATTGTTAGTTATTGTACCAAGCACCTTTTTAAAAGATACTATATGTTTAGATAATCATTGAAGATAGTGACACATTTTAACACTTGAACTATTAGGTGGTAGTTTGAGCGAAACAACATTTTTCAAAATACTTGACTAATTTTACTTAGTTTTCATTCCTAAGTGAATTATGCAAGATTTTAATGTAACATACGCAAAGAAAGTTATCTAAGTCTATAAGAAATGTAAAAACAAATTTCCAACTTAGTGCACAAAATCTAGCAAATGTCCTATTGTGCATAAACAAGAAATCGACAAACAAGTGAATAAATAACATGGCACGATTGATACTTATGTTACACAAACAATCAAGTGTAAACAACAATTAGCATATATGCAACCAACATAAACTAAAACAAGTAGTCATTTAGCATAGCAAAAAAAATAATAATAAAAAAAAAATTCGTCACTTTACGTTTAAATATGACAATGTATACCAAGCTTGATTAGTTTTCCTTTAAATATATAAATATCACCAAATTCTTTAGTTTCAAAAGAAATTATATCAATGTTCAAAGGATACCAACTGAAATTACTTGACTCAAAAGTTTGAGTTTCTATGACAAAACGAAACTTAATCTTTTGGACACGCTGTAGTATTTGGTTTATTCTACTCACTTCAAATTAGATTTAGGTTAATTAGTTATGAATTTTTTAAGTTTGCAAAAATTTCATACTGTGCAGGCCAAGGAACCCTTCTACAAAGGGCAAGGAACCCTTCAAAGGGTTCCGTCTGATCCATGTCTTCTTGAGACAGAATGTTACAGAATGCTAAAAACATGTATTTCCGCATAGCAAGAATGTGTAGGACTTACTATATTTGGTAGTAAACATATAATACACCTATTTTAACATCATTTCTACTTATGTAACTTATCTAATCATTTACCAAGGTGATTTTTCAACTAAATTAATAGTTATCCCAAACGCTCCTTTCAAAACTGTATTTTTCGTAAATTTGCTTTAAGTACACAATTTGACACTTAATTCATTTAAGAAATTTTTTCTTTTATTTTTCAAGAACATCTTCAAGCTTGTATTCAAAGTAACATTTAACAACAAAATTTCTAAGTATAATTAGCGAAACATTTTTCATATTATATTCCGCTTCAATGGTAATTTGATAAATGGATCGTACTCCATTTTAAAAACCATTTGTTTTGAAAATAAGAGCCACGAGGCTCTGATACCAATTGTGAAAACCTAAAGGGGGGGGGGGTAAATACGTTACCGTTTTCAAATCTGAAAACTTGTTGTATCAAATATTCGATTAAGTTTGTTGTAATATGAAAGATGCCAATTATAGTTTATGACTAGCATATACTAAAACAAGTTGTCAAACAAGTATAACAATCAAGTCACAACACAAGCAATAATATATTGCAAGTATAAAAGTAAAGCAGTAAGTAAAAAGAAAGCGCAAACTGGACACGATGATTTATAGTGGTTCAGTCACGGAGCTCCTCTCCGCCCTACTCCACTCCCCCAGTACCTAACTCGAGAGTTACTTCACTAAATCAACAAGCTCCCTTCTCGGCAGAGAAAACCTTACAAACGTCGCTTACACTTTTTCCGGTACAAAGCTAAATACTGGGTTCTAGTTCGAGGTAGAACCAACCTAATGTCACCTATACAATATTTCTAACGCTAAGCTAGATGTCGAGTTCTTTTATAAGGGTACAACCACTCCCGCTATGTTTTATGGCCCAACATAAAAACCTTGTGTTTTATGGCATAAACACATAAACAATCTAATCTAGTTTGGTGAATAGATTGTGATGATACAATGATGTTTACAATGATGATCCATGACACAAATGTCTAATGGATATGAATGACTAATCTAAATGAACTTCCATTGATAGAAAGCCTTTAATAAATGAAGATCACAAGTTCCCTAAGCTTGTTGTGATAGATTTTCATATATGTATGCTTGTGGTGGATGATGACTAAAAATCTCTGAGCTTGCTTCACAGGATCATTTCGGGAGTATGCTTACAACATAATGAAAGTTAAAAGCATTATGATCATGATGATAAGGATGATTAATGTATGTTACTACATTGTTATCTACTTATCTAAATGTATGCAAAAGGGTAGAGAGAATGTATGTTCTAGTGATATAGAAATGAGTAAACAATTGGCTGCTATTTATAGCCAACAAGCTCAGCAACCCACGGATCAAACAGAACCAAAACAAGGGTTCCGTCCATGTATGCATTTGGTTCCATGGAGACCTGACAGAAAATCTTCAAAATCTTTTATCAAATATAACCAAAATATATACATGATCTTACTAGTATCCTACAAAGATATTTTCTAAGATTTCCAAAATCTTTGCAAATCTTGTTTCAAATCTTTCCAAAATATTTACACAATCTTTCCAAGATATCATTTGTGATCTTTCAAGATTTTGATGACACTATGCATGAGGTAATAAAACCATTTTCATTTTGATTAAAATGTAAAGAAAAGTTTGTTTGTAAATGTATTACTTAACTAGTTAATATATGTTTAGCAAGTTGTACCATGTTAGTTTATGTGTTACTAAAAAATGTTAAACTACTTATGCTATTATAGGACTTAAGTTGTTATGTCATTAACATCATTTTTAGAAGTATGTAAACACATTCGTCTTAGTTTGACACCTAAAGTGCACTTATCCTATTTTAACACCTAAAGTGCACTTTTGCACCTAATGTGGCACTTATTCTATTTTGACATGAATACAACTTAGGAAGCATGATGTACAAGCAAAACTACTTGTATATGCAAAATGTAAAATGAGGTTCGAAATAGAATGGTTAGCCTTTTAAAATACTTAATGACTCTAAACGTATTTTAAACATTCTAAATGATTTGTTAAGGGGTTTGATCATAATGCCACATAACAAACATGTATGAACCTGTGTTGTAGCATACGAGGACTTGAGACGTCGAGAGGTGTTGAATGTATGTAGAGACAAAATATGATTACGAGTAACTTGTATATTTTACGTTATGTATCAAGTTACATATTTGTCATCAATCAAAACAAACGAGACTGTATAGATTAAATATCGTAATATTTATACTAACACTTTGCCATCCAAATAATGATCGTGATGATTTTGGAAAACTCAAAGCAAAGGCTGACATTGGTATCTTCATTGGATATTGTGAGAACTCTAAATTTTTTCGAATCTGGAATCATCGTACTAGAGAAATTCAGGAGACTATTCATGCTAATTTCGATGAGCTTACAGATATGGCTTCTGTGCAAAACAGCTTAGGACCCGTAACCAACCGTCTAAATTTTCCAGATCAATCAGCTGCACCTCTTTCACTTAACTTTAAAGAATTGGAAACACTGTTTGCTCCATTGTTTGATGATTCTTTTGCATGTCGTGCACTAGATGTATCACCAATTTCCGCTACACAACCTGATAATAATCCAATACCTGATACACCTGCTACTACAACAACAATAGTTGCTACATATGCACCTCCAATTGAATCTCCATCAACAGCAGAACAAACCGCTTCCAACACTGATAATGCAGCTGAAGATATTCAACAACAACCAGTACCCAAACCTGCAGATTATGACCTAAATGCGTTCTTTAATCCATTTTCACCGACTCCAACCGTTTCTGATATTGCAGAATCATCCACATGCAATTTGGACCCGTCTAATCTGCATACGTTCTAACATCACCCTCCAACACATCATTGGACTAAAGAACACCCCTTAGTAAACATCATTGGCAATCCATCAGCTCCAGTTATGACAAGACTAAAACTTCACACCGATGCTAAAAATTGCATCTATGCACTCACAGTCTATCCAGATGAACCCAAAAACATCAAAGACGCACTAACATACGACAACTGGATTGAGTCAATGCAAGAAGAACTCAACCAATTCAAACAACAAGAAGTGTGGGAGTTTGTTGAAAGACCAGATGGGGTCTATGTCATCGGACTGAAATGCATTTGGAAACAAGTTAGATGCAGAAGGCACAGTGATTCGTAACAAATCGGGTCTGGTAGCTAAAGGTTTCACTCAGCAAGAAAGAATTGATTTTGAAGAGTCCTTTGCTTCGGTTGCTAGGCTTGAGGCTATCCGTATCTTTCTGGCATACACTACTCACTAGAATATGGTTGTTTATCAAATGGATGTGAAAACAGCATTTCTAAACAGTCAATTACGTGAGGAAGTTTATGTTATTCAACCAGAGGGATTCGTCAATCCAAATCATCCCAATCATGTGTACAGACTCAAGAAGGCCCTTTAAGGACTTAAACAAGCCCCAAGGGCATGGTACGATAAACTAACTGCTTTCTTGCTTGCCAATCATTTTACTAAAGGTTCAATGGATCTAACTTTGTTTATTCAAAAACACGGGAAGGACATTTTAATTGTTCTAATCTATGTCAATGACAATATTTTTGCATCAACAAACAAAAAATATTCAAATGCTTTTGCAAGATTAATGAAACAAAATTTTGAAATGTCCATGATGGGTGAACTTACGTTCTTCTTAGGACTCCAAGTTCATCAATCACCACGTGGAATTTTTCTAAGTCAGTCCAAGTATGCTCTTGAGATTTTAAAGAAGCATGGCATGACAAGTTGTGATACTTATAACACACCTATGTTTGCATCATCCCCAAAGTTGGATGCTGATTTACATGGTACACCTGTTGACCCTACAAGATACCGTAGTATGATTGGGTCCCTCATGTATCTAACAGCCAGCAGACCAGATATAGTTTTTGTTGTATACCTATGCTCCCGTTATCAGTCACGACCAACTGAAAGACACCTCTCTGAGGTTAAAAGAATCCTTCGATACATAAAGGGAACCATCCATTTGGGGATCTGGTATCCGAAGGATTCTGGTTTTAAACTAATAGCTTTTTTAGATGTTGATCATGCAGGATGTTTAGACACACGCAAAAGTACATCTGGGGGAGTGTAGATTCTAAGAGACAAACATGTATCTTGGCAGTCAAAGAAGCAGGATTGCACTTCATTGTCATCTACAGAATCGGAATATATAGCCATGTCAGCATGTTGTGCTCAAGTCATTTGGATGCGATCACAGCTGATGGACTACGGTTACATTTTCAATAAGATTCCCATGTATTGCGACTCCAAGAGTGCCATTGCCATCTCATGCAACACGGTTCAACATTCGAAGTCAAAACATATCGCACTTCGATATCATTTCATCAAAGAGCATGTTGAAAAGGGTACAATTAAATTATATTTTGTGGGTATTGAATACCAATTAGTGGACTTATTCACCAAAGCCTTGCCCCATGCAAGATTTGTGGAATTAGTTCACCAAATTGGTATGCAGTGTTTGACTCCAGATGATTTGAATAACTTTCTTAAACACAACTAAGAAAGTCAAACACCAAAACTTTTTTTGTAAATATCTTATTCAAAAACACAAAAAGATTTTTCATTTTTCTTTTCTTTATTTAAACAAAACAAAAAAATGCAAGTACAATATTTCCTTCAACATCTTGTTCCTTCAAACATATTTACCAATTTTCCCGAACAAGTGTTGAGGGGGAGTACGAAATTCAAATTTTAATATTTTCCTTAAAATTTGTACTTGCATATTTCCAAAAAGACGTTGTTTTATTATGTGTTGGTAAAATTATTCTCGTGATACTCTCCTTGTTCGTAAAATGTTTTCTCATATTCCTAAGTCAAGGGGTGTATTAAAATTGTTCTTGTCAAAATAATGTCAAGTCTTGTTAAATTTTTGTGAGTAAGGGACTTAGATTGCTAAGTTATATTGTTAAGGGACTTAAAGTGACAAAAGTTGAAAGATTGAATTTTAACAAAAAAACAAAAGTTAGATGCATTTACTGCATCTGACTTTCACATTTATTCTTCACCAAACAAAATCAACGACTTAAATTCATTCTTCACTTCTCAAATTTGTGAGTGTTTATACAATCTTTAGATAAATATAAGAAACGGTTTTCAATGATTTTGTGATCCAACTGCTAATTTGTTCGCATTTGTTAATTTTAGATTTAGGGTTTAGTAGAATTTTGAGATAAGTGATTTAGAGAGTTTGAGTATGATTTCTATGGTGGGATATGTTCTTAAACAAGTTTTTAACATGATTCTATAATCCAATCGTACCCAGAAACATGAATTGATGATTTTTCAATTTAGGGTTCATTCGTATGAATTGGGTGAATTCAAATGATTGTGTTTTGGACTAATTAAATGCATGGGATACTGTCCTTACATGCGTTGTAACACTATTTGATCATCAAATCATACCCAGAAACATGTTAGAATCAATTTCGATGTTTAGGGTTTATGAAGAACATGACTAGGTTCAAACCTCTTGATTCATGGCTAAAAATTGTTAAAATTCAGACCATTGAACTTAGAATCATCATAGGAACCTAAGGGAATCATTCACATAAACATCTAATCCATTATCTTGAATTTCGACAAGATTGAAATGAGGGTTCATCAAAATTGTAAATGGTTGTTCTCAAATTAGATAAACTGTTTTTGGATGTGTTTAAATGAGCTTAAAGATCATGTTGTAACTTGTGGTTTGATCTAATTTGGACAGGAAATCAATTTCGATAAAGATTCAAAACATTAAGTACGTCTACAGTTCATCGGAATTTCTTGTATAAGAAATTGTCGAAATTACAAAAATCATCGGAATTGCGTAACTTTGTCGTAATTGCACAAAAGTTATCGAAATTCAAATTTTTCATCGCAATTGGATATGGTTTATCGCAATTAAGATTTTTCATCGCAATTGCACAAATTTCATCGAAATTCAAAATCCATCGAAATTTGATAACCTTGTCGGAATTGCTTCAAATTTTCCAAAATTCAATATGTTATCGCAATTCAAAAAGCTTACATCGCAATTGGAAAAAACCTGTCGGAAATCAAAATTCATCGGAATTGGCCAAAATTTTCACAACTATATAAATCCGTCGCAATTCATTAACATTATCTCAATTGAGTCTAAGTATGTCAAAATTTGAATAAAGTGTAATGTTATCGAAACTTCATAAGTGTCATCACAATTGAATTTGTCACATAATGCATGTCATTTTGCAAAGTTAATAACCATTAAACATGCTAAATCAATGATGTAAGAAAGTGGACACATTAATGATCATAACTTTAACAATATCCTAACTTTCATGTATCCTGCACATTTGTGTCTTTGATTGATGTTTCAGAATTCACTAATGGCTGCTCAACAACCAGTTCCCATGCTCACAAAATAAAACACCTTTCCACAAGGTTATGACGTGGAAATTGGCAAGAACAATGCATGTGTAGAATTTCACAAAATCAAGTGTGCTGAACCATCATATCAAATAAAAATTGAAATTCTCAAACTACACAAATGTAGGAGCATGCTGGATAAGTCTGCATCCATTCCTGAGTTCTACATTCACCAGATGTGGCACACAATCAAGTTGGATATGGGAGAAGACTCATTCACCTGCACACTGGACAGAAAAGAAGTCACTGTTGATGTAAATTATCTTCGTAAAACCTTACTTCTGTCGGAAGCTCCTACACCTACAAAGAAGTTTCATCCTACTCCCTCAGAAGATGTCGTTCTCAACTTCCTTTTGGAAATTGGTTATGATGTACAACCAACCAAGCCACTGAAATCATTCTCCAAAGTTGAAGCCAAGCTCATTCCCCAACCATGGAGAACCGTTTACTACATCTTGGCTAGATCAATCTCCGGAAGAGACAGCGGTCATGAAAATCCTCGTCTTCCTCACTTACAAATCTTCTAGGGAATAGTGAATCAGAAACAAATCGATTACGCTCAACTCATCTTGGATGACATAGTCTTTCAGATTCAGAGTCACTACTTAAAACCAAAATCCCTTTTTATTAGATACACCAAGTTACTCATCTACCATCTTCTTGATGACAATGAAGACATTCCTCGGCGTCTAGAAAATCCAGAGAAGCATCTATTTGCTATGGACAAAACAGTCAATCAAGTCTACATCCCGAAAGGAAGCACTCGCAAACAAGGAATGAGACTTCCTGACTCTCTTCTGACAGACAAGATCAAGAAAACACAATCATACCTTAAGTATGATAAAGCTTTCAAGGAAGGGTATGTCGGATTTAGCAAGTATGATAATGAACCTACTCCAGCTAAGACTCGAGCAAAAGGAGGTAGCAAGACAAGAAGCACATCTAGCACCTCGAAGAAAATAAAACTAGGTCCTCCTAAATACACCAAGAGGAGAGTACCTGTCAAAATTGCTAAGCTTGAGCCTGAAGATGAACAAATTGTGGAAGAAGAGGAATCTGGTTCTGAAACAGAAACCGATGAAGAACCAATAATCTACAAAGAAGAAATTGCTACCAAGATTGCTTAGGACGAAAGTCTTGTATCACTTAAAGCTGATGAAGAGAGGAGAAGGAAGAAAATGCTTGATGAAAAGATGAAAATGGATGAAGAAATTGATAAAGATTTTGGTGAAGATGAGACCCAAGAAGATCAGACCCTCATCACTCCGGTTAATCAACCCGGTGGGGCTGGAAGTGCAGGAGGAGTCACTCAACCTTGATTAGATCCGGTTAATCAACCTAGTAATAATGAGGAACGGGATGAAGAAGGTAATCTCATCATGAAGGAGGTCCATCAGGAAGAACAAATTGAAGACTTTGACATGAATGATGATGATAACACGGAGAATGTGATTATTGATGATGAAGTAATAAGAAAAGCCGCTGAAGAATTGGAGTTGTACCACTAAATAAACACCCTAGATTAGTTACGAGAGATGAGCGAATTTCATTTTCTATTCGTGAGGTGTAATGGTTAAGCACTATTGGTTGAGTTAATTACTTTGATGCTTAATTCTTAAACCAAGGTTTGGGACATTTTTCTAATTACTTAATTTAGAGTCTACTTGAGGACAAGTAGAAGTCAAGTGGGGAATATTTGATAACATCTAATGTATACTATATTTATACATCCTTGATCCCACAATTATTGCTCATTTATTATATGTTTGTGAGTGAATTGATATTTAATTGCTTAAGTTTGTTGTTTTCAGTATTTATGGAGAAATATTGGAAAAGACGCGGAAAAAGACATGACTTGTAGCTATTTTGGTTATTTTGTATGCAATCTACAAAGAGCATACAACATATGTAACTCTAGCTATACGCCGTATTGATATCTGGAAGAATTCACTAAGTATTGGTGAATATGAAGGCATACGACGTATTTTACTATGGCAATACACCGTATTCGAAAGCTCTTCAGTCAAAGCCCAAGTCAACTATTGAAGGTATACGACGTATGAAACTCTTGCCATACGCCGTATTGAAGATCTTATCCACAGTCCAAGTATATCGAAGATTTCAAGGTATACGGCGTATAACTCTTTAGTAATACGCCGTATTTAAAAGATACGCAGAATATGCTTTCTTCGTCAGCAATCAAGATATCTGGAATACGCCGTATTCCAACCCTGGCAGAAGACTATAAATGCAAACCATATACGGGAGTTTTTGATATCATTCACTCACCACACTCAACTACAGCCGAATTTCATCATTCCAAGGTCCCAAGATCAGTCCCAAGAGATAGGAAATCAAGAAGAAAAGGTCTCGTATCATCGGATTAGGTTTAATCATTCGATTTGCACATTGATTTCACCATGATTTCTATTTTTCTTTCGTTTGAATTTGCTTTGTGTGCTTCTACATACATTATGGGCTAACACCCTTTGGTGTTAGCCATGTTATGACTATTACATTAATGTTATTCCGTTTATTATGATTTGATATTTAGTTTTGTATAGTTTATGTGTTTATTGTTCAATAAGTACTCGTTTATGTGTTTAAGTATTTTAAGACTAGGAATCACCAGGACCAATGGGATATTTAGATGTATAGTGCAAAAACAATTAAGTTAGTATAGTGCTCTTCAATATAGTGACCGCGTGAGAAGAGTAGATATCGTAAAAGAAGGCAAAGGAGGAAGAAGTAGTGAGGCTAAAACAAAAGGAGGAGGAAGAAAGGTTGGCTAGGAAAATTGCTGATGAAAAGGAAGCTGACAACTATATTCAAACACCTCCAACTACACCTCCACACTCTCCTCCAAAAGACATGGACACAAACGTTAACAAGGATCCGTATGTCATTCCTGAATCATCAACGCATTCTTCACCACCACCAACATACACAACATCAACTAGCAAATCCATCAAGAAACCCATCAATCCGTTGGTCTCCCAAGCATCGATAAAGGTAAAACAGGTTGTGAAGCTTGCAAGAGTAAAGAAACCTAACAAGCTTCTTGACCAGATCGAAACATTAACAAATATGGTCACCGGTCTTGCTGGACAAGTGAACGAGCTCCAAAGCACAAAAGCTCGAGTTAATGAATTCCTTTTCGATGACATTCAAGATAATATGTTTACTATGATCAAGGGCAACACTGAAGAATACTTGAAAAAGTACTTGCCTAGAATCACATCAAAGAAAGTCAAAGAATATCTTGAACCAAACATCGATGGTCCTCTAAAAATCATTGTTGCTACAGTTCCACTTGTCCTACAAACCAAAGCATCAATGCCAAAGGAACCAACACTTGAAGAGCTTCATATTCAATTGTTTGAAAGATTGACAAGTCTTACATCACCAAATCCTGAACAAATTGCAATTTTTGATGCTATCCAAGCCAATATCTCAAAGGAGTCATGCAAAGCTGATGCTGGCAAAGGAAAACGACCAAGAGAAGATGAAGACCCTGACCCGAACTCACAAGCTAAGAAACAAAAGAATGTCGGCGGCTCTTCTTCTCAACATCAAGAACCTGTCAAACCGTCAGCAACCACAACAACAGCCAACCAACCGCCAAAGGATTCTGGCTCCGGGCCAACAGCAATGGAACATCATTTTGAGTAAACTGAAGATGATGAGTTTCAACAACAGCAAGATCAACCAGACTCTCCACCAAAGTCGAAAGCAAAATTGTCTAAGCAAGGAAATAAGTCAACGAGCTAAAAGACAAAGATTATCTCATGGCTTGATGAAGACACAACTGAAGGGAACGAGTGGTTTGATAAACTCGCCAGTGCTCAACCCTACTTCGACGAAGACTCCATGATTGGTGGACGAACACTTGAGTTTACACAAAAGCTCAAACGTGATCAACACATCAAGAAACTTACAAAAGGAGAACTTTGTCGCATAAAGAATTATGCATTCAACTTGCTGAAAGATCAGTCCTCAAGTGCAGCTGAGCTCGAATATCACTTAAAGAACATTGCACGAGAAATGTCTACTGATATGAGTTGGACGAATTCGGACGTCCATTTGATTGACTACAACGTGCAGCAAAGACGACCATACACTACTGACTGGACAAAGCCATTGCCCGTTGTAGGAACTACTGATCATCCCGCTATTCCATACAGATTTTTCTTCAACAACGATCTTGAACTTCTTGTACACGGCAACAAGTGTCAACCTAAGTATGCAACGTCAATAACCTTGATTCCTGCTACAAGTTATCCACAACCAGCCATCGAAGAAACAGCAACAAGACTCTTCATTACTAACAGAGTGTTGTACAATCAAGATGCGCATCTGGGAATATACCACTGGTATGAGAAAAGGAGAACCTGGTACAAAAGCAAACTTACAAAAAAGTGTCCAACTCCGGTGATGAGCGATCTCAGAATAATATGTGTGGTTAGCATTGAAGCAGAAAAGAAGTATGATTATACCTTTCTACATAAAATAAGGGTTAGAAGACAAGATCAGAAGATTTACTCATTTTCGGAAGCAGACTTCCCTGATTTGAATCTTAACGATATTGAAGATATGTATCTCATCAAAGTTCAAGGGAAGATGCATCATTTCTCAACTAATCTTACATACGCATTCAGCACTTCATTGCTCTACTACATCAGGAGAAAGATCATTCAGGAACGCGTTGAAGACTTGCAACTTGGGGTCAATAGCTATCAAAGGAAGCTAAACTTAACCGCACCACTTCTACACCTTCCAGAGATCAACAAAGAACCTCAGTACACCATGAAGAAAGACCCAACCTTTGGGTTTCTCTACAAAAGTGATCTATCCATCAACTGTTTCATGGGATACAAGGAGATTCATAAGTTCTGCGACCACACGTTGAAGAAAGTTTGAGATAGATTGGTTATTCGGGTAAGAGAACGAGAATTGTCCAAAACAACCAGGTGGACTGCTTCTCAAATGCAAGAAGTACGTCAATTCATCCAGAAGATTGAGAAGAGGCTGGTTCTTAGAGATTAGATGCGGAGGTTGGAAAGTTATGTTGGAGGCAGACCCCCATTTCCTATCAGAAACTTCCAAAGACCTGATCCAGTATTCACAATCTTCAGAAACATCGATTGATGTAAGATTTGGGTATTCTTATGATTATATTTGCTTGTAAAACATTATGGCTTGTGCACACATAACAGTGCACAACCCGTTCTTTGTAAAGAAAGGACCCTGAGGTACACTTAAGTGCCTTAATCCTAATATAAGGAGCAAAAGCTTCTTACTTTTGAGTAGAATTAATCAAATGTTTATAAGTTTTTCATAATTTTGCTCAAAAGAACAAGTATTCCCTCTCGTAATTAAAACCTCACAAAGTTATTTCACTTATTGAGGGGGAGTACTTGAAATCATCTTTGTTCAAAACATAAAGTTCTTGTTGGATTCTTCCCACAAACCTCAAAAAGCATATTTTAATCAATATGTTTTCCAAAACAACATTAATATGATATTTTGGAGGGGGAGAATAATAATTTGATTAAAATATGTGTGTGAAGTATGGAATCTCGCATGAGCTCGACTCAGATATAACCAATGAATTGATGAAACTTAACGGTCATTAATCGAAAGGACTTGTCCTGGACGGGTAATAATTTCAAACTATTCTAACCAGTGATGTAAGCGTGTCTCGAATAGGACTTGTCTAAGTAGAGTGTACCGTTTCGAGAGATTTTCTTTGAATATGACCAGAACAGGTAATAACTTCAAGCTGGTCTAACTAGTGATGTAAGCGTGTCTCGAATCGGTCATGTTCACTGAAAACCAATCAATTCAAAAGTGCAAACTCCACCCGCCCATGTGCAAATTTATCGTAAAAACTTATGAGCACATGTGAAGGGGGAGTATTTCTGAAAAAGTAAAACTCTCAAGGTGTTAACAAAGTATGTTTTAGAATCATAAACACTTTGAGAGATTATTCAAATGAATGGTTTATGGCAACATAGTATAGTCATGAAGTTATAAGATGACCAAGGTTAGGAAATACGTCCTATGATCCGCCAGAACTGGAGGGTTCTACCCATGGACAATACCAATAGTTTAGTACTAGAAGTCCTTAGGTATGATTAAAAAAAGGAGTAAAGAAATGAAAAGAGAAAGAAGGGGTTGAAGAATTAAAAAGAAATATAAATGAAAGGGTGAAAAGAAATAGACTTCCAAATGTTCAACCTTAGGGCAGAAACCGGGTTCAATTCATAAGCTACTGGATGTTACTACGGTGACACCGGTATTGAAGACAAGCCATCATCGACCCAGTGACGCTTTGCACTAAACCTTCTAACCACTCAAGTATCTCTCAAAAGATGCTTGTTTCATTTCTCACGGAGAACCTTTCCTAATCTATTAACCTTTCACTCAGAAATGTGTTGATATTGAAAAGGAGGCAATCTGCTCCATGCCTCCGACGACTTAAAATAAAAGCGCACTAAATCGATTCTAGAGCCGCGAGATGCATCAAAAGATCTCTTAGGAACACTTAATATTTCTACATTGGTTGTTTAACATTAAGGACACCAGTTGTAAATAACACGAGATAGGCGACTGACGCCGCGTTGCGGGCGTGCCTGTTTTTCGGCTAATGTTTTAAATGGCTGAAAAGTAATTAAAATAAACAGTTGTATAATATTAATAAATGCACGTGTGAAGTTGGGTCAAATTTATTAGAATCCATGAATAACATATTTGACAAAGGCGGATACACATGCCTACCACATTCAATAAATACACATTACTATATATATTAAACCACATAGAATACGGTGACGTTTTACATCCATTTTTCTTGGAAAAAAACTGCAGGAAAATGTTTTTTATGTCACAGTATGACTATTTAGTTGTGTATTTCTGTTGGCGTCGGTCACCTTAAAAACCTGTTTCTAATTTTGTAAAAAAAGTCGTTTTTTATCACAAACTCATCTTAGGAATCTAGTTTTCTTATCTGGGTCACCTTTAAATTTTTATAAAAATGGGTCTATGTCTCAGCAAGAACAAAAACACATCAACAAATGAAGTGGGTGTATCTTATAATTAAAAGATCTGATGAGCCAAATAACACCACAAATACCATATGTAATGACTATTGCTAAATTTTTAGAGTTTAAAGCCAAAAACCCATAATAATCTATTAGTAGTACTGGAAATATTATCTAATCCATAAGAAGCTTCTGTGATTCCTAAAGTCCAGCTATCGGGTATACCCAGGTGCAAACCCATTTTCGTCAAGTTCAAACGACATGGTTCCATTAGAGGGTGTATAACAGCTATCTACTGGGTTGGTGGTGTTACCAGGAGTCATCAATCCATCAGCCTGCAAAAAGGACTGGACAATGCACAACCTACAATTACCAATCTGTCAATTATCACAACTGTGATTGGTTTTATTTACAGAAACAGATTTGAAAATTCGTAAACCAAAGTTACAATTTTATTTGATTCATAATTTTATGTATATGTGGGATCAGGGTCAAACAGAAACAATCTTCACATATAAAAACTATGAATCAGAGTTATGAATTTAGTGAATCAATGTATTTATCACCCTTCTCACGAAAAAAGCCTTCTCAGTTAATCGTAAGCACGTACATTTTTAAAATAAGATAAAAATACGTAATTGATCTTAACCATGTGCGCGCGTGTGAAGTGAGTAAGAGAAAAAGAGAGGCACAGAGCTGAGAGAGAAGATCATACCACATCTACAGGAATAGGTCTCAAATGAGGAGAGCCATGACACCTTGAAGTTGACTCGCTCATCCTTTCCAGTCGATGAAACTCATATAACCTTAGGCCAGTAGGTGCCGAAGGACCCACAAACCTAGGTCCTAGAATGACCCCATTTTGAAAAGAATTTGCAGTAATGGCGCTTGTAGAATGCCTATGTGAGGCTGATGCTATTTGTGAATAAACGTCCATGTTTTGGCCTTGTACTGGCGTCATAGATGGTACCGGTAGTGGTTGCGGATGATAAAGATGGGGCCCAGGACGATGAATAAAACCCGCAAAGTTTCTATTCATAGGTGCAACTTGATATCCTAATACAGGAAAAGAGCAAATAATTTATATAGTTGCTATATCCATATCCATTTTGTTAAAGGCTATTAAGTTTATAACAGTTTCTTGTATATGCAAATTAAATTTACCACATAGTTTACATAAGCTGTTTAAGTAATAAGCAAAAACCTCATGTTAATACCTATCACTTGAATATTTCTTTGAGCATATTTCCTACCGTTGCTTTTCTTCCATATCTGTTAGGCTTTCATGCTGATGCAATCTGTTAGTTGTTACTGCCCTTCAGTATTAGAAGGCTGCATAAATTCCTGATCTAAAACCTCTTTGTACACGGTATTGATGGTGCGTAGACCATAATCCTTCCCTACATTGTAGATGAACGATGCATGATGAACCGACATTCAAATAAGTACATTTTATTACTATCATTTATCCTATTAATTTGACTTGTTTTACTATATTATGTATGAGGATTGATACTTAATCGTTTACTTTTGTAATTCTCAGTTGAAAACAAGCATTTGGTGAAACTTGGCGATTTTGGACTAATTATGGAGCAAAACATGCAAGAAGTTAAGAGTCTACTGAAATGGACAAGATCAAGACTAATCTGCTCCAGATGCGCCGCATCTCACTTATGACATGCGCCGCATCACTATCAATATTTCACCAGATACGATCCAAGATACAAGAGGACATGAGCCGCATCTGATAATGGAGATACGCTGCATCTTCTGGCGGTGTACGAATATTCCTGAATATTATAATCTTGGACCCCACGCGAAGTTAAGTACATGCGCCGCATCTACTTACTAGATGCGCCGCATCTCACCCTCAGACAGAAACTATAAATACCCCAAAGACCAGACGAATTAAGAGTTCCGAAGTTTTAACAGAAGACCGAAGACCAGAAACCTAGGACGAATTCAGTCAAGGCAGCAGCACAAGACACACCCAAATCAAAGATACAAGAGCTGTAAGAAGGTGCTGCATGTGTTTAATTCATTAAGTAGTTTTGTTTTATTGTGTTAGTAAACTTTAATTCATCAAGATTGGTGGCTTGTGTAATGTGACAACGGAAAGGTTGCACTCCCTTAAAACTGCTTTCTCATCAATTAAAGTTTATATGTTAGTGTCTTTGGTGACTTTTATTAGTGCATTGATAACCTCTGTGGCTAGCTGAGCGTTGATCGGGTCGCCATGCCTCTGCCCTCGCCTGTTTATTAGATCGCCTATGTATTCTATGGTCTGTAGAAAAGTAGGAGAAAGATAAACGGGATAGTCATAAGTAATCATTAAGGGTTTACTCGCCGATAAGATTAGAACCAACGAGAAAGGACTTAATCTCGGTGCGTTGCATCGAACTATACACTTCATATAACACTAGCAATAAAACAAGTGACAAACTACTTATCATAAGGACAGCCCTCTTATTGTCTCGAGTATTTATCTGTGTACGTGTGTGCTACTTGCTGATTCGTGCCTATTGGTTTAGTTTATTATTTAATTGCAACCAAATCGTGCCAGTCTCTCAGGCTGAACCCCCTTGCGTTAGATTAGATTGTACAGCTAACTTAATATATTAAAATACTGATTAGAATAACTAGATAATACGTTCCACTCTTAGTGATCGACACTCTACTTACCATTATATTCATACTGACCGGGTACACTGCTCGTTAGGTGTGTGTGTTATTGATAAGTTGGCTAAATATAAATGTAAAACTTGATTAGGAATTAAAACTGCTAAACCGCAACGACACACGCAGCACATCAACGCATAAGAACCGACATTCAATAAAGCGATACATACAAAGGGATTATAGCCAGTAAGTACCAGCTTACCCGAACATCCCTCCCCTAGCAGATGGTGTCTTCAGGTTTTTTCCAATGTGTAGTGCAGTTAAGGAATCATATCGGCAATCCATTAAAGATACCGGAAAAGAAGGTAAAAGGTTCATGTTATTAGAATTGGAATTTTAAACTGTTGCAGTAGTAAATAAGGTGTCGTTCTAATAAATTATCACAGATTGCACTTGTTACGACACCAATAAGGTTTGATGTTATTATGTTCTGAAACTACAATAACCAAGTAAGGTATCTAAATAAGCTTATTTACAGACCCCGTTCATATTACCTATGAAAGAAAAACCTGAATTTTTTCGCTGGTAATCCCGGTTCCAAGAGTAGAGG
Source organism: Artemisia tridentata subsp. tridentata (assembly GCA_021014915.2). Lineage (NCBI taxonomy): Eukaryota > Viridiplantae > Streptophyta > Magnoliopsida > Asterales > Asteraceae > Artemisia > Artemisia tridentata. Next base: position 175,065,037 of record CP139505.1, read on the forward strand.
AAAGAAAGTGACCAAGATAACACGGGAGTTGAGCACCGCATAACACCATCCGATGCTAGTTCAATGTGAACCGCCACCATCCGAGCCTAGTTCAATAATTGTACCTTCAATATGAAGAACCATCAGAACATGAGTATTAAGTTGTCTTCATTTTGGACACTGCTAATTAACTTACCATTAGCAGATGGTTGTGAAGACCAAAGATTATCATCAAGGTAGACGATTTTAGGGAAGTCAGTCACTTTAAGCAACAGGATCCTTATACACCATGACACAACAATGTATAAAGGTTCTATTGTTTAAAGTGACCGAGTTCGCTAGGATTAGACACATGTATAGATATGTATATATATATATATGTATAAGATTTATTAAATATGTACACAATTTTTTTTTGATGCATATCTTTGTTATTAAATCTTCTACTGAAAGATTTAAAGTAAGTTTGTGTATACTGTTACTTTAAACGTTTCAGTAGAAGAATTAATAACAAAGATATGCACCCAAAAAAAAATGTGTATATATTTAGGTGTTTTACATAATATAGATATAAAAACGAAATTTAATGTATCAGTGTGTGTATATGTTAAATAATAAAAGAGAATGATACTGAAGAAGTCTCAAACAGTAGTCGTCTCAGAAGCTGTGTCAGTACAGTACGTGCCCTGCTGTCACCATCAAATACCGTCAACGGCTGCAACCAAAACGTAACTATTAGGCTCGGATAGGTAAAATGCATCATTTACAAAGTAACAAATTCAAAAGAGGATTTTTTTTTTAACAAAAAAAAAAGGATGTGTAAAAATGGCTGCTAGAAAGTTGTGAACAAATTTTTTTTCACCACTTTCAGAAGTCTGCACAAAAACAACATCGTTCAACTTTAATAAATAGGAACGGGACAACTTAACTTGAAAGACAGACCGGCGAGAGACGCTATGCTGGCGCGTACGCGCATCGACCGATCCAACTGCTGGTAATTACCTTTAACAACAGCCAACAAAAGGGAATTAATGCACCGTATAGGCTACAAATGCACCAAGATCAAGTGAATCAACAACATATAATGAATAGAAAATAATAAAAAACGTTAAAAAAGCAAAATGAGAAAGTAACCTTTGCTTGACGACTTTCGTATCAGGTAACTGAATAATACTCGTATGTTTAGAAACAAAGTCACGAATAACACTGATGAGAACCCACGAATAAAGTAGATTCAGACCGAAGCAATTTTTATTTTTGGCAGACAACGTATTTGGCCAACCAGGGCAGACAAAGCAACTTAAAATAGAACGCCAAGGCTAAAGCTGTTATTGCCATAACTCTTTTTCCAGAAATGTGGTGCAATAAAAGATTAGGCTCAGATATGTATATGGTGGTCAGGTCATAGAAGTATCCGAATTCCATTACGGTTGCAAAGAAACCTGGTTGCATAGCAGGGATATATGTTATGCCATCCGGTCATTGCCTTACCAAGTTAGGATTGGAACATCTTGCCGAAATTCCAACAATCATCACAGCCATAAAAACTTCTTTAAAAAACAATTTTACTTATAGGATATTAGAATCCATGAATAACATATTTGACAAAGCCGGAACAACCGCCATGGCTGCGTTAGTGTAAACACCTTGCCAAGATACGGATGTTCTCAGACCTCAAACAGTTTCAGTAATATACCAATCATCATAGGCCATTATTCCGGCTAAACTTACCGCATACTCAATAACAAATACACATATTCTACACATGCCTACCACATTCAATAAACACACATTACTATATATATTAAACCACATAGAATACGGTGACGTTTTACATCCATTTTTCCCGGCAAAAAACTGCAGGCTAAATAAGCCCAAGTTGTTAGCCTTTGTAATTTTGTATCTAGCCCAAATAACCCACCAACAATACCTGTTAGTTAGAGAACGGGGCCATTGTTGCTTTTGGTGGTGTTTGCGCAACCGATAACACATACTCGGATCTGTGAATATGGAAGCGAAGCCAAACACCCGCCATGGCTGCAACCACAGTTTGGCTGTGGTTGCCCCGCCAAGATATGATGGTCGATAAAGTATACTTACAAAACACACAAAGTTTAAAATTTTCTCAATTTTCAGCAGAAACGATAATAACAAATGAAAAGATAATCATTTTTTACCAAAAATGACAATAACAATGTTAGCAGCATATACGACCAATTATGCTCAGAACTGTAAATGGGGACCAGGCAACAAAAAACACCTGAATTTGACCATGGCTGCAAATGTACCCGGTTGCATAGTGACCGCTTATACTATGCCGTCCGGTCACCGTCAGATTTTCAATGCCCCATTTTGTTTCCCCTAAAGTATACCAATCATCGCAGCTTATTGTCTTCACTAATTAGTATATATACTAAACGTCATGCGGAACAGAATCGAGTCCGTCTCGGGCTATACATCGCCTTATTATCTTGCCGTTTTCATTTTCCACAAATAAAAAGAACAACAATGTCACCACCAAAGCATCCTTATACGTATCTCCTGCAACCGACAACCAAAATCAAAATTACTAAAAAGAAAAGCTAAAAACTTCAATTTTTTTTAGTCTGTTAGATTTCTATCCAACCCAATTAAGTAATCCTTAAATCAGGCAACTCTAAACCCTAAAAGTAGAATCAACATAGCAATATTCATCAATTGAAACTTACTAAACAAAAGTTGAAACGAACTTACCGCACCACCAGATTCCGACCAAACGAATTGAAGAACTCGCTACCAGAATCCATAATTAAACAAATTTATATATAGAAACCGGAAAGTTGGGACAGATTTATTCATGCCCTGGTGCACGTGTGAAGGTTGCTTAGGCAAGCGTTCCTTGCACTCTGCCATCCGCACACACAGTGCAGCAAGAGATCATATTTGAGCAACCATCACAGTACAAAACATTAGCCTCAGATCGGAATACACATATGTACCCGAAGCCGGCAAACTACAGTGGCTGCAACCCGCAGGTTGCCTCGCCAAGGTACCGACTTCTGGAAGGAACATGGTTCAGTTATGCAACTGCAACCATCCATCATCATCGGCCATTTTTTTTTATATATGGAAATGCAAACAGTAATTTATCATCATCGTTGATCACACGACATGGCTGCAATCACATTCTCGGTGTGACTGCCTAGCCAAGATACGGGTGTTGCTGAGCCACGCATAGTAAACAATAATTTACCAGCATAGCAAACCACGGATGCCCTGCATGGCTACAAACCAACTGAGTTGCCATGGCAAGATTAGTCCACCCCCCGGCTGCAAACACGTTACGGTGATGCCCTGCCATGATAGGGGCGCATAAGACTAACCCAGCATCAACAAATTCAGCAGGTTAGAACAGAGCAAGAAAGAAATGGTCACCAATATCTACAACCAACAAATAACCAACCACAGCCAATAACGAAAACCCAAAAATTAGGGTTTTTGAACAATCATTTTAAATCATGAATCAGCAGACAATCGGCAACTAAACCCCATATAAATCAAAAGCCCTAAAGCCAAACGGCTACTAAACCCTATATAAATGAAAAGCCCTAAACTTGCAGACATCAAGCAAAAAATTATGGTTTTCAATCAATCATTTAATTAAAAACAATTCTTACCACGGGAATCATGAGTCAGCAGCCAATCGGCTACTAAACCCTGTATAAATCAAAAGGCCCAAACTTATAGACATCAACCCAAAAAGTTAGGGTTTTCAACGAATCATTTAATTAACAACAATTGTTACCACCGGAATCATGAGTCAGCAGCCAATTGGCCACTAAACCCTGTATAAATCAAAAGCCCCAAACTTGCACACATCGATCCGGAGATGCACCAAATCCGCAAACATCGCCAAAAGCAATAATGGCCCCGTTCTCTAAGTAACAGGTACTTTATTTGGATTATCCCTTCAAACGGGCCAGAAAAAATTGGGGTAGGATTTTTTGGGGCAAAACGGGATACGAAAATGGGCTAAGGGTTGGGGCCAGATTTTTGGCGGGAAAAATGAAGGTGAAACGGCACCGTATTCTATGTGGTTTAATATATATTATAAAGAGTCCTACGCAGATCTTAGCAATCTGCCAAGAACATTCATGAGGGAACTTACAATTGTGATTCTCAGTGATTAAATGGAAATTCCTGCCAGGTTCAACATCAAACAGCCCCGACAGCAGGTCACCTCGGTAATCCCTTGTGGGTTACGCTTAGTGTTCGCGGTGGTCTCAAATGGTCTGCAGTAGTGGAGTAATACTTTGGTATACTTCAGTGGCTCACCTGAATTGTTGATACACTTCGGTGTACCTGTGTAAGCCCTCTTGGGGGCATCCCATTCAGGAACGGCCTCAGCAACGATTAGAGAAAGTTTTCACACTATGCTGTTAATGATCTTGAAGTCCGAACCTGTAAGTGCCAGATGCTTTATTGCTAACTGTTTTCATGCAGGTACTTATGGAGACCGGGAGTTCCACTATCACCATTATCATCAACTACATTCCATCTCCACATGCTCATACCTACATCAGAAAGTCATTCAAAGTTCAAAGACAATTCTCATCAAAGATCGAAGCAAATGTTCAAAAGTCAAAGATCAAAGCTAAAGAATGGGAATCACTTGAAGTATAAAGATCAAAGTCAAAAGAAGTATGAGCATGGTGGAAAAGGCGTAAAGACACCAGAGACTAAGACGTTGATGAAAGGCAGAACACCACATTATCATATCACACATAACAAGAACAAAGAACAAAGATACGAAAGACGTCAAAGCCAAAGAAGCAAAGAAGACGTCAAGCAACTGATGAAGCGAAAAGTGTACCGCTTTTAAGGGGTCATTTAAGCCCTAAATCGTATTTATTTGATCAAATATTGCCCTAAATCGTTCCTTTTGTCATTTTAGGTACTTTTGAGGAGAAATCTGGAAAAGGAGGCATTTTGGACGTTTTTGGAGCATAAAAGTGAAGAAAACGACAAAGTCTCAAAAATCGGCTAAAAGTTACCTTTGACGGCGTCAGATTTTACTCTGGACGGCGTCATGGCTTGGCAAGAAAAGGTGGATGTGAAATTTACTCATGATAAGCCAGTGAAAATTGCATGTGAATTCTGACGGCGTCACGCTTTAACCTGATCAAGGGCGTCACGGCTTAATTCAAAGAGGGACGGCGTCACGTTCAAGGTCTGACGGCGTCAAGCCTTGATAAGCCAGAACGGATTTTGGAGAGCTAAAGAGGGACGGCGTCAAGAAGGCCATCCGGGAACCCTAAAAGCGGCGAGGTGACGGCGTCACACTCCATAACGTGACGCCGTCAGATCCAAAAGTCTATATATAGTTTTCTAATTTTTTGTCATTAGAGAGAGAGCTTAGTGTAGAATTTTTGGGAGAAAACCCTAAGACGATTTTAGCATCTTTTTCAAGGCTTTTTGCCTTGAGATCTTCCATGTTACATTGAAAGATAAGTTATCAATTAATCATTCAATATGTCTATGTGTTGTTTGATTCTATCTTGTTCTTGTCTTTTGTTTAACATGTTAGGCTAGATTTATCTTGTGTTTGCTTAGATCTAATGAAACTTAGCTATTGATTATTGGTTATTAGTGTGTTATTAGTTGTATTGGATGATTGTTTATCTATGTTAGGCTTAAGAAAACTGGCTAACTTCCTATTCGGTAACTTGCTTGAACGTCTTAAGAAACATGAACCAAATGCGTACTAAAGGTTTTTATGGTTGTATTTAATGCACAAGCGAATTCTAGTGATCCCATGTTAGGAGCTTCCTAGCCGGCTCGACATAGGAGTGAAGTAGGAGCTTGTAGAGTTGGGGAAGTACGTACGCCACCCCACGATTGGTATTAAGGAATACACCCGTCATCCACGCAACTAATACACACTAATCAACCGGTAAAAGATAGTTAGGGAGTAAGGAAATCTAAGTGAACACATTTCTCTACACTTAAGTTTTCACCAACATTTTACTTTCAGTTATTTTATTTTATTTGCATTCGTAGTAATTTGGGTTAGTTGACTAGCAACTAATTCCGCCCACTCTTTCAAACCCGAGATTTTACTTGCTTTCATAAAATTATAAAAAAATACAAAAAGAATCTTCTTCAACCCTTAGACCTATTAGAGTAGTCTTTCATACCTAACGAACACTATTCCCTGTGGAGAACGATCAATCCCCCGTACTTACCACTACACTATACTACATCGGTCAGGTACACTGCCTGGTGGGGTTGTAAGCCTCTTGAGATCCCTCGAGAGGTAAAACCTGTTGTAAGGTTGCAAAACCACGCATCAAGTTTTTGGCGCCGCTGCCGGGGAATAGTTATTGTTTAGGTTGAATTTTTATTTTATTAGGTCTACTCACTAGATTCCTTTCTAGTGAGATTTTTATTTTCTTTTTCTAGGATTTTCTTTAGTCTATCTTTTTCTTTGTGTCTTTGTTCGTAAAAGAAATTTCCATTGACTCTTCCGTTCACCATTATGGAGAACGTGAATCCACTACATAATCTACCCCTTCCACTCCAAAATGACATCTTTATGTTCCGTCGACATAATGGTGAATCTTTTTCCGATACATGGACTCGTTTCAAATACTTATTAAAAAAGGTCTTTCATCATGGTCTTGACTTATTGTTTCCACTTCAAATCTTTTACACTCGTATCGACCGCCAAACCCAACAGGAGATTGAAAATATGGAAGATGGGAAAATGTGGGATTATGGTGATGAAGAGGCATGGGAAATCTTTGAGATTCTCGCCCAAAAAAGAAGTGGAACATGTGACCCAAAAAATGCAAGCTTAGACCTATTTGGTATTTGGATAAATCAATCGGAAGGTTTGTTTAGGAATGAGGTGGGTAGAGTTGAGCCACCTAGTTGCATGTCATGGTTAGGCACTACCATAATACTGGATGAACACATAGGTGACCTTGATGTGATGGAGGATTTAGCCGAACATGATCACATTAATCAAAAAGACCTAGGTTTTATGATCGATGACGATGAATCTCAAGAAACACATGATGAGGATATAGGTGATCTTGACACAAGGAATGATGAGGTAAGTAACATAAGCCCACCAAGTACCCCACAAGTCCTACCATCATTTGAGGCACACACACCGCCCGTGACTTACCCGGAAGAAGTTGAGGAGACTATAGGAACCCCAATAGAGGTAGAGCCCTTGGACCAAACACAACTAGAAGAAATAGGTTTGAATGCTTTTAGTGATCACAACCTTTCTTTTAGTCCTATGGAAGTTCCTAGTTTTGATGAGCCGGAGCCTCAACCAAAACCGTTACCTAATCTTCCATCCTTGGATGAAAATTTAGGAATTGAATTAGGTCCCGATCCACCCATCAAAACATATAGTCCGGGTAGTCTTAAGTTTAAGGTAGTGGACATTAAGCCTTGTAGTGAGGAAGACAATATAGGAGTGAAAAATGACCTTACATGTCTACATCACCCATTCATGATTGATCACAAGAAACATTATGGGTTTAAACCGGGTCTATTGGGTCAAGATGGATTCCCAATTAGGAGTCTCTCGAAGTTGTTAGAAAATGATCCCTTTTTAGGAGAACACTTTAACTCACCCATTGACCAAAGTGAACTAGGTAAGGTTATGATGAAAGGAGCACACCCCTTTGAGCATATAATTCATCCACCAATCTTTCCTCACGCGGCATACTTCCACCAAGTCGGTGTGTATCGCTACTATCACCCGCACTTAACCCTAAGTGTAGGGAAAACCTCTCCTTTATCCATTAAATAAGGGTAGAGTCAGGCTCATGACTCGAACAAAAACAAGCGCTTCTTGGGAGGCAACCCGAGCTTTATTTATTTGCTTTGTGTGTTTATTTCTTTGTTTGTTTGATTTTATTTGTTTCCGTATGTATGTTTAATTTTTATTTTTATTGATTCATGTTCAAAACTAAATTGTGAAAATGCTTTATTTTGTTTTTAACTTCGTCTTAATTACATATAAAGGTATTTTGCAAAAGATAAGTGTAAGGGAAATCCAAATCGGTTTATTAGAACATAAATGAGCATGAATCGTAATGATATTAAATTAGCATACATATTAGTATTTGTTTGAGTCAAATGCTTGTATCGAGTCATAGTGATGTTTTACAGGATTTCCAGGAAGTAAGGTAAAGGTTTTTCCAGAAATTTTCCGGAAACTTAAAATGAAAATTTTTGTCAGGTCATTTCTGACGGCGTCAGGGTTTATAACCTGACGGCGTCAGATTTAATTTTCAGAAATTTTTGAAAGTTTTGTTTTCATAAAAAGTTTTTATTAAAATCTCCAACTTATAATCTCCAGGAATCTGCAAAGTTATCATTCCACAAGCATTATATCCTTATATATAGATTTTATCCCGCCGATGTTATGCAGGTTTTCGTGTTTGTTTTCTCAGGTTTAACAGGTTATTTTGGACAAAAAAATGTTTTGAATCAAGCTTATGGCGATGCATTAGTCATGGAGCTTCAACATTACTTTGGAAGAAGATTTAACCGTGTTACTTCATTATCCACCGAGCGAATCAAGGGAGTATTTGATTTCATTCTTTTACTTTATGCTTTTACGTCTTGTTATTTGAACATTGGGGACAATGTTCATCTTAAGTGTAAGGGGAGGGTAAAAGTACGATTTTAGAGAATGCTATTACGCTTGATTTTTGTTTGTTTGATGGTAGATGTGTAATAAAACTGAGAGAAATACTTGTTAAGGTAATTTTAGTGCCAAATTTAAAATTTTTTACAACATATAGGAGTGAAACTTTGGTCTTAATGAGCGTCTCACGGATAGGAGTTATATGACTAGCACAAAAACCGTACCACTAAAAAATTTTCCACCCCCAAATATGTGAGGTTCGCCCCTAGAATTGGTAGGAAAAGCATTTATGCTATGATGTGTGTACCGGTAGCACTTAGATTCTAGAACTTGCGTTAGGACCATTCCGAGGCCACAAGTGAGACTACATTCGTGTAGTTAGATTTACTACATGATAAGAGGCATTAGGATTAACCCATTGTTTTACACCTGTGTTTTTGTTATAATTACTTTGGCTACATTGGTCAAGTAATTCTCCCACACCCTTTGCGTTGTACTCATTTTTAGTACACGATACCCCTAGTACACCCCTCAGAGCCTATCTTTTCGTTTCGACCTTTAAGCATTTTACTTAAAGGAAGAATTTGTTACACCCCACTTAAATGTACACCCAAATCGCCTTAGCCTACCTTGTATGCACTCATTTTTAGTGCATTATTGTGACAACATTTGTTTAAACCCAAGTTAATTATCTAGTTGATTACATGGTTGCTAAGTCGAGTCATATCCTTGTACATATTGTTTTGGGACGATTGGGACTCATGGGTAAAGTACTAGTGTAATGGAGTAATGGGGAAGAACATCATTTATTACCCCCATATGTGCTAAATATTTTAAAAGTACTCCAAGTTTTTCTATTATCTTAATTCGAGTCATTAGAATAGTTATTTGTAAAGTTATGTAAAAGTTCAAGTGTAAGGGGAATGCGATGCCCCTATGATGTATTATTTTGGATGGTAGGGCAAGAGTGTATGCAAAAAAAAAAAAAAAAAAAAAAAAAAAAAAAATCGAAAAAATCAAGAAAAATACAAAAAAATGAGAAAAAGAAAAATAGAAAAAACATACGGACTACCATCCCGTTTCATTTTATGTTTATTTTTATGTTTTTGTTATTTTGTTATTTTGTTTCTAGCTTAAGATTGAGTCGAGTCTTGGCTTAGCAACATTGTATAGTACATGTAATTGATCAAGATCTTTAACTCGCCACCAGTAAAATATCCTTTATCCAACAAAACCGTGTTTTCCTTTTCCCTACACCTAACGTTATAACCCATTTAAAAGCCCTCTTTGATAGTTTATCTTAGGTGCTTACGCCTAGTGGAGGAGGTTTTCGATCCTTTCCCAAGCCTATGGTAATCTATTTGCTATGACAGGTAGTGAGAGATATTATCCGTTTTCATTTATAAGATTTATTTTGATGACACTTGAGAGATGTGAGTATCTAAACACTACTTGTGAGGTGCTAGTTTATAATCTCCGTGCTTATTATGATTGAAGTGGAACGATTATTTGTTGTAATTACTTTTATGTTTGCATTAAATGACCCCTAACCTGTATTTTGATTAGAATAAAAGCGCATTTGCTTGAGGACAAGCAAATCTCAAGTGTAAGGGTATTTGATGAAGCGAAAAGTGTACCGCTTTTAAGGGGTCATTTAAGCCCTAAATCGTATTTATTTGATCAAATATTGCCCTAAATCGTTCCTTTTGTCATTTTAGGTACTTTTGAGGAGAAATCTGGAAAAGGAGGCATTTTGGACGTTTTTGGAGTATAAAAGTGAAGAAAACGACAAAGTCTCAAAAATCGGCTAAAAGTTACCTTTGACGGCGTCAGATTTTACTCTGGACGGCGTCATGGCTTGGCAAGAAAAGGTGGATGTGAAATTTACTCATGATAAGCCAGTGAAAATTGCATGTGAATTCTGACGGCGTCACGCTTTAACCTGATCAAGGGCGTCACGGCTTAATTCAAAGAGGGACGGCGTCACGTTCAAGGTCTGACGGCGTCAAGCCTTGATAAGCCAGAACGGATTTTGGAGAGCTAAAGAGGGACGGCGTCAAGAAGGCCATCCGGGAACCCTAAAAGCGGCGAGGTGACGGCGTCACACTCCATAACGTGACGCCGTCAGATCCAAAAGTCTATATATAGTTTTCTAATTTTTTGTCATTAGAGAGAGAGCTTAGTGTGGAATTTTTGGGAGAAAACCCTAAGACGATTTTAGCATCTTTTTCAAGGCTTTTTGCCTTGAGATCTTCCATGTTACATTGAAAGATAAGTTATCAATTAATCATTCAATATGTCTATGTGTTGTTTGATTCTATCTTGTTCTTGTCTTTTGTTTAACATGTTAGGCTAGATTTATCTTGTGTTTGCTTAGATCTAATGAAACTTAGCTATTGATTATTGGTTATTAGTGTGTTATTAGTTGTATTGGATGATTGTTTATCTATGTTAGGCTTAAGAAAACTGGCTAACTTCCTATTCGGTAACTTGCTTGAACGTCTTAAGAAACATGAACCAAATGCGTACTAAAGGTTTTTATGGTTGTATTTAATGCACAAGCGAATTCTAGTGATCCCATGTTAGGAGCTTCCTAGCCGGCTCGACATAGGAGTGAAGTAGGAGCTTGTAGAGTTGGGGAAGTACGTACGCCACCCCACGATTGGTATTAAGGAATACACCCGTCATCCACGCAACTAATACACACTAATCAACCGGTAAAAGATAGTTAGGGAGTAAGGAAATCTAAGTGAACACATTTCTCTACACTTAAGTTTTCACCAACATTTTACTTTCAGTTATTTTATTTTATTTGCATTCGTAGTAATTTGGGTTAGTTGACTAGCAACTAATTCCGCCCACTCTTTCAAACCCGAGATTTTACTTGCTTTCATAAAATTATAAAAAAATACAAAAAGAATCTTCTTCAACCCTTAGACCTATTAGAGTAGTCTTTCATACCTAACGAACACTATTCCCTGTGGAGAACGATCAATCCCCCGTACTTACCACTACACTATACTACATCGGTCAGGTACACTGCCTGGTGGGGTTGTAAGCCTCTTGAGATCCCTCGAGAGGTAAAACCTATTGTAAGGTTGCAAAACCACGCATCAGCAACCTTTGATGACCAACCCTTAGGGAGAGATTGTTGGGAATACGTGTAACTAGTATAAAGTTTTGGTCATTAACTCTTATTGTATGTAATAGGTTGCTTAAGTTATAGGCCTTTATGTTTGTATTTAAGGTCCGTGTGACAAATCGTAATTTCAGGTCATTTTTCCAAACCTCGACAATCTACTATTCATGGGTTACTATTCATCATTTACTATTCATCATTCACTATTCATCATTTTTGAAGTCAGTTTACGACTTTGAGATGGTTTCAAAAATTTACTATTCATGAAACACTATTCATTCCCGGAGGGAAATCACTATTCATGGTTATCAATCATCATTTCGTAAACTAGGTTTACGGGTATTCAAATTCGCGTAACCATTATGGTTTAGCTACGTATTCATGCATCATCACTAAGGACACATCATATAGACTAGAGTAGTCTACATATCATCAGTAACATCATCTGCATATTAAGGTCATTCACGGGATTTCATAATTTCAATTAACGTATGTTTAATTATTTAATAAACGTTACCACTCTGTCATTTACTACAAACAATATCCCCGACACTTCAGACTATGGTCCTGATATATTTTCACACTCATTATAATGATATAAAAATTATATTATTAATTTACCCGGTGTTTTTAAATCGTTTACTATATTTTTCGTTAAAAGCTTATAACTACGACGGTTTGCGTAATTTCAACACGATAACTATTTAAACACCCGATTCTTGCAAGGAATGTGATTTTATAATTTTTACAACTTTTTCATACTTTATTTTAGTTCTTCAAGATTTATTTCTAGTTAACTCGGTACCCGGTAACACCCAATGCACAAATTAAACTAACTAAGTCTTACACCTTTGGGGACAAGAACATTAATGAGCCACAAACCTCCCAACCTTTCCCCTATATGCCGCCCCATGTCCCCCCCCTAATTCTCCAAATACACTTGATTACATTGACTAGAATTAATACTTCCATTTCTACTAATAGTTCTTACTTCCATTTATCTCATTTACACTTCCATAACAAAAACCAACTAGCAAATTTTTTCTCTCATTCTCTCCTTCCATTATATGGTTCGGCCAAACAACAAGAACAAGCAAGATTTCACCAAATTTTACAAGATCAAGTATTTCTAGTCTCATCTACATCCTAGTTAAGGTTTTGAAATAAAAACCTCAAGGATTACTTAAGCATTTTTCTCCAAAACTCATCAAATCTTCAAGTAAGTGTCTACATATATTTTCCAATCTATTATACTTTCATTTGATATATTTTCAAGTTCTAGTAGTAGATCATGCAAATGTACATATGTTACATACCACTTAATGTTTATTTTCTCACTAAAAATGGATCTAGAGATTTTTATTTGTAACCTTATGAACTCCCTCACTTTTAGTGAAGATTAGGAACCCATGACACCCTAAGAAGGTGTATGGTAGGCTTAGACTAGTTGTGGTGTTGATTGGAAGTGTTTTGAATAAGCCTTGAACTAGAAATTTTGGTTTTAACAAAGTGTAAATGAGGTGCTGTCCATTTTTTTGAATTCTGGAAAAATCAGTAAACCATGGACTATTTTGGCTTAAATATTTCAAAAATACTCTTAAAAACGAAATCGTGGCCACCGGAATGAGCAAAAATGAGGCGTTAGACGTAATCTAGACAAGCCGACATGCCAATAATCTATTAGTTGACGATGAAAACTATTTTTCTGAAAATTTACGTGCTGTTACACGAATTTCAACGAGTAAAATGAGGCGTTAGACGTAATCTAGACAAGCCGACATGCCAAGAATCTATTAGTTAGCTGTGAGACGAAGCCGTGGATATAAAGAACTTAGAAAACGAGCTTATAACGACCAAGATACACGCGTTTGAAACCCGACGATTACAACATATTTCCATTAGCTTTTCACTAAAATATTTCTAAGTCTAAAAACTGTTTTTGCAAGACACCATGTTGAGAGCCGTTTTTCTCATTGATTGAGACCCGTATGGACAAAAGTTAAATGATACGAATTTGAGATATTGTTACAAGGTTTCCAAAAACGTCGAGCTTATTTCCTAACACTTAACGTACACTATTTCGCGACTAGTTTTGCGAGGCCATTTAGCCATTTTTACAAGTTGTGAAAAATATTAAATTACGACGTAAACTCTATATTTATCGATAGATCACCAAACGACGATCGTGGGGTATCGTTACAACGTATTTATACGAAAAGTGTTTTATAACTTAACGAGACGTCAAAAATATATTTTTCGACGATAAACGTTATTTCCAAAAATTCACGAGTGGTATCGATAACATACATATTTGCATGTGTAGCATAAATTCATGACTTACATTAGATCATATCATTCAAATTAGGTTGCGGTTAGAGACCGAGCCTCATTTCATCATATCCATTATTGTCATTGTTGCTATCGCACCAGGTGAGTTTTCATACCCCGTTTTCAATTGATTATTTAATTTCTAAACTCTCGGGGGAGAATACATTGCACCATTTTTCATACGGACCAAAGTATCAAATTCATTTACATTTCTTAAGTTACCATCATTGCCCAGATTAAAGTCCACTTTTATTATCATGAACCGGTAATTTGGATGTAAGCGAGAGTGAGTGGATAGATCTATTGAGGGTGACGCCTCCGTTCGGGTTGGTAGCACCAACTAGTCATACGAACGCATTTCATTTGAATTATATTAGAGTGTCTGGCAAAGCACTCAGGTTGGGGTATTTATTTCAGTCTAGCTTCGGGGTCATGAGCTTAAGAGCTAATGTATTATTATTTTTATGTGGCATTTATGTCATTCACTTTATACTTGTGGTTACCGTAGAAACCATTCATTTACATAAACCTATGATTCTCACCAACATTTTTGTTGACCATTTTTAGCAATGTATTTTCAGGTAATTAAGGTACTCGCATCACGACATGCATGTGGACATATTTTTGGAGTCGTGGGGACGACGCGTCTCACTTATATTTTATGCACTTAATTATCGTTTGATTTGTACAAACTTATTTTCGCAAACATGAATCACCCTTTGGGACCTAGCTTTTGTAACTCTGAATGTTTTAATTAATCAAACGATGTATTTTTAAAACGGCACTTTAGGTCGTTCAATATAACTGTAACTGTGATGCTATGGCAGTCATGCCCCCAAGTGTTCCATTCCGCTGCAAGTCATATATTTGGGGGTGTGACAGTCCGGCCCTATTAGAAGGCCTATTGGTCTGTAAAACACTAAAATTCCATTCATTTGAAATTCCCAATTTGCCCCTCCAACTTTAAATTTATAAGAACATACAATTATATTATAAATTATAACCTAGTTTAATAATAAGTTTTGATATTTAAAGACTATATGTTATACACCTAAATTAATATTTAACCTAAAACTATATGTTACAAAACTAAATATTAAAGATTAAGCTATCCTATCCTAAATAAAAATAAAAATCGGTATAACAATTAGTATGGGCCGAATAATATTTTAGATTGGTACATAATTACATTGTAAAAATGGCAAGTAAATTAACAAAATAAATTTCTACATATCACTTACACAAATTTCGGATAATCACTTGAAATTTACCTCATATATCTCTCAATTTCCTCCTAAATTCACAACAACATACCTTTTGATAACCACACGCTTTGACAAATTCCAAGCCCACATTATACTTATAAAAATTTAAAGCCCATCCCTATTTTCTAATTCCTATGCCACGCCTACTAGGACTGATTTTATTCTACACACTTTGCATTGGACTAAAAGCTTATTTAAAAATTTTGCACGCCTGCTTGGGAACTCACATATTCTGCATGATTACTGATTTTAATATTCTTATATTCTCCTCAATAATCCTAACGGAACATACCTATTCAAACTCCTATATTCGCTTCTGATAATACCACAAATCCTCTCTCAAAAAAAAATATATATCCCTAAACACTACAATTCGGTTGCATACTTTTGGAGACTCATTCGAGTGATACAAGGGAGGATTTCATTCATGTGACTAAATGGTGGTCGAATTGGTTAGAAAAGGGTGTGTTTACTTATGTGTTCGAGAGAGTGTGTATGGTGTGTGTTGTGTCGAGTAAATTGAGGTCAATGAATGAGTATTCTAGTTGTCAAATCTGTGATTTTAGGTGGCGTAAGATGGGGAGTGGATGGTGTGTCGAATGGCTGGAGACAAAGGATCTTGTGTGTATAAATAAGGTCGAGTCGAGGGTATATACAAAGGATCGAATATGGATAAATGTTGGGTCGTATGTGGTGACTGTTTTGGGGTTCAAAATGGGGTGTTTTGTGTGGTCTAAATGGTGTGTTCGTGGTGTCGTATGGGCTAACAAAGGGAACAGAAAGGTGTCGTGTACTCGTGTAGGTGAGTATTAAAGGATGTGTTTAAGTATTATTTTATGAGGTCTTGTTTGCTAAATTGTGTACATGCATGATATGAATTTATAAACAGTTGGGTCACTTTAATATTAAACAAAGTAAAGTCATAGGAAGGTGTTTTAGTCAGGTCACAGAATAGGATAATTATTGGTTAGTTTAGTTTTATTATCACATGTGGGGTGCATTGAGTTTTCCTTACACATTTAACTATAAACTACTAAAAGTTGTAGTAGTAGACCCTAAACTATAATGTTGATCATGTAAGTCTAAAAGTTATTTAATTGTCATTTATAACCCTAAAAGTCAATAAATCTGGAAACTTACTAAATAAGGAAACATACTAAATATGGCAAGTTCTAAAAAGAGAAAGTTACTAAAAGTGGAAAGTTTCTAAAAATGGAAAGAAAGCTTAAATAGGAAACCTTAATGTCTATAAGTGGTAAACTTGTAAAATGAGCTTATAAGTAATACGTGACCATTAATTTGTATAGGTTCGGCGAAGAAGGAATGATTCCCTGTTTTGGTGTGCTTCCTTATTTTGTTGGTTGCTTTGCATAAGGTACAGATATTCTACCCTTTCTCAGTAAGGGTTCTGATCTCATGACATTTTGATCCTTGAATTTGATTCAGTTGCTATCCATTCTGTTATGATGATCTGTTTATTATCTCCTTGATTGAGACTCTGTTCAGTTGATATACCTTTGTTGATTATGATTGCTTATTATGGATAGTTTTGTTTCTGTTATGTTTTGTCGCCCGAGCTAACTAGTCATGGAGGTACCATGGCCATGTCATTGAGGAACCAATGGCATGACACTTCCTGAGGAGGTGTGATTGATCCCCGGCGTTCCCTTCTGTTATGATTATATTATTATGGCACAGCTGGCCATTCTGTTATATGTATGTATAGTCTCGTACTTGCATATGTATTCTGTTTTGCAGGGGGCGTATGGATGCATCCTAGGCTAATATGGTTTGATATGTGATATGATTTGATTGGTTACTGACTGTATGTGCTCTATACCCCACTCACTGTTCTGGTACTTAGAGGTCTCCCTTCTCTGTACACTTAGATTTGATAGGTATATGTGATTATGTGGTCTATTCGAGTGGCTCATTTAGACACGCTCGTGGCTATCTGTTAGGTATCTTTGGTCCATTCGAGTGGCTCGTTTGGACGCATTCGCTGCCGTACTTATTTGGTTCTTTAACTCTAGAGCTATTCTTATTCATGATACTTATGCATTTGATCCGTTTGATTCGTATTATCTTATTTCTCCATTTCATATGACTTATGATATTTGACAGATGATATTCATTTTAGCAGGAGCTTGTGTTTCCTTTTCTTTAAATATATATGTTGATTATTCGTTGTTATATATATATATCTGTTCACTGGGCTTTTTAAGCTCAGCCGCATTTCTTTTCCTGCGGCAGGTTTTAGGTTAGAAGCTGGGTTTGAGTGAAGAGTGCGTAGGAGCTCTTAGTTGACTACCCTGACGATAGATACCCATCTGCTTTTGGATTAGATTTTCGTTTATCTTCAGTTAGATTTAAGCTTGGAGTTGTATTTCAGCTTTGGAAACAATTTTGTATAGAGTAGCTATCATTAGAATACCTTTTTAACCTTTATGTTTATAAGTCTTCCGCTTGCGTTGTACGTTCTGATTTGTCACCATAATGTAGCATTTTAGCCCTTGTCGGGTTGGGGTATTACAATTATGGTATCAGAGCCCAGGCTGCGACTTGTAGTAGATAAAACCTTGACCTATGAAGTTTGGACCTTTAGGCTTCCACTATAAGAGATTGTAAGACAACCCATGAAGTTTTGCCTTAGGTTTTCCCTGTAGAAACTTTAGTTATGACCGGTGAGGATTGGGTAGATTATGCGATAAGACTTTGATTATTTATCTTTCTTTCGCGCCGCTCTGATTTATGTCTCCGCTTTCAGTTAGGCTCTTATAAGACCATTCATTCCGGAGACTTAGGAAATTTAGCAAGATACGCAATATAAGTTTAGTGATCACATAAGTTTAGAATGCTTTGAGACTCTTGTAGTAATGTCTTACAGGTTTCACTTTCTGATGTGACCGCATTCTTTGAATTTTGATCTCTGATTCGTTTATGATTCATTTAGATACCTTTTCATTCGGTCAGAAAATTCGTATATATATAAATTGTTGTTCCCTTAACACGCTTAGAGTTAACTAAAAAGTTAATCTATTTTTGTTTATGACTAATACAATGTATTGATTAATTCTAACAGTTAATGAAACGTAAATATAAAAACACACAAGTATTTTCAACGTTTAAATTCTTATTAGAAATGAATCAAAGAATCTATTACCCAAGTGTTTTGCGGAACAAACACTTGGGATTGAATAGACAAGGTATGGTGTCTCCTGTCTAAACTCAAGCTATGCTTAAGTAGTAACAATTCGACCCACTGAGCTATCTCAGGGATACGTTACTCTTTGTAGGAGAAAAGGGGTATTTGTGAAAGTCTAAGCTTTAATTGCACAAGAATACCTCTCCCACTTTTCTCCATCTATTTGCTATTTATAGGCAAACAGATCAAGAGTAATGAAGATTAAAACTAGATAAACAAATAGGAAGCGTGTCTGACAACTACAAAAGTAGTTGTCATTTCCAAGAACCAATGGGATTGCGCCAAAAAGTCTTCGAGTGTCAGACCTTACACTTCTTCGACTTTTAGCCATTTGAGGGATGGTTTGTCTGACCCAGATAAGACTTGTTCTTATCTTCTTAAAACCTTCCCTCATTATCCCGCCTTTTATTCAGGCTTTAGGTTCTTCAGTCATTTGTCTTCAGTCTTCAGTTATTGTTGTTGAGGAGACTTGGGGTTCAGTGAGCTCTTGTCTAACGCTCACTGATCTATTACCTTCTTCTTCGTCTCAAGTAACACTTCAGTGAGTACCGCCTCACTGTGTGGTGAATCTTTCTTCTTAGACTCGTCCTGAGCATCTTGAAGGTAACTCACTGAGTGACTGTTCACTCAGTGACTTAGAATGTTTTCGGTTTCATTTACACTTAGCTTAATTTGTATTCAAATCCTGTTTTAACGACTCTTAGGTACTGAAGGACCCAACAATCTCCCCCTATTTGGATATAAATTATGCTTAAGTGTTTTGATCAGTTATGAGTGAGTTAATGACTTCTGCTCATACTGAATGTACTAGAAAGTAAATAAGGACACTGATATAACAAAAACATTCATCATTTTATTTATATCATTACAAAGGTCCTAATCTAATACATAATACTAAGGGTTCTTGAAAGTAACCCATGAGTTTCAGTTTCTCCTTCTTCGACACTAACACCTCCCTGTCAGGTCGTTCATTCATCATTCTATCCAGCAGCCTGACAAACTCCTCATTTTCAGGACTCTTTACTTGAAGCGTCATTAGCTTGTACGCAATGAAAGTTGTCGTTTCCACTAGATTAATGTCACTCACTCTTTGAAATGCTGGCTGACCAAATTCATCAACAAAGAAGATACCGTACTCAGGCTCCTTGATGACTCGGTTAGGTACAAACTTGACTCCCGGAGGGGGAATCCTGTTGCAGTGTAGAGCAGCTATGAATTGTTCAGGTTCCTGACCCACAGCTTTTCTTTTCCTCCCGGTCTTCTGAGTAGGTTCAGGGATTGCCAGTCCCTAAGAAGCAAGCGCCTTCTCATGATCAATACCCAAACTCTTTGCTACCTTTTCGAGTTCATCATATTTGGAGTTCAGGGTCTTGATAAGAGATGGGGCAGTCTTGCTTTGTGTCTTCTTCCTCAGGATTGGCATCATCATATCCCATTCCCTTAGCCCGAAGTCTGAGAATTTGAAAGGCTGGTAAACCTCAGACTTTCTTGGTCCTCTGTGTATTGTTATGCTTAAGGGCTTGGTGGGGGTAATGGTTATGTCGGTTATTTTGCCTTCTCCCTTGGTTTTTGTCATATGCCACATGTACCTCTCATAGGTTCTTTTCCTCCTTTCTTCTTTCAGCTTGGCTTGCTGATTATGTTCCTGAAGAAGTTCAGCCTGAAGCTTGAGGAATTCATCTCCCTGGATGTCCTTTTCAGACTCCTTGATCACCTCTTTAGCAACCTCAAAAATAATGGGCCTGTTGAGTTGCTTGTCCTTTTCTTTGGCCCTTTTGATGTCTTGTTGATGCAAGACTTCGGCCACTTCAGTTGGTGTCCCAAAGAAGGTTCTTCCTCCATCCAATTCAACTTCAAAAGGTGCATCAGGATCTGCACGCTTTTCGGTTGATGCCTGAACTAATTGTGCTTGAGGAGAACTGTTAGTCACCATGATTCCCTTCCCTTTATCAGTGGGAGGGGGTTGACTTATGGAAGTTTCAGGAACAACCACCAATGCAGATGAAGGATCAGGAGTTGGTTCAATTTTCTCCCCCTCAGCAAATACTGGAACTTCAGTGGATGTACCTGCTGACTGAGGAGGTGGAGTAACTTGAGAGGCCTGAAGAATGGAGAGGATACTGGAGACCATTGTCTTTGTTTCAGAAGTCTCATTCTTCAGCGTGGTGATTTCAGCTGCCATTGCATTTTGGGTGTTGGTGAGTTCAGTGACATGGGTAGTGTAGTGGGTGATCAGCTCATTATGTTTTGTTGAAAGCTGATCAAAGGCTGAGTATATCTTGGTTAGGTGCTCCCTGACATCAGCAACTACCTGATGAATTGAATCTTGCTGTGACCGGATAGTAGTGAGATCCACCCCCTGAAGAAGCTTGAGAAGCTTAGTAATGGAGGTGGAGGTGGTCTGGTTAGTATTGATGTACTTATCCAGTCTTTTGATCAGGGTGGGATCATCTCCAAGTTCTTCCTGAACAGATTCAATAGCCTTGAGAATGTTGGAGAGTTCCTTGTGCTGTTCAGTGCTTATATCATCAATGGACTCCCTGAGGTCGCCGAGCTGTTTTTCAGTAAGTTTGCCAACCTGTAGCACTTTTCCCTGAGATTCTTCAACAGAATCCCTGAAGTCAGCATAGGAGACTGCCGCTTCAGTCTGCTGAATCCATTGTTCTTTCGTGAGTTCATCATAGAGACCCTGGTTGGCTTTGCGGAGGAATTTAACCAGTTGTCTTTCTGTCAGTGGAAGAACATTGTCATATTTCTCCAACCACTCAGAGTGGCGGAGTAGAAGCACGATGATGTGATGTGATGATGATAGATGATGATGATGATGATGATGATGATGATGATGATGATGATGATGATGATGATGATGATGATGATGATGATGATGATGGTGATGTTGGTTGTTGATCCTCAGGGGAGGGAGAAGATAGTTGTTGCTCAGGGTGCTGAGGAGAGTGTATATCAGTCTCCATTTCCTCCTCAACACCAAGAGTGTCTTCATCACCAAAATCCACAATTTCCTCCTCTGACCCATCGTTCAGTAGGATTTCAAGTTCATCCAGAAAAGAAACCTTCAGGGAATCCGGCTCCCCCTCAAAAGAGGGTTTACCTTTGTTATGGCCATGTCCTGACCCTACCATAAAAACTGAGTGGGTTTGCTCAGCCTGACTAGCCATAATAACTGAGGGGGTTTTCTCAGCCTGGCTTTTGGGGTCAGTTCCCAAGAGAAGGGATCCGCCTGAGGGGGTTATGGGTTCCGTATCAGCGGGTAGTTTTAATCCCTCTGAGTCTTTGTCCCCCTTAGCGCCTTCAAGTCCTGATGGGTATTTTTCAGAACTATCACGAGGCACTGTTTGTGATGATTGATGGACCCCCTTCCCATCAGGGTTGTACTGCCCTTTTGGGGATTTAGGGTCCTTGACTCCCTTGGGCCCTGACTGTGATTTGTCAGTTCCTTCATTAGGATGTGATTGGGTGTGGGTCCCCTTCCCAGTTGAGTAGTGCTGCCCAACCGAGGATTCAGGACCCTTTTCTCCCTCAGGCACTGATTGTGATTTGTCAGTGCCTTTATCGGGATGTGAATGGGCGGAGGTTCCTGATCCCAATGACTTGTTTATGTCAGTGGAATCATGAGGAAAGGGTTTGCCCGAAGACACTGAGGATGATTTCTTAGTGACCTTCGTTGGCGTTTGTTTTAGGGTCAAGAGGGTCTCAGTGATGGGTGTCTCAGAGGTCTCGTCCATGTTTAACCCTTGTTTAAGGTTGTTTGAGGCATCAGTCTCAGGTACGAGTGGTTTGGGTCTAACCACCTTACTGGACTGACCCTTCTTTGTCTTCTTCACCTTCTTTGTAGGTGAAGGTACTGTAGAAATAGCATTCTCCCCCTGAATAACTATCAGCATATAGTCAGTCAGGGCTATGGGTTGTACCTCAGTAATGCCACTTGAGTAGTTGGCCTTGTGTAGGACGTCAGGTTTTGATCCTTGGATGTCAGGCGTAACATACTCAGTGCCAAGTAGGTCCTAAAGCACGCAGGAAATGAACCTAGGGTAAGACATAAGTTTTTGCCTAGATTTCCGTGAGAGCTTGGCCACGAGGTCACGAAAGATTATTCCTCTGATATCTATCTTTTTACCCTCCAGGAGACTGAATAGCATCAATTGTTGTGATAAATTCAACTGCTCCGTGGAGGATTTATTCCCTCCAAGGACCTGAATGACAAATGTCATCATGATCCTCCAGACAGGGTGAAACCAAGTCTTAACTATTGGTGCCCTTGCCAATAGTTGTCCTAGGGCCTCTTCAGGTTGTTTGGGGTCATGTGGCCCTAGAAAAAGCAATTCTGCTTTAACTTCTTGGTCAGTGGGGTTGGGCTCAAACGTCTCAGCGAAATCAAGGCCAGTGGCTTTGATGAAGGTTTTATAGTCAAGGGAGAGGGTCCTTCTCCCATTCATCACTGAGAACGTTATTATTAAGTCTCTGGGGTCCTCAAGGCATGTTGCCACAGTAGTACACCAGAATTTCCTCAAATAGTCATGATATATGACTGAGGGGGTGTGAGTAAACGCCTTAGCAAGAAAGCAGTTCTTAAGGTATTTAACCGCATTCTTGTAAGCCCAAAATTGTTCGGGGTAGGCAAAATTTCCTACAACGTTGTTTTTGGTTAGGTCTACGCCCTCCATTGTGAACACCACATTTGGGGCGTAGGTTATAGCCATAGAAGAAGCAATTTATGTTGGGAAGCCTAGGTTAACAAATGATCTGGGTATCTAACAGCTATGAACACACACACAAAATTTTGTTTTTGAAGGAAGAAAGGGCAAAATTTTACTTAAGATTTCTAAAAAACGTGTGTGTGTTTTTTGATTGTGGGGTATTTATAGGGAAGTGAAGTGGAGGGTATTTTAGGCATTTGGGCGGTTATTATCTTAAAAGATATTATTTTGAAAAACGTTTTGAATAAAACGTTTGAGATCCGCATTTAATGCCCAACCCTTCCACTATCCCTGTATTGCGCAACTATCAAGGCAAACAGTTGCACCGTCTGCAAAAAGTGTAATTTGTAGAGTTGAGTCATCACATATCTGTTATGTGATTGGAGTGGCATTTAATGCCAAGTGGGAATGTGGTGGCCCATGAGGTGCATGCCAGAAAGGCAAAAGAACAAATATTCTTATATTAAATAAGAATTCAGTTACCAACCTCGGACATTTACTAACTAGATACTTAGAGCATTTAAGTTAGCATTGAATGTCTTCTGAGGGCCCTGAATGACTTTTCATTCAGTGAACCTGTTTGTTCAGGACTTGGGTTTAGTCACTGATGGTTCAAGGTTTCAGGAATTTGGGTTTAATTCCTGAGGTTCAAGGGTTCAGGGACTTGGGTTTAGTTCCTGAGGACCAAGATTTCAGGAACTTAGGTTTAGTTCCTGAGGTTCAGTGATTCTTTTCACTGAAGAGCACATTGAGTCAGGGACCTGGTTTTTCAGAATTTACACTTATTTTGATGGAATCAATCAGTGGTCTGATTTTCAATATCCAACATTCCTAGTTTAGCTTTTAGTCTTGTGAAAGTTGGTTCATCCAATGGCTTGGTGAATATATCAGCTAGCTGATATTTAGTAGGAATGAAGTGTAATTCTATGTCACCATTCATGACATGGTCCCTGATGAAATGATATCTAATATCAATGTGTTTTGTTCTCTGATGAAGAACAGGGTTGTTTGAGATGGCAATTGCACTTGTGTTATCACAAAAGATGGGAACCATCTTGTACTGAATTCCATAGTCATTGAGTTGACTTTTCATCCAGAGTACATTTGCACATCAACTTGCTACTGTAACATATTCAGCTTCAGCTGAGGACATGGCAACTGACTGTTGCTTCTTAGCACTCCAACAGACTAGTTTTCCACCAAGAATTTGGCAGGAGCCTGAGGTGCTTTTTCTGTCCATGTTGCATCCAGCATAGTCAGATTCTGAGTATCCTTTAAGATCAAGGCCTGAACATTTTGGATAGTATAATCCAAGGCTTGGAGTACCTTTCAGGTACCTGAATATCATTTTCACAGCAGTGATATGAGATTCTCTTGGGTCAGATTGATATCTGGCACATAAACAAACTGAGAATTGGATATCAGGCCTTGATGCAAGTAGATACATCAGTGATCCTATCATTCCTCTAAAAAGAGTTTGATTCACTGGTTTTCCAGTAAGATCAGGACCAAGGTTATTTGGGGGTACCATGGGAGTCTTGACTGAGGCACAGTTACTGAGCTCATACTTCTTCAGTAGGCTTCTGACATACTTCTCTTGACTGATAGAGGTTCCTTTATCAGTCTGCTTGATTTGCAGACCAAGGAAGTAGGTCAGTTCTCCCATCATGCTCATTTCAAATTTCTTTGCCATAAGTTTTTCAAACTGTTTGCAAAGTTTAAAACTTGTTGAGCCAAAGATGATGTCATCAACATACACTTGTACAAGTATGACATCATTATTTGTCTTGTAGATAAACAGTGTGTTGTCTATCTTGCCTCTGAAAAATTTATTTTGGATCAGGAAGGATGAAAGAGTTTCATACCATGCCCTGGGAGCTTGTTTCAGTCCATAAAGGGCTTTGTTAAGCTTGCACACATAGTCAGGAAACTCATGGCTTTCAAATCCAGGAGGTTGCTGAACATAAACTTCTTCTTTCAGTGAACCATTTAAGAATGCACTTTTAACATCCATTTGGTACACCTTGAAGTTTATGTATGTAGCAAAAGCAAGGAAGATCCTGATGGCTTACATCCTTGCTACTGGTGCAAATGTTTCTTCATAGTCAATTCCTTCTTGTTGATTATAGCCTTTGGCTACAAGTCTGGCTTTATTTTTAATAACTATGCCATTTTCATCAGATTTGTTTTTGAATACCCATTTCATGCCAATGACTGAAACATCTTCAGGACACTTGACCAAGGTCATTACCTTGTTTCTGTCAAATTGTTCCAGTTCATCATGCATGGCCTGAACCCAACTTGGGTGATTAAGTGCTTCCTTGACACTTTTGGGTTCAATTGTGAAGATGAAGTCCACAAATAGGCATTCATTGTCTAAGGCTGCTTCAATGAGGGTTCTATTCTTCCTTTCCGCCATACCATTTTGTCCAGGTGTGTAAGGTGAGGAAAAATTTTGGGAAATCCCTTTCTCATCACAGAAACATTCAAGTTCATAATTTTTTAACTCTATTCCATTGTCAGTTCTAATCTGTTTGACTTTGATGTCATTTTGATTTTCAATATTCCTGACAAATGATTGTTTCAGCTGCCTGACTCTTTTTTATCAGGAAGTATACCCAAGTGTATCTTGAGTACTCATCCACAATGACCAGAGTATACTTCTCATGGTTAATAGATCCATATGGAGAAGATGTAGGACTGATTGGTCCAAATAGATCCATATGGAGAAGATGTAGGCAGTTCCTGATGGAAAAGTTGGTTTTGGTTTTAAAGGATGCTTTGTGATGTTTACCTTTTTCACAAGCTGAGCATGGTTTATCCTTTGAAAACACAAGAGATGGTAAGCCAAGGACCTTGTTTTGTTTCACAAGGTTGTTTATGTTTTTGAAGTTCAGGTGGGAGAGTCTCTTATGCCAAAGCCAGTTGAGAGTATCAGTGGCCTTGGTAAAGAGACAAGTTCTATTCTGAGTCAGACTGGACATGTCCAACACATAAACATCATGTCTTCTTGGTGCAATAAGGACAACTTCCTTATTAGCATTGAAGATGATTCCTTGTTTATCATCAAACTAAACTATGTATTTAGCATCACATAGTTGACTGACACTTATCAAATTGTATTTAAGACCATTTACATAAGCTATCCTAGTAAAGACTATACCATTGCAGTTTACTGAACCATAACCTTCAGTGAGACATGATGAGTTATCAGCAAATATCACTTTGGGTCCTGATTCATCAACATCCTTGTGCAAATACTCCTTCACACCAATCATGCTTCTTGAACATCCACTATCTAGATGCCAAACAGAATCCCTGGCATGTTTCTACACAAATAGTAAACTGGGTTAGTTCTTTCTATGACTCCACTTCTTAGAGGGGTTAGCTTTGGGGGTCTTTTTAACATTTACAATTGATTTATGGTCAGTGGAGGAGTGGACTGAGCTACCACAAATTATGCATTTGATTGCAGATGTAGACTCAGTAGACTGAGAGGCTGGCTTTGTCATACCTCTTCTGGCCTGAATGACCTTATCACGTCCTGAGGTGTTATGAGTGGGACTTCCACTATTTTCACAACAATTGTCAATTTGACAATCCTTAGGAAGGTGGTCATTGAACCCACAGTAAGGACAAGGTGCAAAAGGCTTGGCCTTTTGTTTTTTTTTTTTTCTGTTTAGAATCAGAAGGGTAGTTTAAAGACTGAGCTTTAAAGTCTAACATCTTTGATGTGACTGAGTGTGTTTTGTGATCAGAGGTCCTGTGATCATCCTTTTTGCAAATCATGCAGTAAAGGATTCTATAGCAATCATCAGTGAAATGATTGGTATAGTTACACAGCTCACATCTTTTCAGGGGTTTTAAGGGTTTGGGTTTGGTGCTTGAGGAAGCTGGTTTTTGTTCCTTCTTCTTGGATTGAGAAGGTTTCTCAGAAGATGCAATCTTCTCACCCAGCTTCCTGATCATTTCAACCAACTGATCAAATTTTGAGTCAGGGCTTTGGGTTATTACTTCAGAAGGGACTGAAGTTGATGAGTCATCAGTACTTACTGAGACTTCAAGGGTTGGTCTTTTCATGATTATTTTTCCCATTCCTGACCTCTCCTTTGGAGAGTGTTGGGTGTAGACAATTGGTGGGAGGCCTAGGTTTGGTGCAGCACCCTGAAGGGTATTGAGTGGAGGGAGTAGTGGATATGAATCTGATTCAGGCTCACTTATTAACTCAGTACTACTGAGTTGGTCAGAGAGTCCAAGCATATTTTTCAAGGCCTGACTTTTAGGAAGCAAGATCTTTCCAGTCTCAAAGTTTGGTAACTTACTGACCGGGTTGTCCCTGACAATTCAGTCATTTGACTTGGGAAGCATTTCTTGCTCAAGTGATATGTCAGCTGGAACAAAGGTCAATTCACTGGGACTTACATAGGGGTTAACCATGTGATGGTCAATTCCTATTGTTTTCCTAGGGATTAAACCCACAGTATCAAATACCTTGGGGTTCTTTTTGGTCCAGCCTTGGATAACAGCCTTTTCTTTGGTAAGTTCAGTTTGTAGGGCTTGGTTTTGTTTCAAAATTTCAGTTTTCTGAATTTGTAGAGTAATTGTTTCTAATTTGGCTTGCTTCAGTACAAGCAATTCATCTCTACATTTATTCAATTCTGACACTATGTTGTTATATTTTGAAAACATGTTAAGCCTTTGTTCCTTAACAAATTTAAGATCTACACAAATATAATTCATGTAAGACTGCCAATCAGAATCATTATCCATAGAAAGTAAAGTGTTTACCTTCTTCATGGTGATGTTTACCCACTCTCCATTCCTTGCATGGCTTTTCCTAACAGCCACCTGATCACGTTCAGAGAGTGCCATCAGTGCACCTACTCTAATTTCCTCATCTGATGAGACCTCTTCTTCATCCCAATCATAAGCTTCAGCTACTAAAACCTTGTTCTTTGTCTGAACAGGTTTGGATGTTTGAGCAGCCTGAGACATAGAGGGATTAGTTTCAAGAATTGCAAGTTTAGCCTTAGCTTTCCTATATTTTGCTTCAAAGTCTTTTTGACCCTTGTTTTGAAATTGTTGGGTCGACTGAAACATTCTAGGTTGAAACTTGCTAGTTCCTGAGGAACTATTTCCTGAAAATTTGTAAGAGGGTTCTGAGATGGTTTTAGAATAACAGTCCCTAGCAAAATGACCCTTTTTACCACAATTAAAGCATTCAGTGGTTTCATTTGCTTTTTCTTTTGAAAAGTTGGACTGGTTTCTTTTGATGAAACGTTTTGAACTAGCAAGGAGTGCCCTCTCTTGGAATTCCAAGTTTAAATCTTTGAGGTACTCATCACTAGTCCTTTCATCAATTTCATCCTCAGAATCCTCTTGGAAATCTTGCACAACACCATTAGTATAAAAAGCAGTTGATATGGGTGTGGAGGTCAAGGCCTTTTTGGACTCAAGAGCTTTTGAGTCAGGGTATCTCCTTGAGATTAAGTTGTCTTCATAGATAAACTTCCTATAGATCTCAGGGAGCTCAAGGGTCTGAATGTGATTAGCATTCCTCAGGCCTTGTGAGAAGTTTAGCCACTTCTCAGGGAGACTGTTGACAAAGCCAACATTTGTCTCATGCTTAGACAATACTACACCATCATTTGATAGCTCGTTTATCAAAGTCTTGTATCTGGTATAAGTCTGTGAGAGACTTTCAGAGTCTTTTGCCCTGAAAGTATTATACTCAAGTTTCAGGTCCATGACCTTGTTTTCCTTGGTATCTGAGGGACCCTCAAAGCTATTGACCAAGTCATCCCAAGTTTGCTTGGCTATTGAACAGTTGATTACTAATTCCATTATATCGTCAGGAAGACATGATATAATGATGCTTTTCAGGCGTTGGTCTTGATTGACCACCCTCCTCTCATCAATGGTCCATTGAGCCTCAGGCTTGTTTAGCCCTTCAGCAGTCTTTGGGAAATTGGGACCATCTTTGACACAAGAGATGTAGTATGGTTCCATACCAGTCAAGTAGCAAAGCATTCGCTTTTTCCACTTGCTAAATTTACCAGCTTCAAGTCGTGGGGCAACAGCTGAAAAGCTTCCACCCTTTTTGTCGACTAACTGGGGTATATTTGCATCAGTCATAGTAGGATCTTGGTTTTAAAAACCTTGAGCACTCTTGGTTAATTTTAAAAGGTTTTATAAACCAGAGGCTCTGATACCACTTGTTGTTCCCTTAACACGCTTAGAGTTAACTAAAAAGTTAATCTATTTGTATTTATGACTAATATAATGTATTGATTAATTCTAACAGTTAATGAAACGTAAATATAAAAACACACAAGTATTTTCAACGTTTAAATTCTTATTAGAAATGAATCAAATAATCTATTACCCAAGTGTTTTGCGGAACAAACACTTGGAATTGAATAGACAAGGTATGGTGTCTCCTATCTAAACTCAAGCTATGCTTAAGTGGTAACAATTCGACCCACTGAGCTATCTCAGGGATACGTTACTCTTTGTAGGAGAAAAGGGGTATTTGTGAAAGTCTAAGCTTTAATTGCACAAGAATACCTCTCCCACTTTTCTCCATATGTTTGCTATTTATAGGCAAACAGATCAAGAGTACTGAAGATTAAAACTAGATAAACAAATAGGAAGCGTGTCTGACAACTACAACAGTAGTTGTCATCTCCAAGAACCAATGGGATTGCGCCAAAAAGTCTTCGAGTGTCAGACCTTACACTTCTTCGACTTTTAGCCACTTGAGGGATGGTTTGTCTGACCCAGATAAGACTTGTTCTTATCTTCTTAAAACCTTCCCTCATTATCCCACCCTTTATTCAGGCTTTAGGTTCTTCAGTCATTTGTCTTCAGTCTTCAGTTATTGTTGTTGAGGAGACTTGGGGTTCAGTGAGCTCTTGTCTAATGCTCACTGATCTATTACCTTCTTCTTCGTCTCAAGTAACACTTCAGTGAGTGCCGCCTCACTGTGTGGTAAATCTTTCTTTTTAGACTCGTCCTGAGCATTTTGAAGGTAACTCACTGAGTGACTGTTCACTCAGTGACTTAGAATATTTTCGGTTTCATTTACACTTAGCTTAATTTGTATTCAAATCCTATTTTAACGACTCTTGGGTACTGAAGGACCCAACATAAATCCGATGTGTTCGACACATTCTGTGGTTTCTTTTGCTTTTGCTAAGCGATTAAAGTCCCCTCTACACGATTAGGAATTGTTTTACCTAGTTTCATCGCTACAAGAAATCTTATGATTATCCGTCACGAGTATCGGAATTGTCCATAACGTTTTGAAGATATTTGAAGATAATTTTCATTCTGCTAATCTGCTTCCTTTAGGAATATTTGATTCGATATTTTCTGAATATGGATTTGTTGACTGAGCATCGAGATGCTAACAACAGTCATATTAGATTTTCATCTTTGGTGATTTGAGAAACTCGAACTCTGTACCATGGTTTCCGACCTGGTAAATAATTATGATCACCTCTATTTTAAAAACTAGTACATTAATCGTCACGGTTGTGAAGATATTTCGTTTGATGAAACTCGCCTCGAGAATTATTCGGTTGTTTGAAATTTCGCAATGTATTCCTTGATGAACTACCAAGATTTCCATCTGAATGTGAAGTTATTTTGATCTGGTTATGAAATTTGTTTAGTCATGACTTGAGGTAGACTGTGATTGCAATAAGGCATGTGTATATGATGCAAGTATTATGACGCCTGGCCAACGTGATAATAGTTACATCATATAACTTTAACTTATTGGGATCATAAGATGTCTTGAGAAGTGCCAGAGATCAGTAAGTTGGTTGATCCAGAAACTCTATCCGTATAAGAGCAATGTTTTTCCTAATTCAGAAACTCCGTATCTTATGACATCGGTTGAATGGAAAGAATTGAAGGACCAGCTTTTAGAAAGTGGTTTTATCCGTTTGAGTGTGTATCTGTGGTGTACTCAAGTTGTATTCATGAAGAAGGATGATGATAGCATGAAGTTGTGTAGTGAGCTCGGGAAGCTGAATAGTATTGTGGTTAGAACCGTTATCCGTTACCTCGAACCGACGATTTGATTAATCAACTCCATAGTGTAAAGTTTTCCAAATGATGAATTTTAGATCTGATTATTTTTCAGTTACGTTTAAAGGAGCGAGATGTTCCTAGAATTGCTTTCCGTATTCGCTCTGATCTCTATGAGTATTGTGATGCCAATCGTATTGGCTATTGCTCCAACTGTCCCTATGAACTTGATGAATCGTGTCTTTCATGAATACTTGGACAATTTGTCATAGTATGACATATTGGTATATTCAGAGACGAAAAAGAAACACGGAAATCATCTTCGTATTCTGTGTTGAGGCTTCTACGTCAGAAGAAGCTATATGTTATACCCTCGAAGAGTAAATTTTGGATTGGGATGAAGAATGAGAGGAGAAATTTTGAGAAGCTGAAAAGAAAATTGTTTCTACTCAAGAAGGGGACTTAGCTAATGTCCTTATGCAACACGGGAAGATTGTTGGTACAGATAGAACCGCAAGAAGTGAACTGTCCGACGCATGACTTGGGAGTGATTGGTGATGGGTGATGCGTGCGTGCGAGTGCTCTAATTTATACCCACGGTATGTCGTTGTGGTTTTAGCAGTATTCAAGTTTTAAATTTATATTTAGCCGACTTATCAATAACACACACACTTTAACGAGCAGTGTACCCGGTCAGTATGTATATAATGGTAAGTAGAGTGTCGATCACTAAGAGTGGAACGTATTATCTAGTTATTCTAATCAGTATTTTAATATCTTAAGTTAGCTATACAACCTAATCTAACGCAAGGGGGTTCAGCCTGAGAGACTGGCACGGTTTGGTTGCAATTAAATAATAAACTAAACTAATAGGCACGAATCAGCGAATAGCACACACGTACACAGATAAATACTCGAGACAATAAGAAGACCTGTCCTGATAGTTAAGTAGCTTGTCACTTGTTTTATTGCTAGTTTTATATGAAGTGTATAGTTCGATGCAACGCACCGAGATTAAGTCCTTTCTCGTTGGTTCTAATCTTATCGGCGAGTAAACCCTTAATGATTACTTATGACTATCCTATTTATCTTTCTTCCTACTTTTCTACAGACGATAGAATGCATAGGCGATCTAATAAATAGGCGAGGGCAGAGGCATGGCGACCCGATCAACGCTCAGCTAGACACAGAGGTTATCAATGCACTAATAAAAGTCACCAAAGACATCAACATATAAACTTTAATTGATGGGAAAGCAGTTTTAAGGGAGTGCAACCTTTCCGTTGTCACATTACACAAGCCACCAATCCTGATGAATTAAAGTTTACTAACACAATAAAACAAAACTACTTAATGAATTAAATACATGCAGGACCTTCTTACAGCTCTTGTATCTTCGTTCAAGGTGTGTCTTGTGTTGCTACTTCGACTGAATTTGTCCTAGGGTTTCTGTACTTCGGTCTTCTAAAACTGTCGAACTCTTTAATTCGTCTGGTCTTGGGGTATTTATAGTTTCTGTCTAAGGGTAAGATGCGGCGCATCTAATAAGTAGATGCGGCGCATTGACTTAACTTCGCGTGGGGTCCAAGATTAATATATTCAGGAATATTCGTACACCGCCAGAAGATACGGCGTAACTCCATTCTCAGATGCGGCGCATGTCCTCTTGTATCTTGGATCGTATCTTGTGAAATCTTGATAGTGATGCGCCGTATGTAATCAGCAAGATGCGGCGTATCTGGATCAAAATGTCTTGATCTTGTACATTTCAGTAGACTCTTATCTTCTTGCTTGTTTTGCTCCATAATTAGTCCAAAATCGCCAAGTTTCACCAAATGCTTGTTTTTACCTGAGAATTACAAAAGTAAACAATTAAGTATCAATTCTCATACATAATATAATAAAACAAGTCAAATAAATAGGATAAATGATGGTGATAAAATGTACTTATTTGAGTTCATCAAATATCCCCCCACTTGAACTTTACTTGTCCCCAAGTAAACCTTAGAATTAATCTTATGAAAATGTATCCTAAAAGATATTAGGATTTATTTTTATAGTTAAGCATGTATTCATTTTTGTCATAATCACACAACCAAACACTTAACGAATTAGAAGTAAAATAAAATAATTTAATAAAAGCAAATCTAATCGTTTAACTGTCCAGTCGTGACGAATATTCTATCATAAGCTTGGCAAGTATACACATCTCCCCCACTAAAGACAAGGAATAACAAGTCTAAAGCGGTAAAAAGGGTTTGTAGGCTTAAGGGTTAATCATTCTCCTTAATCTCTATCGATCTCAAATTCCAGAAAAGGTGACAAAATCACAAATACATGATCGAATCCACGAACACGATACTTGCAATTGCTCAAATCCTTAACTCGAATAGGCTAAAGATAGGACCAAGTAATCTTCACCAATAATATTATATCAAAAAGGGCGACAAAATCATAAATACATAGCCGAATCCACGACTACGATACTTAAGATTGCTCAAATCCCTAATCTCAATAAATCAAAGGTTTGGATAAAGAATAATATAGGGTATGGATAATATTTGGGATACGAATTGGTGTAAAAATGAAAAATAAACAAAACAAATAAATTAAAATCCTAAGTTGGTTAATCATTATCCCAACCATCCCATGAATAAGACTCATATCATAGAATAACTCACGCTTTAACACTTGAAACACACGCTTTAGGTAGACACGAATTATACTCAACAAGATCTCAATCAAAGAATATCCTTTAGTTGGCGTTCCCATAACGTTCAACTCCCATTCAATCCATAGATATAATATACAACAACCAGTGGTGATATCGACCACTTAATACAAAACTTTACATAAGTTGGTTAAAACAAACATCCAACTCTTCCTTTTTTTCTTTTTCTTTTCTATTTTTTCGATTTTTTTTTTTTTTTTTTTTTTTTTTTTTTTTTGACATCAACATATGCAAAGATGTGTAAAATTTCACCACATCACTATAATGATAATTCTGGATAATTTTTCCATACTTTTCATGACTTCAGAAATAACGGTAATAGTGAAAGTAGTAAACACACGAAAAATAAACTCAAAGATATACAATATTTACTTTCACTCCAATTCCATTGTGCAATTTCCCGACCTAACCAAAGATAATGAATTACGCACGCGAACACAGGTAATGTATGGAAACACACTTTGCCTAAAGCAATTAACCAACCACGGATTTTAATCTACAGGGTAGGCTAAGGTGTAAGGGTGTAACGAAACATTATAACAAAGGTGTAAGAAACGAAAGGAATGGCTCTGAGTGTTTTTCTAGGGGTATTGATGAGTGGCCATTTACTCATCATTTTATACCCGAAAAACCCCACAAAAACGACCAAAAACACCCTCATGGACCATATAATGTTACAAATATCCTTGGATTGTGTTTTGTGTGTTTCAGGTACAAAAGGATTGAAAACGGGGCAAATACAGACAAAACCGAGCTTGATATGGAAAAGAGTCAAATACCGAAGCCGGGAAAGTCGTTTTTCATGCGGATTTGATTCAAGCTCAAGAAATATCAAAATGACCCTTGGATTATTTTTACTTGGCAAAATTTACCCTTGGATTAATTTAAAGAATGGCAGATTTGGTCCTTGATGTTGACTACAATTACAAAATTGGTCCTTGGTTTCTATCCTTAACTATCCCTTAAATCCATTTTATCCTATACCACTAAAACTAAACCGGATCCAAAACACAACAAATACCCAACCCACTTACACTAAACCGGACACAGCCCAATACCACAATCAACAAAAACTATAACCGGCCCACATCCACCTTGACCCGACCCACCCAACACCTCTAATAATAAAAACGGGGTCAAATCCCCCATTCCCGGTCAAATCCCCAATTCACACTAACCCTAACCCTCATTATCACTATTCACGCTTCTTCATCCTCCCACCTTTTCTCTAATCCCCTGCTAATCCCAACCCGTCCTCATCACCTCCACAACCAGCCAAAGAACCCACATGGGGTTGTCTTGGTCCCCCCCACACTCCACCTCATCAATCCGCGTTTTAAAAGAAACATCAACGGCAGAGATTTCAAGATGTGGTGAGCACGTATGATCCAAGGGTTACAAAAGAAGCACAAACGCAAGTGAGGGACACACACACGAAAGAAACACACTCGGATTCTAGGGTTTTTGTAATTTTTTTAGTATAAATAGTCGAATAGAGCCGAGTCGTCTTTTTTCTTTTCTAGGTTTTATTTAGCATTTTTTTAGGTACTTTGTAATTTTTAATTTTTAATTTCAGTTGTAATTTACTCTTATTTTAATTTCAGTTCAGTTTTTTTTTTTTTTTTTTATCCAAGTAGTGTAACTGCTTATTGCTTATTATGTTCTTTGTTATTTTATTTTGCTTATTTGCTCTATTTTATGTTTGATCAGTTCTAAGGTATACCATGTAGTTAGATCACTAGTACTAGGTTACTTTTAGATGTTTTGAATCAGTTTGAGGTTGAGGTGATTTGGTGAAACTGCACTTCTTTGGTTTTTCCCATATTAGCAGACTTTTGCTTATTTTTAATTCCCTCTCAGTTAGCTATTAGAAGCTGTAATCTTGTTTAGTCATAGCTCGCCAGCTTATTTAGACATTAGTATTTTTTATTGAATCTTAAGATTTTAGTTAGACAGTTTTTTCAGGCCTTGAAAAGGCCTAATGACTCTAAAAGTGAGAGTAACAAAAGGGTTTATACGGGGATTAACTAACCAGTGTAGTTAGCTAATAACATATAACATATAAAGGCTATTTGGGTGTAATCCTAGAAATTTACCAATTTAGACAAGTCATTCCAATTATATAAATAATACTTATTATGGTGGTCTCGAATAGTATACAAGCCAAGTTCTAAAGTTTACAAGTCACCGGCACACTCATAGATTTGTGAATTTTGAAAAATCAAAATTTTTGAAAATAACGTCATGTGTGCAGCTATGCAACTTAGACTTTAAACAAAAACATGCTAAAAAATTTTTAATTTTGATAAATTAAGCACATTTTAAGCATAATTTTTGAAAAAGTTTAGGACAAGTAAGTGTTCTAATTCTCCAATCCCCCCACTTAAGTTAAACAACGTCCTCGTTGTTTGTATAAAAGGTTAAAATCTTGAAAATAAAAGAATTAGAACAGAAAAACTCCCCTGAGATTTGCTCGGTATGATCTTCCATTAGTATAAGGGAAAAAATCATCTTCTTGTGAATTAGAACGTTTAAGCTTCATATTAGATGTATCCACAGGAAATGCAGGAATCTATAATACCACCAAGACTTTAAACACACCTAAGTTAAGAAGGTTCAAACTTGCATAATACATTAGTAGTTAGCAAAAATAAAACATAAAAATTAAAACGAAAATCATCAGGTCAGTCGATGCGCCGTATCTTATGGAAGAAGATACGCCGTATCGAGCCAGGAACAAATACGAATCAGAATAGAAGATGCGCCGCATCCTTAACCAGGGATGCGCCGCATTAAAATAAACTGATAAAAAGTTTTAAAGTCAAAAATAAAAATGCGGAAAATAGAGTAAGATATGACCAATACAAGTGATACGCCGCATCCTATGATGGAGATGCGGCGCATCTACTGCAGATCTGACAGACTCAATACAAAATCAGAAAATAAAATAAAAGATAAGCATGGGTTGCCTCCCACGAAGCGCTTGTTTTTGTTCGAGTCACGAGCCTGACTCCACCCTTATTTACTGTGTAATAGGGTGTTGTTCCCCCCACTTGGGATCAAGTGCGGGTGATAATAGCAATAAACACGAAAAGAGTGTAAATTTGCTATTAAAGATGGAAAAAATGTATAAAGATCATACCTTGGCAATATATGTACATCTTCCTTATCCTTACACGGTTTGGTTGATAAATTGGATGACTTGACCATTCCATCTGAAAGAGTAGTGTGTTGAGGAAAAATGAGTCTCCTTTCTTCTTGGTTAGTCTCTTTGGTAGTAAGGCGTCCCTTGACTTCCGCAGAAGATGAGAAAGGTTCTTTGGCAAGTAAAAGTTCGAGTTCCTCTATATACTTCATAGGGTCGGAATCATCATCCTCATCAATCGTAGCAATATTTAAGAGCTCATCACCAAATTCTTCCTCTAGCTCCACCAAAAACGGGTTGATCACAGGTGCTTCATGTGCTTCAATAGGTAGTGTAATAAATTTCGCCTCATCATTCTTATGTTTTGCAACCTGTTTAGGAAAACTAGCAAGATTATTAATAACGGGATTAATAATATTAAATAAATTTGTACCACTTGGTGTTGTAAGTGACTCCAATTCATCTTGTGAATCTCCATCTTCAACTAGTGGTCTTGCAATTTCAGCACCGTCCCGAATTTCATCCTTAAATAGGTAATCCCAGATTTCTTCAAAATCCCTTGTTGGATCAAAATCTGGTTGAGGTATGTCATCATAAACTATGGCGTCAAATGGTTCGAAATCAAAATTAGAATACTTTTCATCTTCATCCGATGGATTGTCTAATGGTGGTAATACGATTGCAGAATATTCTTCAACGTAAGGTTCCGTATACACATCATCTTGTGCAATCTCCGGAGAAAAAGTACTATCAAGAACAATTGCCGGAATTGGTTTCACGGTATATGAATCTTCTTCATCATCATTTGACATACACCAAGTGTGTTTAAACGGCAACCTATTTCTTTCTTTCTTTGACTTAACCATTTCCAGTAACAAGTATTCTTCCATCGTAATATCCGGATCGTCCATCTTCCTGAAATAAAACTTACTCGTGCAAAAGAAGAGTGAAACAATCAAAGTAAAATAAAAGCTTCTGATATCTCCTGTTGATGCGCCGTATCCTATAAATGGGATACGCCGTATCTTAATACGTTAAAAGTAAATCAAACTTTTATTCAGAAAATAGATACGCCGCTCATAAATTAAGAATGCGCCGTATCAGTTTTAATTATCAAAAATCGATATTTATTTAAAATTAAATGCGTCGTATTAACAAAAGTTAATGCGCCGTATTTTCGTTACGTTTCAAAATACAAGATTTTGATTCAGAAGATACGCCGTATCGACAGAGATCGACGCGTCGTATTTGTTTAATAATTCGAAAACTGTTTTTAATTAAAATAATAGATGCGCCGTATCTGCTAAAGCAGATGCGTCGTATAGCGTTAACGTTTAGAAAATTTTTTTATCAAAAACAGATACGCCGTATCTTGGGGAAAAGATGCGTCGTATCGAATTAATTAAACGCGTTGTATTTTATAAAAATTAAACGCAATACGCCGTATCTGAGAAATCAGATGCGCCGTATCGTTTGAATTAGCTCAGTACAACGATAGCAGTATACAGAAAATACGAAAAATAAAAACAAATAAAAAACAAACGAAAATAAACAAAAAATTAAAAACACAAAAACAGAAAATATGCAAAATAATACAATGAATGCAATTTAACTAATATACAACAGAGTTAGCGGTTAGATTAAAAATCTAATTAAAATACTAATCAAATTAACAGATAATAACAATTCACTCCCCGGCAGCGGCGCCAAAAACTTGATGCGTGCGTGCGAGTGCTCTAATTTATACCCACGGTATGTCGTTGTGGTTTTAGCAGTATTCAAGTTTTAAATTTATATTTAGCCGACTTATCAATAACACACACACTTTAACGAGCAGTGTACCCGGTCAGTATGTATATAATGGTAAGTAGAGTGTCGATCACTAAGAGTGGAACGTATTATCTAGTTATTCTAATCAGTATTTTAATATCTTAAGTTAGCTATACAACCTAATCTAACGCAAGGGGGTTCAGCCTGAGAGACTGGCACGGTTTGGTTGCAATTAAATAATAAACTAAACTAATAGGCACGAATCAGCGAATAGCACACACGTACACAAATAAATACTCGAGACAATAAGAAGACCTGTCCTGATAGTTAAGTAGCTTGTCACTTGTTTTATTGCTAGTTTTATATGAAGTGTATAGTTCGATGCAACGCACCGAGATTAAGTCCTTTCTCGTTGGTTCTAATCTTATCGGCGAGTAAACCCTTAATGATTACTTATGACTATCCTATTTATCTTTCTTCCTACTTTTCTACAGACGATAGAATGCATAGGCGATCTAATAAATAGGTGAGGGCAGAGGCATGGCGACCCGATCAACGCTCAGCTAGACACAGAGGTTATCAATGCACTAATAAAAGTCACCAAAGACATCAACATATAAACTTTAATTGATGGGAAAGCAGTTTTAAGGGAGTGCAACCTTTCCGTTGTCACATTACACAAGCCACCAATCCTGATGAATTAAAGTTTACTAACACAATAAAACAAAACTACTTAATGAATTAAATACATGCAGGACCTTCTTACAGCTCTTGTATCTTCGTTCAAGGTGTGTCTTGTGCTGCTACTTCGACTGAATTCGTCCTAGGGTTTCTGTACTTCGGTCTTCTAAAACTGTCGAACTCTTTAATTCGTCTGGTCTTGGGGTATTTATAGTTTCTGTCTGAGGGTAAGATGCGGCGCATTGACTTAACTTCGCGTGGGGTCCAAGATTAATATATTCAGGAATATTCGTACACCGCCAGAAGATGCGGCGTAACTCCATTCTCAAATGCGGCGCATGTCCTCTTGTATCTTGGATCGTATCTTGTGAAATCTTGATAGTGATGCGCCGTATGGAATCAGCAAGATGCGGCGTATCTGGAGCAGAATGTCTTGATCTTGTACATTTCAGTAGACTCTTATCTTCTTGCTTGTTTTGCTCCATAATTAGTCCAAAATCGCCAAGTTTCACCAAATGCTTGTTTTTACCTGAGAATTACAAAAGTAAACAATTAAGTATCAATTCTCATACATAATATAATAAAACAAGTCAAATAAATAGGATAAATGATGGTGATAAAATGTACTTATTTGAGTTCATCAATGGGCATGAAGAAGCTCGGGAGCAAGACGGTGGAACATGATCTATGACTTGAAGGAAGTGGATTTTGATTGAAGCACACAGTTCTAACTGCTCTATTCATTTTAGTTGTACTAATATGTATAGAGACTTGAAGCAGAATTTTGATGGAATGGTAAAAAGATGATTGTAACTACATTGGTGGCGAAGTGTTTAGCATGTCAACAGGTTAAGATTCAGCCTCAGCATACAAGTGGTTTTCCTTAGTTTCGATGTTCTTAGGTGGAAGTTGGATTTAATCTTCATGGACTTTATAGCAGGATTTCCGCACACCTTTGGGAAGGACAACACGAATTGAGTCGTAGTGGATGGTTTGACTAGGTCGGCTCACTTGGAAGATTGGCAGGGATTTCTTTTGGCGAAAGATTATTCAAGCTACATGGTGCACCTGAAGTGATCGTGTCAGAGATTTTCGTTTCTACTTCACATTCCTAGGAAGTGCTACTGAAGGCTTGAGGAACCAGACTCAAGTTTAGTAATTCCTTGCACCTCCAGACTGACGGATAAGCAGGACAACTATTCGAGCTTGGAAAATGTGTTGAGCAGGATTTGACAGAGATGAAGAACACCTTTTGGGTTAAATTAGGTCAGAGAGCTATTTATTGAAGGACCTGAGAAAATTCAATGACTACTGGATTAGTTATCATGTTGGAAGAGAAATTCTGAAACTTTAGACCAGGAAGTGGTGTGTTCCGTGTGATGTTCCGTACAACAGTTTGGGCATTTTAGCGTATGAGGAAGATTTAGTTCACGACACGTTAGACCTTAGATTTATTCTGATCCGTGCGATTATTCTACCTATTCCATTAGACTTCTGATACGTTTTGATATTCCGATATGTGCTTAGTCGATCGTCGATACGAATGTGTTACCCACCTCTTTATGAAACTCTTGATACGTTGATGATTCGTTATATGCTTCTCTGAGTATTAGCAAGTTCCTTAGTTCGTCCAGAATCTGGATGGAGTGGATGAAGTTTTATCGTTTATTACTACCTCCGTATTTGCCTCATGTATATATGTTTTTCATGTATTTCTTAGTGAGGTTACAAATATCATCTGTCATGTATATTTTCCGCATTTGTTCGATCGAGTTTTGTTATGATTTGTCTGTTATTGAAGAGCCTGAGGCTATCTTGGAGCGTCAGGATCGGGTCATGAGAAATTGAAGAATTATACGTATATGTCATCCACACATCTTCTGTGATTCGATATGTTTCCATCTGATCTGTCTACTCAAATTTCAAGGACGAAATTTTTCTTTTAGAGGGGAAGAATTGTAAAACACTAAAATTCCATTCATTTGAAATTCCCAATTTGCCCCTCCAATTTTAAATTTATAAGAACATACAATTATATTATAAATTATAACCAATTAATAATAAGTTTTGATATTTAAAGACTATATGTTATACACCTAAATTAATATTTAACCTAAAACTATATGTTACAAAACTAAATATTAAAGATTAAGCTATCATATCCTAAATAAAAATGAAAATCGGTATAACAATTAGTATGGGCCGAATAATATTTTAGATTGGTACATAATTACATTGTAAAAATGGCAAGTAAATTAACAAAATAAATTTCTACATATCACTTACACAAATTTTGGATAATCACTAGAAATTTACCTCATATATCTCTCAATTTCCTCCTAAATTCACGACAACATACCTTTTGATAACCACACGCTTTGATAAATTCCAAGCCCACATTATACTTATAAAAATTTAAAGCCCATCCCTATTTTCTAATTCCTATGCCACGCCTACTTGGACTGATTTTATTCTACACACTTTGCATTGGACTAAAAGCTTATTTAAAAATTCTGCACGCCAGCTTGGGAACTAACATATTCTGCATGATTACTGATTTTTATATTCTTATATTCTCCTCAATAATCCT
Source organism: Artemisia tridentata subsp. tridentata (assembly GCA_021014915.2). NCBI lineage: Eukaryota > Viridiplantae > Streptophyta > Magnoliopsida > Asterales > Asteraceae > Artemisia > Artemisia tridentata. The sequence goes on from CP139505.1 coordinate 175,107,275, forward strand.
AACGGAACATACCTATTCAAACTCCTATATTCGCTTCTGATAATACCACAAATCCTCTCTCTCAAAAAAAAAAAAAAAAAAAAAAAAAAAAAAAAAAAAACCCAAAACACAAAAAGTCGGCTGCATACTTTTGGAGACTCATTCGAGTGATACAAGGGAGGACTTCGAAGAGTTTTAGAAGAGCCCACAAGGGTGATTGATCGTGGTTATAACATGGGTTCAAAGAGGCTTTGTGTTGTCGATTCAGTCCTGGTTTTGTGTACCCTTATTTTGTTCCTTTCGATCTTGTTCAGTCGTCCAGCAGGTATACCATAACCTTGTTCTTGCTCCTCTTGTCATGTACATGGGAAACGTATATAATATGTACTTTGAAACTAATCTTGGTCGATCTAAAAATATTCAGAATAGGAGGTTGTATTTATCACATAAAATGACGAATTACGCTCATATGAAATAATCAAAACATAGGTCAGTATGCATGGTCTAGGTCTGCTATTATAATCAATTTTTAAAGTGTATGAATCTGATCAGGAAGCATGCATTTGATCATTATTAAACAATGTAGACCTGAATCTTTAATATATGAAATAATGAAGCAAATGCATGTGTTGACCTAGAGTGATATTTGGCTATTAAAGTCAGACTTGCATAAATGTGAAACTATATCTGTGTAAGGTTTAAAACTTGGAAAGTGATACGTATAAAATGAGGGTAGATGGTATGCATAATGGGTACGTATGTATTAGGTCGAGAAGGGCAAAATTAAGGGTTGTTGAGTTGTGATTTCATGTGACTAAATGGTGGTCGAATAGGTTAGAAAAGGGTGTGTTTACTTATGTGTTCGAGAGAGTGTGTATGGTGTGTCATGGGATGTGTTGTGTCGAGTAAATTAAGGTCAAGGAATGAGTGTTCTAGTTGTCAAATCTGTGATTTTAGGTGGCGTAAGATGGGGAGTGGATGGTGTATCGAATGGCTGGAGACAAAGGATCTTGTGTGTATAAATAAGGTCGAGTCGAGGGTATATACAAAGGATCGAATATGGATAAATGTTGGGTCGTATGTGGTGACTGTTTTGGGGTTCAAAATGGGGTGTTTTGTGTGGTCTAAATGGTGTGTTCGTGGTGTCATATGGGCTAACAAAGGGAATAGAAAGGTGTCGTGTACTCGTGTAGGTGAGTATTAAAGGATGTGTTTAAGTATTATTTTATGAGGTCTTGGTTGCTAAATTGTGTACATGCATGATATGAATTTATAAACAGTTGGGTCACTTTAATATTAAACAAAGTAAAGTCATAGGAAGGTGTTTTAGTCAGGTCACAGAATAGGATAATTATTGGTTAGTTTAGTTTTGTTATCACATGTGGGGTGTGTTGAGTTTGCCTTACACATTTAACTATAAACTACTAAAAGTTGTAGTAGTAGACCCTAAACTATAATGTTGATCATATTAAGTCTAAAAGTTATTTAATTGTCATTTATAACCCTAAAAGTCATTAAATCGGAAAACTTACTAAATAAGGAAACATACTAAATATGGCAAGTTCTAAAAAGAGAAAGTTACTAAAAGTGGAAAGTTTCTAAAAATAGAAAGAAACCTTAAATGGGAAACCTTAATGACTATAAGTGGTAAACTTGTAAAATGAGCTTATAAGTAATACGTGACCATTAATTTGAATAGGTTCGGCGAAGAAGGAATGATTCCCTGTTTCGATGTGCTTCCTTATTTTGTTGGTTGCTTTGCATAAGGTACAGATATTCTACCCTTTCTCAGTAAGGGTTCTGATCTCATGACATTTCGTTCCTTGACTTTGATTCAGTTGCTATCCATTATGTTATGATGATCTGTTTATTATCTCCTTGATTGAGACTCTGTTCATTTGATATGCCTTTGTTGATTATGATTGCTTATTATGGATAGTTTTGTTTCTGTTATGTTTTGTCGCCCGAGCTAACTAGTCATGGAGGTACCATGGCCATGTCATTGAGGCACCAATGGCATGACACTTCTTGGGGAGGTTTGATTGATCCCCGGCGTTCCATTCTGTTATGATTATATTATTATGGCACAGCTGGCCATTCTGTTATATGTATGTATAGTCTCGTACTTGCATATGTATTCTGTTTTGCAGGGGGCGTATGGATGCATCCTAGGCTAATATGGTTTGATATGTGATATGATTTGATTGGTGACTGGCTGTATGTGCTCTATACCTCACTCAATGTTCTGGTACTTAGAGGTCTCGCCTCTCTGTACACTTAGATTTGATAGGTATATGTGATTATGTGGTCTATTCGAGTGGCTCGTTTAGACACGCTCGTGGCTATCTGTTAGGTATCTTTGGTCCGTTCGAGTGGCTCATTTGGACGCGTTCATTGCCGTGCTTATTTGGTTCTTTGACTCTAGAGCTATTCTTATTCATGATACTTATGCATTTGATCCGTTTGATTCGTATTATCTTATTTCTCCATTTCATATGACTTATGATATTTGACAGATGATATTCATTTCAGCAGGAGCTTGTGTTTCCTTTTCTTTACATATATATGTTGATTATTCGTTGTTATATATATCCCTTCACTGGGCTTTTTAAGCTCATCCGCATTTCTTTTCCTGCGGCAGGTTTTAGGTTGGAAGCTGAGTTTGAGTGAAGAGTGCGTAGGAGCTCTTAGTGGACTACCCTCACGATAGATACCCGTCTGCTTTTGGATTAGATTTTGGTTTATCTTCAGTTAGATTTAAGCTTGGAGTTATATTTCAGCTTTGGAAACTATTTTGTATAGAGTAGCTATCATTAGAATACCTTTGTAACCTTTATGTTTATAAGTCTTCCGATTGCGTTGTACGTTCTGATTTGTCACCATAATGTAGCATTTTAGCCCTTGTCGGGTTGGGGTGTTACAGGTCGTGAGCCTTGTTTATCCTTCTAGAAACATGTAACAAGGAGTTGCCCTAGCTAGCACTCCTATAAATACCCATGTAAGACTCACTTATTTCTTGTTGGTTATTTCATATATGCAAGCAATACTTTGTCATTCTCTCGTGTGAAGTAATCGACCATTCTATCTTTCTTTCTCTCTCATCTCTATCTTACTCATATACTTGTGTTTATACTAATATGGTGACCTAATAAGTAATTATAAAACAGGTTTAAAACAAGGGTTATCCTAATGCCTCTTATCATTTAGTAAATCCTAACTACATGAATGTAGTCTCACTAGCAATCTCGGAATGCATCACAAACGCAAGTTCTAGAATCTATATACTACCGGTACACTCATAAGCATTAAAGGTAAATTCTTTTTACTAACGATCTAAAGGCGAACCTAACATTTTTGGGGTGACAATTTTTTGAGTGGAAGGGTTTTTGTGCTAGCTATATAATTCCTATCCATGAGACACTTATTAAGACTAAAGTTTCACTCCTACATATTGTAAAAAATTTTAAATTTGGTGCCAAAATTGCCCTAACAAGTATTTCTTTTAGTTTTATTACACATTTACTCTAAGACAAAACAAATATCAAGCGAAGTTATAGTTTCTAAGGAATCCTATTTTACCCTCCCTGCACTTAAATTGAACATTGTCCCCAATGTTCTTGAAAAGTATCAAAGTTATGATAACGGGAAAAATAAAATAGATAAAAGAAACTAATACTCCCCTGATTTGCTCGGCATGGACGATGTGAAAACGTGGTTAAATCCTCCTCCAAGAAAATAAATTCAATAAACGCTCTTCATACTTCATCTTTTATCTTCTTGTCCAATATAACCTGTAATTCTCTAAGAAAATAAACACAAAACCTCGCATAAAATCGGCGGTAAACACTATATATATAAAAACTAATTCCTAGAAAGCAGTTAAGATATAATGCTTACAAAATAAATGTCTACAGATTCCTGGAAATCTAAAATTCTGAAAATTTGCAAAAATTAAGTTCCAGTAGAAAAAGAAAATCCTGGAATAATGTGCTGCTACAGTGCCTGACGTCGTTGGGTTATAGACCCTGACGCCGTCAGGTGTGACCTGACAGTATTTTTGCGTTTTGTTTCTGGAAAAATCTGATTAATAAAACCTGAAAAACTGCATAACATTCATTGTGACTCGATACAAGCATTTGACTCTAACAAATACACAAATATATATGCTAATCAATAATTGTTAACTTTCATGTTCTAATTCGTTCTAGTAAACCAATGTGATCTTCCCTACACTTATCTCTTTGTAAAATACTTTTATAAGTGACTAAGACGAGGTTAAAAACAAAATAAAGCATTTTCACAAAATTATTCGAAACATGAACGATAAACAATTATGATGGAGCATATATATGAAATCAAACAAAATTAAAACAAACAAACAAACAATAAAACATGGGTTGCCTCCCAAGAAGCGCTTTTCTTTATTTACGAGTCTTGTAGCTAGACTCAAAGTCATGGCCTACCTTGTATCGTCTATGCTCACATAACCAAGCGTGAGCCATCTAATTGTTGCCTCATCTTTCTTATACTCATCATTCAACTCTAAACATCCACGATAATATCTCTTGTTTTTTTCATGTGGATATTTAAGTCCACTCCTTTTATTATTCTCTCTCAAAATCGAGAGTGGAGCAAATCTATTACATGCCTCAATTGAAAAATCCTTAAACCTAGGGTGTGAACGGGGCATTTGATAAACAAAAGCATCATCTTCATCCGAGAACGTAATTGACCCATCCATAAGTTTTTCATATAACTTAGTTAGCCTCTTAAAGGGTTTTCCAAATATGACTTGGGTTAACTTGTCATCAATAAATTCTCCTAACTTCTCCATAACCATAAAATCTACCAAGTAAACAAAACCTCCTACAAAAACATGCAAAGGTTCAACCATAGCCACAATATTATCTCCTTAATATTCTAACTCATTTACCATGATTTTATTATAATTAGCACAAGAGATTAAATTCATTGGCAAAGATGAGTTAAGGTAAGCATTAAAACTCCTATATCCAATTTTACAAGGAAATTGCATATTAAAAAGGCTATTTTTCTCAATCCTTGTCCTAGGGTCAACATATTTAAGAAGATCCACATCATCTTCTTTTCTAACCTCATCAATAACTTCTCCATCACCTAAATCCTCATCAGAATCCGTAAAATAGAAAGGGTCATTTTCATGGTCGGTGTCATGATCGGATTCATCAATTTCAAAGTCATTGCCAAAGTGATGGTCGGGTGAAAGGTTTGGTGGGTTTGCGTCCTCCATAACGGGGGCTGGGACGGGTAACGGAAAATTTCTACGAAGAAAAACACGAATAACAGACATATATCACGAACAAATGCACAAAGAGAAGATAGACTACAAGAAAGCTAATAAAAAAAATAAAAATCTCACTTGATAGGAATCTAGTGTGTAGACCTAAACGAGATATAAATTGAACCTAAGCAATAACTATTCCCCGGCAGTGGCGCCAAAAACTTGATGCGAGATTTGCAAGACCTCGAAACGAAGTTTTACAATCCTCCAGACAGTGTACCTGATCGCTATAGTGTAGTATAGGTAAATCTGGGGGATTGATCGTTCTCTAGGGGAATAGTGTCGTTAGCTCAAGATGTATGACGATATAGATCTAGAGGTGGGTGATGATTCTTTTTGTATTTTTATATTTTATGAAAGCAGTTTAAAAATCTCGGATTTTAGTAGAGTGGGCAGATTTAGTTGCTAGTCAACTAATGATAACTGAATTAAACTAAATTAAAAAGAAAGAAAATACAATTGGTGACTTTTAATGATAGGGAAAAACGTGTTTACTTAGATTTAATTACTCCCTAGTTATCTCCTATTGATTTGTCGAATTGTCACAGCCTTTTTTTAGTTGAAGCGCTGTATTCCTTAATATCGGTCGTGGGGAGGTGTCGAAGTCCCCAACTCTATGAATCTTATTCTCCCCTAAAAACCTTAAAGTCTATTAAGTTTTCTAGGATCTACAAGCCGCAATTCATGCAATAATACAACGAGAAAAACCAATAGTGCACTTTATGGTTGCGTTTCTAAGATGTTCAAGCCAGTTACATATAAGAGGTCGGCCAGTTTTCTTAGCCTAACGCGAAGCAATCAACTAAACAATAGACGACAAATCAATATACAACAACTAGGTTCCACTAGATCTAAGAAAAAACAAACAAACTTAAGCTAGCATGATAGATAGAAGAAAAGATAAACAAGTAATCAAACAACACATAGACATATTGAATGATTAGATGAGTAACTTATCTTTAATAAAACATATGTTTTGAGGGTTGAAAAACCCTTACAAAAGCTGCTAAATTCGTCCTTAAACCCTAATCCAAGATGTACCCAAAGATGTCACACTAATAATGAAAAACAAAGGACAATATATACAGGGATACAACTCTGACGGCGTCAGCTTATGGGTCCTAACACCGTCAACTCGCCGTGATTAGGGTTTCGTCTTGTGCAAGTCGCCGTTATGACGGCGTCACTTGGTAAGTCTTGACTCCGTCACCTTCAATCTGACGCCGTCATTTTGTATAGTGTCTGGTACGTCTCTTGTTAAATTGACACGTGACTCTCATCTTCAGTTAACACCTGACGCCGTCAGGTTGTGAATCTCCAAAATTTGACTGAGGCGTCTCTTGTTAAACTTGAACCAAAAATCCAGCATAATCAACAAGTGACGGCGTCACGTTGTAGCCTGTGACGCCGTCAGAGCTCCAGGTCTAACAGGTTTTTCGCGACTTCGTCGTTTTTCTTCACTTTTTCTTCCAAATACGTCCAAAAAGTGCCGATTTCCATATTTCTCATGCCAAGTACCTAAAATGCAAAAAGAAACGATTTGAGGCAATATTTGATCATATTAATACGATTTTGGACTTAAATGACCCCTTCAAAAGGTACCAAATAAATCCTTATCACAGGCATCACATAATAATCAAAGATATTAACGTGTAAGACTATATGACATCTAAGAAGTTATCAAGATAGGCATACCTAGTCTGTTATACATTAAATAGACATAGTGTGGGTGCACAAATAACACGTAAGTCATGTAAAGAGATGCATACAAAGCATGATTACTATGAATGCAAGCATTAAGTAAAACATATTGACATTTAGCACATAAGAGCATGTATCATGGACATATATCAAGAAATATAACATTAGAGAAGCTAATTCAAAGCAAGATCTTTCTAATGAACAAGCATTCAATAATTAAGCAAGTAGGCATTGAGCATTTAAGAAAGCATGAAGACATTTAATCATATTTCACAAGAACAAGTTGTTTTCAAATATTAAACACATATATGCAAGTAATCTAGGTTTGTCAAGAAGAATCCTAATTACTACATGTTTAAAATGCAATCCTAACGGGAGACAAAGATCATCGATGTAAAACATATTTAGTCAAATGTAGGAATGGAACTTTTTCAAGTTAGCGAATGGATATGAGACTATCACTAGCGGTGCTCAATTAAGGCTAAACACGACCATTTTTACGGGTTTACGACAAACCCAACTTCTCTCCTGGAAGCAATTCAACCGTTAGGTTAAATTGAATTTCTTGTGCAATAGGTTCTCCAGTAGCTATTCTCGTATTTAGAAGAATTGGAATTCCTATATTTTCCCATCGAAGTTTTCCAAAGATGATATTAGCCGATTCCGCAAATACATGTCCTAACCATATTTTAAAAGCCGGTTAATGAAGACGACATGCCTTACACAAAATTCTTACAAAGGCAAGCACAATATTTTAAATATGTGTTTGAGATTTGGAGGTTGTTTGGTTTAGATGGTGTATTACATGACGTTATGGATGACATCTTAGTTTGTTGAGTTGTTATTTTAACATGTTTTGGTTTCAAGAATACTCCTTAGTAAATCTTGAGAAAGAGAGTCTAATTAAGGTTACTTGCCTAATTGGATCTTGTAATGTTTTACGTTGTATCATTGAGAGAAAACATATTGTATCTTTTGAAAAATATGCTTAATTAAAAGGATAAACTTTTCACTCTTATGAATTGCTTATGAAAACAAGTATTTTAGTAATAATGTGATTAACGAATTTTACTTGTTTAAGTAGTGGCACACATTGTATTAGGTTGCTTACAAAATCTAATATCCTGTATATTTTTTTTGACGTATTCTCTTTTAATATAACCATTCATGTTACAAGGAGAATGAGATGCATAGGATATGAATTATCTTTTTGAAATACATGTTATCTTCTTGAAGATTGATGATGTATTATGTGTGACATTTTTACTTGACATGTGATTTTGAATCTTGACTCGTTCATGAACAAATTCTACATATGTTGTTTGTTTGCTCGTGTTTGGTTTTTCAGAAATGACACATTTACAAATTGCGTTGCAATGTAAATTTTTTGAATATTTCGAATGAAACATCCAAGTCGTCAATCCTACTTCGTTGTGCATTTTAAGCATCTTTTAAACATATTAGTTTAATATTTGGAACACAACCATTGGACAAGAAGACTCAATATGACATCATCAACACAAGTGTGAGTTATGATCTGATGCATATTCTTTTCGTCTTGAGAAGGACTTCATTATTTTCATAACAATCGAGTGTGATTGAGTATATAGGTTCAAGATGATATGTTTTGTTATATCTTGAAGCTAGACAAATAATGACTCAAATTTCATGTCCACACTCAAAAACTTGTCAATTGGATTCGATAATGATATCAATCATAATTTGAATAATGAATCGATATATGCTCGAAATCTTTCTTGACCCCCAAGACCACTTTTTTTAATAAAGAAAATAAATAAAGATTTATGGAATGTTCTCCATTAAATTTAATACTTGTTGTATGTGTGAGGTTGATGAAGCGAAAAGTGTACCGCTTTTAGGGGGTCATTTAAGCCCTAAATCGTATTTATTTGATCAAATATTGCCCTAAATCGTTCCTTTTGTCATTTTAGGCACTTTGGAGAAGAAATCTGGAAAATGAAGCATTTTGGACGTTTTTGGAGCATAAAAGTGAAGAAAACGGCAAAGTCTCAAAATTATGCTGGAAAGTACCTTTGACGGCGTCAGGGATTAGCCCAGACGGCGTCATGGCTTGGCAAAAGAGGTGGATATAAAAATTACTCATGATAAGCCAGAGAATTTTGCATGAAAAATCTGACGGCGTCACCCTTTGAAGTGATCAAGGCCATCACGGTTTAAATTAAAGAGGGACGGCGTCAAGCTCAATTCTGACGGCGTCAAGCCTTGATAAGCCAGAGCGGATTTTGGAGGTCTAAAGAGGGACGGCGTCAGGAAGGCCATCCGGGAACCCTAAAAGCGGCGAGGTGACGGCGTCAGGATCTACAACGTGACGCCGTCAGCCCTTAAACTCTATATATAGTTTTGCAATTTTTTGTCATTAGTGTGGAACTTATTGTGTGTAACTTTGGAGGAGAAACCCTAAGACGAATTTCTGTGTTTAATTGAAGATAAGTGATTATTTAATCATTCAATATGTCTATGTGTTGTTTGATTATATCTTGTTCTTGTCTTTTGATTAACATGCTAGGCTAGATTTATCTTGTGTTTGCTTAGATCTAATGAAACCTAGCTATTGATTATTGGTTATTAGTGTGTTATTAATTGTATTGGATGATTGTTCATCGATGTTAGGCTTAAGAAAACTGGCTAACTTCCTATTCGGTAACTTGCTTGAACGTCTTAAGAAACATGAACCAATGCGTACTAAGGTTTTTATGGTTGTATTTAATGCATGAGCGAATTCTAGTGATCCCATGTTAGGAGCTTCCTAGCCGGCTCGACATAGGAGTGAAGTAGGAGCTTATAGAGTTGGGGAAGTACGTACGCCACCCCACGATTGGTATTAAGGAATACACCCATCATCCACGCGATTAATACACACTAATCAACCGGTAAAAGATAGTTAGGGAGTAAGGAAATCTAAGTAAACACATTTCTCTCCACATAAGTTTCACAACTCTTTTCATTTTCAGTTATTTTATTTTATTTGCATTCGTAGTAATTTGGGTTAGTTGACTAGCAACTAATTCCGCCCACTCCTTCAAACCTGAGATTTTACTTGCTTTCATAAAAAAATATAAAAATACAAAAAGAATCTTCCCTCACCCTTAGACCTATTAGAGTAGTTTTTCATACCTAACGAACACTATTCCCTGTGGAGAACGATCAATCCCCCGTACTTACCACTACACTATACTACATCGGTCAGGTACACTGCCTGGTGGGGTTGTAAGCCTCTTGAGATCCCTCGAGAGGTAAAACCTGTTGTAAGGTCGCAAAACCACTAGTACAAAAATGGGATTTAGTCACACATGCTGTTTTTCGAACAGCCACACAGTCGCCTTTTTATGTGACTAAATGTACCAGAATAAAATAAACAGCCACACTTGATCCGACTTGTGTGACCATTTCGGAATTACATCCGAGGCTATAGCCACACATTTGAATATTTTCGTGACTATACGTATCTGGTAAATTTTTTTTTGATTTTTTAGTCACTTATAATTTGGGACGTGTGACGGATACAAATAAGGTTGAAACATTAGTCACACTATATATATACATATGTGACAAATATATGTCACGCAATTGAAAAGTGTGACCAAAATCCATATATGGTCACACGAAGTAATTGTGTATGTGGCTAAATCATATGCTCAAGTTTGTCACACATTATTTAAGCGTGACTGCTAGTTTTTGTTGAAAATTTAGCCACATATGAATTTGAAATGTGTGACAACTGAAAAGTAAGTTTGAAGCATAGTCACGATATGCATTTAAAAGTGACAAATATATGTCACACACTTGAGATGTGTGACCAAATGTCATATATGGTCACACTAAACCATAGGCATACATGATTAAGTGTGACCAAAATTCGATACAAATAGTCACGTAAGTTAATATGTGTGTCTAAAGTTAAGTGTGTGTTTGCCTGCCAATTCCTAATGTGTATGGTCACATTTAATTGTAGCACAATCATGTGACTATAGGCTATACAATAGTAACACCATATATACCACAAATGTGCATCTAAATTATGTTTATGGCCACATTATAAGGGTATTATATGTGACCAATACATTGAAAATAGTCACACTGAAATATTCATGTGACTAATATGTATAGCAAAATGTGAACTCAGTTATCATTAACCTTGATATTAGTCACATTGAGTGTTTGTGTGACTAAATTCAAGATGTTACATATGGTCACATGAAGTATTTATTTAGGTGTCTAAATCAGAGTCATATTTTGAGTTCAGACTGTTAGTCATGACTCTTCATTTAATTTGCCCCATTACAATGCTGGGATTTTATAGTCTATCTAGTTTAATGCAGTAGTATGTAAGTATGTTACTTGCCCCTAGCTGGAACCAGATTACTTGACTTTCTAAAGTCAATTTTCAACTTTATAATGAAGTAACATGTTACTAAAGTGCCTGCAAGTGCATATACATGATAAATGGAAACTGCAAATACAATAAAGCTTGACTGCAAGTGGACATATACATGATAAATGTCAGACTATACATTCTAGCAGTAATAACTATACATTCTAGCAGTAATAACTATACATACTAGCAGTAATAACTATACATGTTTAAGTCAAACTATACATTGTAGCAGTAATAACTATACATTCTATTTCTTGTCCTTGGGTCCTAGATATACTCTTCCATCTTCCTGAGCAGTTCATATGCCATGTCATCATAATTAAGCTGAAGCTTGAGTATTTTCTTCCCACGCAACATCTGATGTAGAATGTCCTTGTGAAACTTTAAAGGGTAATCCTTTTCTACAAGCATGTAGATCACCAACTCATTCACAGTTAAAGCATGTACTCCACATCGTTGAAAAATTTTCCATTCTTTAACAGTATTGTGCGTTAGTCTTCTCCAACATTCATCTTCATGATTTGGTTCAAACATTACCTTTAAATAATTCCAGACTTCTCTATCATAATTAGCTTGTTCTGGTGTCTTATTACCAAATCTTTGTTTGAGTAATTTCCATAGAGCTATCATATCTTGTCTATCAAAATCATGAACCATGTGAAGAAAGCTTACATACCTTCTAGAAGAACCATCATGCCTCTTAATATCGTAATAAACTGTTTCCCCAAAAGATCCAGACTTATAATCAACAATGGGATGTTTGACAGTTAAAGGTTGTGCATCCATGGCTTCTCCTACAGAGTCAACTGCAAGTTCAGTGTGAGCTTGCATTTGTTCTTCAGCAACAGCTTGCTCAGTTTGTTCTTGTTTTCTCTTTTTACTGCTTTCTATTTCCAACTGTTCACCTGCTCTCTTTGAACTGTCATTCAAGAAGAGATAATTGTTTCTCTTGGCAATTGCATATAATTCTTCAATTCTTTTATCATCCAAGAATTTCAAATCCTTTAGTTTCCATCTGTCCACATTCTTCAAATACCTGCACATGAGTAGATGTTTATGATATGATGTACATATTGGGTATTGTTGATATTAATATAAATACCTTTGCAAAAAAAAAAAAAAAAAAAAAAAAAAAAAAAAAAAAAAAAAAAAAACTACCTGCACATGAGATCTCTTCTTTGTTTTTGAGTGGGTGGCTTGTTCTTCTTAGCTGCATATCTTTGTTCTGCATACAACTTCTTTTTTGCATCAAAAAATTCTTTCAGCATCCTGGCTTTTTCATCTACTGAGTACTTATCTTGCTCTTGTTTATGTAGTTTCTTAGCAAGCTCAGAATCAGCTGCAACCTGAGCCCTTTGCTTATCCCATGAAGCTATTAACTCTGCATCTTTTTCTTCTTGTATTCTCCTTTGTTCCAAAATTGTCTGATGTTCTGCATCATACTTTTGTGAGAATTTCATAGCAATTTCAGCATCAACTTTTAATTGCTCTTCTTTTGATAATGGTTTCTCCACAGGCTCTTCAGTAAGAATCCCTTTACCTTTGCCTTGTACCTGTGGAGTTGATTGTTTAGCTTTTGGAGAGGATGATGGCTCTTGTATCACAACACCTTTGGTTACTGGTTTTGCTGTCTTCAGCTCAGCAAGTACACTAACAGCATTTGCAAAAACCTCTGGTGTAGCAGTACTAGCTTTTGTAGTACCAACTGTAATTGGCTCAGTAGCACTATCAGCATTTGTAACCTTGCCCAGACGATGATCAATCACCACTTGATTCCCTTGGTTATCCTCCCCTGAAACTTTGCCTTCATTCCCTCCCTGTTTGGGAGCATCCTTAGAAGCTTCAGAAGATTTAACCTTTTGTTTGGGAATTCTTGATCCTTTGACTCCTTCTAAATACCTAACCCTTCTCTTCAAAGCCTTTATCTCCCCACCTTGAGCTTTGATGACTCCATCTTGGGAAGAAGCTATTGCTCGCAGATCACCAATTTGTGCAGACAGCTTGGCACAGGTATCCTTCAATTCATTCAAAAGTTGCATACTATCCTCACCACTTCGGCTTGTGTTACCTAGCCCAAGAGGTGGATCACTGGAAAAGTTAAGTTCAGTCTCACCCCTAGGATGAACATCCGAACCCCCCATTGTTTCCATGTGACTGGGACCTTCACTTGAATCAGTTCCAGAGGAACTTTCTTCATTAGAAGTTGTCTTGGTTCGGGTCTTAATGATGTTACCACTGTCCTGTGCTGCTGCTAAGCTAGACACAGTAGTGGCAGCCCTTGCCAACATGTCACTCTCCCCCCCAGTGACATCCTCATCTGCAACAGTTGGTATAGAACCACTAGCCTGAGGTAGCTCAGTGTTCTTGGTGTTAGTCCTACGTTTATAGGTCTTTTGTTGTTGTTCTATGGGTGTGTGATGGGTACCAGCTGGGATTGCTGAACCTTCACCCATTTGGGTTTGGGCTAGTGCCAACATTGTTGGAAACAAAGGTGTCACTCTCCCTGAAAAATCTTTTCCAACCCTACTCATATTAGCAAAAACCTTTTTGGTAAGGCAGGGAGTGGGATAAACATTTTTGTGACTTTTCTTTTTTTTAAATTGGTTGTCCAAAAAGAGTTGCAAAAACCTTGGATATAGAAAATATTTAGCCAAAGAACCATCCAAGTTCTTAACCATATTATCAAAAATTAATTTTGAGAAATTAAATCTTTGAGTATTTTCAGCCAAACAAATTATAGCAGAAGCTAAATTACTGCTAAATTCATTCCATGCAGTGGTCTTTGGACTTAGACACACTAAGACAGTATGAATTAAGAATTTCCACTGAGGAGAAAAATTACCTTTTTGGAACTTTAAAGCATCTGTATATCTCTCATAGCCCATCAGTGCAAGTTTTTCAAAGATTGTAGTATTTGGAAGATTCTCAACTCCGTTAGCATCATCTAGGAGAAGATCTCTTCGAATAGACGCCTCTGTAATGATAATCATCTGCCCATCTACAAGGGCATGGATTTGTGCTTCCCCATTAATAGTTTGGACCTTAGCAGACGACCAAAACTGGATAATGTTGGAAGTATATATAGTAGGTTTTACTGTTAATGCAAACTTAATATAGCTTGCATTAAGGAAATCAATGATCTCAGTAAAATCTACAGACTTATTGGATTTTTCTAAAAAGGCAACATTATTATGAGGTTCGGTAAAAGTTAGGTTCAACATTATGATTTGATTTGGGGGTTTTGCAATTTGACAATTAAAATTCGATTGGGGAGTGGAAGAGAGAGAGTAATGTGTGCGTGAATGTGATTGTGTGCAGCAATTGGGGGTTTATACACTTTAAGTAAAAACTGATACAAACTACCCTGCACTCCCAACCACTGCTAAAAGGATACCCAGCAGTACAACGTTTCGCTAGCAGTACAATTGTTTACCTAGCAGTACAATAATAATAACTGTATTCAAATATCATAAACTTGTACATAATAACTGCATTCATATATTAAACCAAGTCAAAATAAGTTTACATTTACATAGGCAAAATATACATAGGCAAAATATATAAAGAAAAGATACATTAAGACACATATTTACTAGCTTCAATACTTCTGTAAACATCAACTATTTTCTCTCTTTCTTCTTCTATTTTTTTGTTCCTCTCCTCAATTTTCTTCTGATGCTCCTCAATGACCTCTAAATCTTTCTTGTTCCTTTCTTCATACATCGTTATACGCTTGTTGTGAATTTCTAACAATGTGTTTTCAACACCATACTGGCCTTTACTACATTTCTCCCAAATATTTTGGGATATGCCAATTTTTTTATATTTTTCAGGCATTGGTGGAGGAGAATCATCCCTTGGGCGTTTGTTTTTGTTGGAAGAAGGAGTTGAAGAGGAGTCAGCCATTGAAATTTGAAATTTATTTTCTAATGAAAATATCAAAGGAGTTGTATATGGTACGGTTGATTAATTATGAACGGTTTTCCATGTCGAGTTGTACAAATAGGCTAGAGAGGTATACGAACGGTTCCCAATACTTTAGGCGGGAAGAGGGACCATCGAGAGGCGCCAAAAGTAAACAGATGGATAATATTGATCGGATTTGGTTTGTGTTTGGTTTGGATTTGACTAGTGTAGTTGATCTAGAAGTGTGTTTGGTGTTGGATTGACTAATTGACTTTTTCATTAGGGTAATTGATATTTTCTATATTAATGATGTTTAATGTAATTTGTGTGCTAACTTTAATGACTAATTGACTTTTTCATTAGGGTAATTGATATTTTCTAGTACATGTTTAATGTAAATACATGCTTTAATATCTATCGCAGTCTGAATGTGTTTGAGAAGTATGGGTATATTTAGGCCACTTCCAACAATAACTCAGCCTTAACAAATTAAAATTCAAATTCAAATTCAAATTCAAACTCAAACGTAAGATAAAGTACAACATATTAATGCTGCGTTAACGCAGGTTAGCCCCAACAATTAAAATTCAAAGTCACGTTAATAAAACGTGTGCATTTGTACCCTATAAATACCAATGCTTCTGAAGCACAAGTCACACAGAAACACATTCCAAACTTCTCAAATACTCAAGATCCAAGCATCTCAAATTCAAGATGTCTTCCAGAAAAGATTTCGGGCAACAATTTCCAAGCCCACCTCGCCAAAAGGATTTTGGCCAACAATTTCCAAGCCCACCTCGCCAAAAGGATTTTGGCCAACAGTTTCCAAGCCCACCTAGCGAAAATGAAAAATTCCATACTCCACCCGAGCATATCTTTCCGGTTTTCCAACCGGAAAATTTTCCGGTGAATAATCAACCTGAAAATGAACCAGTTCCCAACCAAGACCCAAATCCGTTTGGGTTAACTGAGGAAGAACTTAGGCAAGAGGAAGCAGATATGCAAGTCCTCCTGGAAATGGAAGCACTTGAAAGAGAAGAGGAAGCTGATCGTTTGGAGCGGCAAGCCAGGGAGGATGAAGAACGTAGGCAAAGGTGGGAGTCTGGTTTTTTCACACCTTCCGAATCCTCTGAAGATGGTTACCCAGATTCAGATGATAGTTTTTATTAATCGTCCGTTGTTTATGTTAATCGTATGTTGTTTATGTTAATCAATCATTGTTTATGTTAACGTAGTTTTTATTTGACATTTAATGTATTTCTATTTCATGTTTAATGTATTTCTATTTCATGTTTAATGTATTTGTATTTGATACTTTATTTTCAATTTATAAATTGAATTGAATTTGAATTGAATTGATAAATTTTAAATATATCCCGCCTTTTTGTTTAATTTGAATTTGAAATTTTAAATTTTAAATATCCCGCTCGTTATTAATATGTTGTACTGTTACTTTACGTTTGAATTTGAATAATACTCGTACGGTTACTTTTACTTTCAATCTGATTTTTAAAATAGCCTCCAACGGCTAGTTTAACGGCTTTCCACTATCAAAGCCACTTTCACAACACTTCGTTTTCTCACACAACTTCTTATAAAACTCTCTCGCAAGTATCACTAATTTTAACACAAACACTGTGGCTAACAAATTAACTAGCAGAGGTGCAAAAGGCTATCCTCACCCGATTACACAATGAACAAGAAAAAGAACTCAAATTGATTAACAATTTGCTAGGTGAGATAACTCGTATTATGCTACAGATGCATAATCGTGCTGATCCAGAGGTCGAAAGGTTGCGTGAGTTGCCTCAAGACCATCCAGCTATCAGGGTTGGTCTAGAAATTAAACTCTTTTAAGAAATGATGAAACAGGGTCGAAAGGTTGCGTGAGTTATTGTTGTGTGTGTTGCTCATGTACAAACATATAATCTCGGCTCATTCGTTAAACATCTCGTATACAACCATATCATCTCGGCTCATTCAATTCGTTAAACATCTCGTGTATAACCATATCATCTCGGCTCATTCGTTAAACATCTCGTATACAACCATATCATCTCGGCTCATTCGTTAAACATCTCGTGTACAACCATATCATCTCGGCTCATTCGTTAAACATCTCGTGTATAATCATATCATCTCGGCTCATTCGTTAAACATCTCGTATACAACCATATTATCTCGGCTCATTCGTTAAACATCTCGTATATATACAACCATATCATCTCGGCTCATTCGTTAAACATCTCGTATACAATCATATCATCTCGGCTCATTCGTTAAACATCTTGTGTATAACTAAAGCTCAGTTAATTAAGGGTGAGTGTGTTAAAGCTGACGTGGCATTGTGTTAAAGTTTAAAGCTGAGTTATTGTTGGGAGTGGTTAGAGTATTTTCTTTTGTTTTTTCGGTGGATTTTAGCGTGACTTAATCTTAATACCGCCAATTTTGTCCATATAATATTCAACTACGTATGGATAACTAATACCCGCGGGGAAACCCGAAAAACCGATGGATAATATTAATCGGGTATCCGGTGGGATATGGGGCGGGTACGGGTATATTATAAACGGGTTCGGTTATGGGTATACTAAAACCCGCCCCGAACCCGAACCGTTGCCATCCCTATTTACCGGCTATAGCCGGATTTCACCGCCACCTCATCACCATTAGTTTTTTTTTTTTTTTTTTTTTAAACAAATCTTGCCACGTCAGCTATAGTTAAACCAAACCACAAATTCAATATTCAACCAGCAATTAATCCCTTTACCCGGTCATTTGTAAACACATACAAAAATCAATAAACCCTAATCAACACACACATTCTTATGGCAAACACGAGCACGCAAACAATGAAACCAAATAACAAAAAGGTAATTAGTAATTTGTGTTTTGTAAATGTAATTGGTAAGGGTACAATAACTAGTAATTACGTTTGTACTGTTGATGTGATGGTTGCACAGTATGATACATTATTTGCGATTATTAAGATAGTACCCTATAAAATTTGGAGCAAAAAATTTGATTTTTTCAAGTTTATGCTTTAATTAACAGGTTCAAAGGGAAAATTTTCAAATAATTCAATTGTTAATTTCAAATTACAACTTGGAGGCAAATTTTTGGATCGAAATTTTTTGAATCACAAACGATTCATATTCTTGGTGTATAGCCTCTTTTCTCTCCTTAAAAAAAAGACTGCAAATAAAAAACAAAAATCAAATCTTCTCTCACCATTACTCTCCAAGCTAAGCCATAATCATTTTCTTTTACCCTTTGTTGCTCAAGAGTCATGGAAACTGAACCCATTGTTGATAACCATACTTTGCTTCCTCTTGATCATATTGTACATGATGATAACGCCTTAGAATATGAATCCGAAAAGTCTTCTGATGAAGAAGATATAGATGAGCCTGTAACCAACCAAACACCTGAGATAGTAGCTAAGAGGGGCTCAACCAGGCTAGTAAAGTTTCGCGCGAAGCATGACAAACCTGGTGCAACAAAGCTCAAGGTAACCTTCGATGCATTAGGTAGGGTAACAGGGAAAACAGAGCAGTGTTTGTGAGTTTTTTAGGAGATGTGGCTCGTGAGCAGATAGGTGTGAAGATTCTACACTGGAAGAAGGTGAATAAAGAAGCAAGAGATAAACTATGGGATGAAATCTTGGTACATATATACTATTTTGTAACCCAGTACTACATAAGTTTATGTATGCAGTTACATTATGTGCAACTAATTAACAACATTGTGTTAATCTTTTCAGAAATTTTTTGTTGTTGACGTCCAATACAGAAAATTGATAATGATTAGTCTTGGTAAAATGCTAAGGAATTACAGAAGGAAGCTCAAATTCAACTACATTTTGCCCAACCTAAATACACCTTCCAAACTGAATGAAGTCCCGGACTTGTATAATACAATAATGAAATCAGAAGACTGGGTCGAGTATGTTAAATACACGACCACCGAAGCATACAAGGTTTTAATTAGTCATCTTTAATTAAGTGTATATGTCATTTTATTATTTTCAGTTTGCAGCATTACCGCATCTAAACGCCTTATGATTTTGTGTTTTTAGGAGAAATCTGAGAAAGGTAAAATGGCGCGTTCCCAAAATATTTATCAGCATAAAATGGGACGAGGTGGATATGCTTATGTCAAAGAGAAAATGGTAAGATTACACAATGTTTGTTTTACCAATTAAGAGACGATCAGTATGAGAAATGAATCTGTTTACATTGCCCAATTTGCACATTTGCATTAATACCCTCATATTTTTGATTATCTTGGTTTAACTGTAGATGTGTAAGCATCCTCATATTTTCGTTTATCTTGGTTTAACTTTACATGGGTATGCATTTGATGTTTATTAGATCGAAAATAAAGAGATTGAAGTGGATGAAGAACCCCCCCCCCCCCCCCCCGTGATGTAATGTGGGTGAAAGGAAGGGTAAACAAAGACGGCGAATACCCAAATGATGATATTAAATCAAAGGGAGATGAACTTGTAAGTTTGACTGCTAATTCTATTATTATGCTTATATAGCAGCAACATTTAACTGTGTACTAGCAGTAGTAGCTTGTATACCAACAGTTACTCTAACAGCATCAAGAAGACTTTTAATCCCAACATTTCCTATATTTTTTGTGCAGAAAGAAGCTGATGACAAGATCAAGGAAGGAACATCGGGTTTTGATGATGGCACTGATGCCATGACATTTGTATTTGGTAAGGAAAAGGGCGGTTATGCCAGAGGAGTGGGAGGTGCAGTAACATACAAAGAGTATTTTGGCCTTCCTCGAAGAAAACAAGAAGCCAATGAAAAAATTGCCTTACTTCAAACTCAACTGGATAATGAGAGACGCGAGCGTGAAGAAAAAGATAAATTGATCAAGAAATAGTCCGCCGAGATGACCGAAAAAGATGTGCAAGTCAATAAATTATCCGGTGAGGTGGAAAACACAAATATAATGCTTTCTCAAATTCTGCAACAGTTGAATGATAAAGGGATGAATATAACTCTGCCAACTGAACCATCGCCAATAGCCTCAGTTGTAAGCCATTTTTTATGTTGTTAACAATTTCATTTTCTAATGCTAACACCACTGATGCTAATGATACTAGGCATTGAACATAAACTGATGAGTGACTGTATTTCTTAATTTATATTGCAGGTGACTCCAATGGCCATTGACAATATTGCAGGTGACTCCAATGGCACTCAGACAAGTGGTGTTGTAAGTCCTAAAGATGCGGGAATTGAGGAGAAATCCAATGGCCTTGAAACTTCTAAAAATGTAACGGAAACAATGGTAAGTATAGTAATAAAAGATCGCCCTTTGATTTTTGAATTTTACATACATGATCGACTAATGTACCGTGTTTTATATATACGTATAGGAACCTGCTGCTAAAACTGTCAGGCCTAAGCATAACCTTAAGTCACGACGAAACGGGTCTCCAGATTCCCAATCGCTACAAAATGTGTCGTCTCCAACACAACCACTGCCAACAGTATGTATTTCAACATGTTTCTTGTTACTCTTTTGTTTAAATAATGTAACGTGTTTTATATATACATATAGGAACTTGCTAAAACTGTCGGACCCAATAAGCCAAAGCAAAAGAAGCGACGAAACGGGGTCTCCAGATTCCCAATCGCAACAAGATGTGTCTCTAACACAAGCACTGCCAACAATATGTATTTCAACATGTTTCTTGTTATTCTTTTGTTTAAATAATTTCTGATATATACATGCAAATTTTTTTTTTTTTTTTTTTGTAGACACCTAAGTGCAAACTCTGGCACACAAAGAAATCAAATATCGTTGCTTTTGGTACCGTATACCAGTCTCATGGAAAGCAAATGCTGCATAACCTACAACTCCCAAATGATTGCTACAGAGTGTCAATTGATTCATCGTTAGTTGATGCAGCATGCATACCGGACGTAGCAAATAATGGGTTCAAAACAGTTAAGAAAGTCGAAGGTAGTTTCGTTGCATGGCCAAAGGATCAAGTTATTTTTGAAGAGGTGGTACGTACATGTGTTTTTTCAACCTACATATATAATTATTCATATGTAATTCAATGTTTGATAGAAGCGTCTTTTGTTTACTACAGGTTACACCAACAAACCATGTGACTAAATGTGTACCACAGGCACCAACGAAGAAACAATATATATCTGCTAACGACTTAAGGCAAACTGCTAAGGGGGTGAAGGTTCAAAAGTCTTTAGATATTTGATTAATTAAGTACGACATTACAATTGTATATTCTGTCCAGTTATATACATTCGAGTTTAATTCAATTTGAAATTTCTTGTGTTTTTTAATATTGTTTTATATATAAAATATATACACATTCCAGTAGCACTAGCATAGTACTAGCAGCAGTAACTCTGCTTCAGCAGGACTACCTTGGACTACCTTAGTACTGCTAGCAGTAGCAACTCTGCTCCAACATTATTGGTCACTCTTTGTTTAATTCGATGTGTGACTAAATAGTACCAAAGGCCACACAAAATAAAAATTCATGTGACCATTGGAAGAACAATGGTCACGCAAAATACACATTTCTTCACTTTAAACAGCATATGGTCACACTTATTAACAACTTTGGCCACTTTATGCTTAATTGTATGTGACTAAATACCCAAAACAAGCATGCTTTGTGTGACTAAATATTATAAAAGGCCACACAAACATAAAATTCAAGTGGCCATTGGATGATCAATAGTCACACAAAATACAAATTTCTTCACTTTAAACAGCATATGGTCACACTTATCAACACTTTTGGCCACTTAATGCTTAATTGTATGTGACTAAATAACCAAAACAAACATGCTTTGTGTGACTAAATATTACAAAAGGCCACACAAACATAAAATTCATGTGGCCATTGGATGATCAATAGTCACACAAAATACACATTTCTTCACTTAAAACAACATATGGTCACACTTATTAACACTTTTGGCCACTTTATGCTTAATTGTATGTGACTAAATACCCAAAACAAACATGCTTTGTGTGACTAAATATTACAAAAGGCCACACAAACTAAGAATTCATGTGACCATTGGATGATCAATAGTCACACAAAATACACATTTCTTCACTTAAAACAGCATATGGTCACACTTATTAACACTTTTGGCCACTTTATGCTTAATTGTATGTGACTAAATACCCAAAACAAACATGCTTTGTGTGACTAAATATTACAAAAGGCCACACAAACTAAGAATTCATGTGACCATTGGAGGATCAATAGTCACACAAAATACACATTTCTTCACTTAAAACAGCATATAGTCACACTTATTAACACTTTTGGCCACTTTATGCTTAATTGTATGTGACTAAATACCCAAAGCAAACATGCTTTGTGTGACTAAATATTACAAAAGGCCACACAAACTAAGAATTCATGTGACCATTGGATGATCAATAGTACACATTTCTTCACTTTAAACAGCATATGGTCACACTTATTAACACTTTTGGCCACTGTTTTTTAAATTGTATGTGACTAACTCGAAAAAAACAACACACGATGTGTGACTAAATCATCACAAACGTCACATTTATTATATTTTCGTGTGGCCATAGGATGGGAAATAGTCACACATACTGATGAATCCAACAAAACTTGTGCCTAATTAGTCACACATATTCGGGTTTTGGTCACTCTTTTTCGATAAAAACGGCCACAAACTAAACAATGTGACCATATGATACCTACGGTGGCGCGACTTTTTGTCACACACACCCAAAAAAACGTGTGTGACTATATGCATATAGTCACGCATTTCCAGTGTGACGATAGGCAGAATCTGTACCAGTGAAGGTTGCAAAACCACGAATCAGTGAGGTTAATAATAATGACATGTTAACTTACTACTTCAAGATTGTCCTATATTTTCTGTGTGCGAAAAACTATTTATTATACCGTATAATATGCATAGTTTTTGACATTTCATGAGTATAAAAATAATTAACCCAACCATTTTTATACAATACACAACTATTGTAAAATACTACATGTTTAAAACAATTAGTACATGTTCAAATACATGCAAGGTTCAAAAATACATTGTCTTTTATTTAAATACTAACGTATTATTATAAACTTTTCTCGTGATTAGACAACCTATGGCCAACCAAGACAAGTGCATGTAATGTTTTAGAAATCAAGTTGAAAATTTGATGAAGTGTTAAACATTTTAAAGTAACATATTTTAACACTTGAACCTTTGGAGAGATAATTGTGTAAGACGATTATTTTGAAATACATGATTAATCAACTTAGTCTAAATATCTAAGTGAGTTACTAAGACATTTTAAGATAAGCAAGCAATCAAAAACACATAAGCAAGTAAAGTAATGTATGTCTAATGCAAGAACAATTTAGCATAACACACATAAAGATATTTGTTATCATTTTGTGTATTAGATACAACAACGTATAATTGCTTGATTTTTTTTTTTAAATTCCTCCCCATATTAAAAATTAATTAAGATTAATATTTTGAAAGGATAAAGACACCATTTTTCAAAGATTTATTTACTAGAAATGTCCGACTCGAGAGAAATAGCAAAAAACAAGTTTTACGTTAAAACGTAACACACGGCTTCGACCACTATGTAGTAATTTGCATTTATGACTTAATTAAATTTGGAATAAATACTTGAAAGTATTTTTAAATGAAAGTGGACTCAATTAGCTTTAAAATGGCTGGTGGCACGACTCCTATGGACTTACGATTGATTTTATATAAATTTTCAAAATTGACCCTGTTCTGGTGAAGGTCCCTTAAATACTGACGGTTCCATAAATATTTAAGGGACCGTCCATATATTTGGGACCGTCACCAGTAAACAAAAACACGTTTTTCATGTGTAAATTCATTTCCTTCAAGCTAGTATACAAAGTGCATTTAACCAACAAAACTAGTACGAATTAAGCAACAAAGCATTTTAGCATAAATCTGGCAACTAAACACTTTTCATATTTAATCCCTCTTAATGAGAAATTTGATACGTGGATCATACTCTATTTTAAAAACCATTTGTTTTGAAAACTAGAGCGATGTGGCTTTGATACCAATTGTAGAAACGTAGAGGGGGGGTGAATACGTTCCTGTTTAAAATCTTAAAACTTTCGTATCAAATTTCCGATCAAGTGTGACTAAATATGAACAGTAGTTATGTCACTCACATATCATAAATACAAAATAAACAATTAATCACACAAACATAAACACAACACAAGGTTAAAAGAATTAAGCTACTTCTTATTGATTAAACTGTGGACGGTCCCTAAAATGTATGGACGGTCCCATATATATGTAGGACCGCCTGTCTATTTACAGGACCGTCACCACTGGTGTTCCCGAGACATGTGATTAAATATGTGTTAGCAATTTTTAAGTTGTTTTAGTTTATATCTCAGGCACAATCACAATCTAAGCAACAAGCCACACACACAATCTTAATGCAAGTATAAATCTAAAAAGATAAATGCAAGAATAAAACGTAAAGAGATAAGGTAAAAGAAAACACAAACCGGACATGATGATTTATAGTGGTTCGGCACAAAGCACCTCTTCGCCCTACTCCACTCCCCGAGTACCCAACTCGAGAGTTACTTCACTAGTCAACACACTCCCTTTAGGCGGAACAAACTGTACACCAAAGCTTACACCAATTTAACGACACTAAGCGGAATGTCGATTTCTAATCCTAACTAGAACCAATCTACACAAAAGCCCACGTGGCTACACGGACATACACCTAGTCCACTTGAATCTTCACCCAATCTAAGTCTTCACAAACCTTCACCCGGTCCTAGTCTTCACTCACGGACTCACACAAAGTCCAAGTCTTCACACGGACGTACACACCATCCTAATCTACACACGGACACCCACGGGCGTACACACCGTCCTAATCTACACACAATCACCTACGGACGAACACACCGTCATAATCTACACAATCACCCACGGACTTACACTTTGTCCGGATTTACACTTACACACCTAATCACGACTCACACACAAGTCGGATACATTAATGTAAAAATGAGAGAGTTTGGAGGAAGAAGTGAATCGTAACACAAGTTACGTGTGTGTGTGTGGACTACATTATAACACTTTGATTTGTGACGACTTCGAGTGTTCTTCTCTTGCACTTGAGATAGAGGATGACAGGATCACTTATAAACATATACCAAAGAGTTATAGTGATCAAAGAAGAAGAAGGAAAGAACAAAAAAAATTTGTGCCAAGAGGATTGAGTTTTTCTGTGAAAAATGGCTCAGTATTTATAGGCAGCTCAAGGAGCGGGGACGGTCCCTTATATAAGAGACCGTCACCTTATTTAAGGGACCTACCCGACAGTTTTTGTCCTTTACTGGTGAAATGTTATCTGGTGAAAATTTAACTGATTTGGGCGGGAAAAATAGCTGTTGGGAATTTGAAATTCAAATTTCAAATTCAATTTTATTTTTCTTTAAAATATTTCTTTATAAATACAAAAATAATTTGTCTAATTTATTTTTGTAAAAATGTTTTCACATTTATAAAAATGTGAGGTTTAAGGACAAAAATATTTTCTTTGATCACTTAACAAAGTTGGTACAGCGTTTGTTCATACCTGAAGTGATTCAGACTTGAGTCGTCGAGAGATATTGATGTGTGCATGCATTGATGATTTGTGTAAACGAGTAACTTGTGCACTTTACGTTATGTATTACAAGTTACATGTTTGTCATCATTAAAACATGAAGACACTGTATAGATTAAACGTCGTAACGTTTGCACTAACAGGGTTTCCAAGATTCAAATTTTAAAATTGTGTGACTTAGGTAACAAGAAACCCTAAGTCATCAAGTTTTAATTTTGGAAAAAAATTATTATGAAATTTTTAATAAAAAAAACTTATTGTCCTAAATTATTCGGTCATGCTTAAAATTATTTTTAAAACCCTAGCCTCCATATTTGGAAATTACATATTCTAAATAAAACAAAACTGAAAGAAAACTGTTTATGGAAACTCACATTTTGGTCCCAAGATTTGTGTTAGTCAAGTTTCATGATCCCATCTGGATGGGATACATGAAATCAACCCACCTAGAGTTTTGGTAATATCATATTAGTCTTTCTTGTGCTTCATAATCTTGTTTCCTTATGATTATATTTGGAAAGCTAGGGTTTTCAAGAACAGTTTTAGCATATTTTTAGGAAGGTTTACATTTTACCAAAAATACCTAAAATCCTAAATCATAAAGAATAAAGGATTCCTTGCATACAAAAAAAAAAAGACCAAGAAATCCCTAGTTCTTGCAATTATGACAACATGAATTAGGGTTTCCATGATTGATCCAGGATAACCTTGTATCCTCATAAAGTCGACTCATTTAGGATTTTAGAAAAACCTAATGGATCGATTTTATGCAATCAAAAAATACAAATCCTAACTAAATCACAAGAGTGATTAAACCCTAGTCGTCACAAAACAAAAACCCTAGAACCCTAAAAACACAAATCGACCAAACCCTAGCATAACCAAATAGTAAATATTTATTTTTATGATAATATAAGCAATTACTAAGAACCCTAACTATGTTATATATGATTAGGGTGACTCTGAAACCACTGTAGGGATTTGGTGGTCGCCCACATGTTCTATAACACATGCACAATAGAAAGTAAACAGAAAAAGACTATGCAGACCAAAACCCTAACTAGCCAGATCTCTTAATCAGGGATATAACCTAATCTAACATGTATAAAAGGTGTTTGGGAATACTTAATTGTTTATCCTGCAAAACGTAACCTCCACGACCTTTCTTGATATGCACGGGACACCTTTTTCTTGTCCTTGATGCTTCACGAACACGGTTAGGGTTTCTTGGGAAAATCACTGCTTAAACTACGTCAGGTATCCAACGGTACCTCACAGGTAGAATAGGGCTACAGACCTATGCAAGTTGGCAAGTACGGAATCGGGTAAAACACTAGTCGACTAGTGGAAGTCGACTAATTCAACTCGATTGTCGACTTTTGGGTGATGATCAACCAAAGGGTTTCGACCATTTGGTTTAGTCGACCAGTCGAACACAAGAGGGGGAGAGGGGAGAGTTTTAGGGTTTAGAGGATTGATTATGAATCCATTAGGAAGCCTTTGTATTTATAGGATACCATGAAAGCTTCCTAGTAGGATTAGGAAAGCACTAAACTTGTCCTACAAGTAATACAAGTTTGACAACTTGTCAAACTTCCCCCATAGGGGGTCGGCCGAATATACAAACCCTAAGAGTTTGTATATTTTTCCTTTTATCGCTTATATATTTATCTCCGATAAATATATTAACTTAGGAAAATTACCTTTTTACCCTCAATGAAATACTACGATATTTCCGTTTCCTCAATACTCTTATTTCATTTCATAACTCATTTCTCATTTCCACTTGCCTGTTCTGTTTAGTGTGTACCGGTGTGACTCTTCGGCATTTCTGTGAAGGCTAGTTGTGAAAGCAGTTGTTCTTTACACATAATCCTTTCAATGTATTATAGGTAAATATAGTTTTCCCGCATAAGAGTTCCCATAATTTTACTTTCTTGTTATTTAATTTTCTTTATTTAGGTTAATATTAGTTTAAAATACAAACCCCCTCAGAACTTTTTACTTGTTTTTCTAATAAACATAAAAATACCAAAAAGAATCTTCCTTCATCCTCTAGACTTAAATCGTTATACACTTCGAGCCTGAGATGCGATCCTTTAGAAAGTAAAGGAAATTAAAAATACTAAAAAGCCACTAACAATGTGACAAGTGTCCACCACCCATTCCCTCCTTTTTTTTCTTATTAAATTCGGTTAGGGTGCATTTTGGTCCTTTTAACCCCTTTTTTTATTTCACCCCAAAACTTTAAACGTAAATAACTTTCAAACGATAAACTTTTATGAAAAACCGATTTCACCATAATTTTTTAAATTTAATTATCTTTAATTTGGTATGCATTATGATATATGAATCGCAACTTTTTTTTTTTTCAACTTTTTAAGCGGGTGTTGATTTTCTTGAAATTTTCAGCTCTAATTTTGCCTAGTTTAAAGGCCGAATTTTGCAAAACTTAAAACACGAAAGTTGTAGCTTTTTGGCCATTCTTTACCCATAAATTTGAATCACTCAAATCCGATATAATATGAGTGAGATATCGCACGTTAAAGATGAACAATAACTGATGAACGTTATAAAAAATAACTGATGAACCAAAACACTTTGAAAAACAACCGACGCTAACTGATGAACCAAAACACTTTGAAAAACAACCGACGCTAACTGATGAACTTAAACACTTTGAAACACAACCGACGTTAACTGATGAACCTAAACACTTTGAAACACAAACCGACGCTAACTGATGAACCAAAACAGTTTGAAAAACAATCGACGTTAACTGATGAACCTAAACACTTTGAAAAACAACCGACGCTAACTGATGAACCTAAACACTTTGAAACACAACCGACGCTAACTGATGAACCAAAACAGTTTGAAAAACAATCGACGTTAACTGACACTAACTGATGAACCAAACACTTTGAAAAACAACCGACGCTAAGTGATGAACCTAAACACTTTGAAACACAACCGACGCTAACTGATGAACCAAAACACTTTGAAAAACAACCGACGCTAACTGATGAACCTAAACTAAACACTTTGGAAACACAACCGATGCCAACTGATGAACCTAAACACTTTGAAAAACAACCGACGCTAACTGATGAACCTAAACACTTGAAACACACCGGCTAATGATGAACCAAAACACTTTGAAAACAACCGACGCTAACTGATGAACCTAAACACTTTGAAACACAACCGACGCTAACTGATGAACCAAAACACTTTGAAAAACAACCGACGCTAACTGATGAACCTAAACACTTTGAAAAACAACCGACGCTAACTGATGAACCTAAACACTTTGAAAACAACGAAACGATATAACACTTGAACCGCTAACTGATGAACCAAAACAGTTTGAAAAACAATCGACGTTAACTTGACACTAAACCCAATGATAACCAAACACTTTGTATATGAAAAACAATCGACGTTAACTGACACTAACTGATGAACCAAAACACTTTAAAAAACAACCGACGCTAACTGATGAACCTAAACACTTTGAAACACAACCGACGCTAACTGATGAACCAAAACACTTTGAAAAACAACCGACGCTAACTGATGAACCTAAACACTTTGAAACACAACCGACGCTAACTAATGAACCAAAACACTTTGAAAAACAACCGACGCTAACTGATGAACCTAAACACTTTGAAAAACAACCGACGCTAACTGATGAACCTAAACACTTTGAAACACAACCGACGTTAACTGATGAACCAATATTAAAAATAACTGATGAACATACTTTTTACTGAATAAAAAACATGATGAAAATTAACAAACACTAACTAATGAACCAAAACACCTTCTCCAATCTAGTCCAAATAATCTTTTAACATCATCAATAAAACACATACTTACTAGCACGTAAACTCTACATTTAGCGTTCTAACTAGTCAATACAACACAAAAACCATAAAAATCTACCTGCGAAAGCACACGTCTCCACCAATTAATCGTCTGATTCACCGTCACCGCCTCAATCTAGTCCACAAAAACTCTACATTTTGTGTTTGTACAACAAGAGGTTTTAGTACTAGCGAAACATGCGAAAAATGAAGATGTTGGGATGGATAAACACAAAAGTGAAGACAATAATGATGTGGTTCATAGATATTGTTAGAAATACTGAAACATGAGTTGGGCCGAAAGCTAGATAAGATATAACAGCCCTGAATATCATTTGTATATACTATTAATTAATGTTATATGAAACAGGAGTGATATTCATTATCCTCATTTTATGCTCCCAAAGTTGCAGATATCATGAATTCACAAACATTAATCTAAACAGAATCAATGCAAAAATTATTTTAGGGCTTGCAGACTACTTATGATAATTCACTTGAAACATAAAACCCATCATTTAAAGATAAAAAGAAGCTACAGCATAATAAGTTCATTCATAAGAAGGAAGGAAGGAAGGAAGGAAGGAGAGAGTGAAATTCATACCCAATTCAATTAAATCGATGATGGCACCGACCGGATGAGCAGGTGGCCAGAGATTTGCTTTTGGGCCTTCATTATATTATCTCCAACCGCTCAAACTCACCAACAACCCTCTCCGCCGCCACGTCATCAACCGCCACCACCCCGAAATCCGTCGGAAAACTTGCTGCTGCATTATTCCGATCAATCCAATCCCAGTTCTTCAACGAATCATTCAATTGAGTTATCAAGTACTGTTTGTGATCATTAGCTTGTTTGTATTGATTGAATCTGACTATGTAATTTGTTCTATTAGAAATTTGATTTGGGGTTTGAAGGGGTTTGTTAAAGAAGTGATATGTGATGATTGAGATGAGTAAAACGAATAGAGATAGATTTAGTTTGTGGGTTTTCATTTCGCCGGAGATTGATCGGAAATATGGCTCATCGGAATCGGAGATTTAATTTCCGGTGAGAAAAGTATCCAGTGATTGAAATTGGGTAAGTAGCAAGAATGAAGATAAGATTTTAGTGAACATGACGAGAATGCCCTTGAATAAAAGACACACCTTTTCTATGTATAACTGCACCTAATCTTGATCCAACGGTCAAGATTGCTTTTTAGGCTTTTTAAATATTGAACACTTTCTATTTGATCCGGATTCCTTCGAGCCTACCTCACTATTCCCCTAAAAAAACGATCAACCCCCTGTCCTTACACATACTACACTGCAACGATTAGGTACACTAACTAGGAGGTTGTAAAACTAGGTGTTGCAACCGCCGCATCAAGCTCTAGTGACTAAGTTGTACATAATCATTTCTTGAGTGGCGTTAATTTGGTCAAACTCGAAGGAGCCATTGAATGATTTGACCCATGAGTAGTTTCCATTTGTGTGCAAGGCAGTTCTTCATGAGGGTTCCAGTGAGTTCCTCAATGCCCATTGGGTTCCGATGGTGGTAAATAATTGTTTTGCAATGTTGGTTTTGGTGAAAACTTCTGTAGAGCTTTGAGGTATTTGGTTTTGATGGCTTCTCAGAAGTGATGTAAGACCAAATTCGACTTCAATACCATCATTTCGAATGATGAAGTCGATTTTGTTGGATTCAGACACAGTGGTAGTGTACCAAAACTCCTTTAGGTAGGATTCGTATTGGTATGATGGTTTGAGAGTGAAGGTTTTACGAAGATAACACTTTTCGATAAAAATGTCCAGGGCAACTATAGTTTAGTTTTACAATTTACATTTTTGTCCCGAGTTTCACACACTCTCAAATTAAAGAAAAACAATGGTAGTTAAGTAGAAAAAATATAAAACTTCATGGGCCAAAATGCCAAATGCAAAATCCCAGTTGGGTGGGCCAAAGAAAAGGGAAAAGTGCGTCTAATCCTTCTTCATTTTCCAAAAATTAGCAGGCGATGTTTACTAGTTGACCCGACCCGACCCGGTTGATCTGGTAATCTTTTCACCTTCAGTTTTATTTTGCTGGTTAATTGTGTTTAGTTTAGTAGTTATGGGGGTGTTTGTTTAAGCTTATGAGCTTTTTCGATTTCAGCTTATATTTCATAAGCTCAAATCTACCGGCTTATTTTGGGACCTTATGGGCTTACATGATTTTATTATATTATAATAAGCTTATATAAGCCCATAAAGTCTCAAAATAAGCCGGTAAATTTGAGCTTATGAAATATATGCCGAAATCGAATAAGCTAATAAGCCCATAAATAAACACCCTCTAAATGTTTAATTATTAAATGGGCGCCCTTTATTTACTTGGGATTATAAGCTTGAACGGAGGAGCTTGTGGTTTCTGCTTACTTTTTATGAGCCTATTTTTCTGGGTTATTTTCGAACTTATAAGCTTATATAACCTCGTAAGTTTCAAACTAAGCCAGAAAATTTTGAAACATAAGCCGAAACCACATAAACTGGTAAACCCAAAAATAAGATTAAACAAATACCCCCTAAGTAAAATTGTTTTGCATCCCGTCATTTCCGATGAACTGTAAAAAGATTAGTGTGGAACATTAAATTTCTTTGTGATATAAAAAACGATGAAAACTGACTTTATACTAAGTTTAATGACTAAATTGGTATGGGATTAAAGTATAATGACCAATGTGGAAAGTTGATCATGTGAATCATGGCCTCAAGAGAGAGTGGTTAAGATAAGTTAGCTAAACTTTTAACTACGCTATGCTAATCTTGGAAGTACTATAAAGAATTGTTGTATGTGCTAAAGTTAACGGAGTTTGTGAACAGTTTTTTCGGTCTATTATTGATAGGTTTTGGTTTCTAGAAGTTGATCATGTGAATCATGAGAAAGTAGTCAATTCGAATTAGCTGAACTTTGTGAACAATATAGTATCGGAATCACTTTAAAAGATGTGCTCAAACGGAACGAGTTTGTAACTTTTTTGTTTTTACTTGTACTTTCGATTAGTACTTGATTGCAGTTCAAGAAAATTATACTCATCGATTCAAATGCTGAACTAAAAATCTGACTTCATGAAGCAGGATTAATAACTCATATAAATGGGTCTATGCCATAAAATGTAGAACTTAAAGATTACGGTTTATGAGTAGCAGACGAATTCTGTTCTTATACAATAGTTCTATTGAGCAAAGATTTCTAGCAAAGAACGAGCTTAAACACTAATGTACTTGGGATTTAGGAGATCACTTACAACGTATTAAAGTTTAATGTACAAGACCCTTAATTTGCTGGTGTCAAGTGTCACTTGGAATTCCCCCAAACACTTCAGTAGGAAATCGTAAATAAAACATCCCAATGAAGTGTTCGGAGGATCTCTTAGGGAGAGTCGACGTATTAGAGTGTAACTTGTAAGATCCCTAAGTTTTGCTGGTGTCAAGTGTCACTTGGAGTTCCCCCAAACACTTCAGTAGGAAGTCATGAATAAAATTTCCCAGTGAAGTGTTCGGAGGATTTCTGAGGGACACTTGACGTATTAGAGTTTAACATCCAACACCCCTAGTTTGCTGGTGTCAAGTATCACTTAGAGTTCCCCCAAACACTTCAGTAGGAAATCGTAAATAAAACATCCCATTGAAGTGTTCGGAGGATCTCTTAGGGACAGTCGACGTATTAGAGTGTAACTTGTAAGATCCCTAGTTTTGCTGGTGTCAAGTGTCACTTGGAGTTCCCCCAAACACTTCAGTAGGAAGTCATGAATAAAATTTCCCAGTGAAGTGTTCGGAGGATTTCTAAGGGACACTTGACGTATTAGAGTTTAACATCCAACACCTCTAGTTTACTGGTGTCAAGTATCACTTAGAGTTCCCCCAAACACTTCAGTAGGAAATCGTAAATAAAACATCCCATTGAAGTGTTCGGAGGATCTCTAAGGGACACTTGACGTTTCCCATCGTTTGTATTCCAATATAGCCAGTTTATGTGTTTAATGAATTAACATTCCATAGTTATAGGTATATATAGAAGAGAGTTGAAAGAATTGTCTATATATCGATGAACATGGTGCATCAGAAGCTTGAACATGGTTGAAATTGAGTCTCGATTAGGAGACTGATGTTTTCTTTTTGACGTAAAGGAAATAAGATATGAGAATGTGAAGTCATGGCGAGGACCATGTGAAGAGGGGTGTTATATTCTCATTTCAGCATTTATCCCTTATACAAGACTAGGTTCAGTTTATACATGGCAGATATTGGAATAGATTCTGTGTATATTCTATGAGCATAGAGATATTGTAAATAAATGATCACTCAAAGTTTGAATGGTTGAATGGAATCGAATACACATGGATTCTAGTTTAAAAAAATGGGCTAAACATGTAGCACCAAGTTGATCCAAGTACAGCGTTACGATTTTGGACCAAATGAAGTCCCTGTCTATGCTTTTTGAAAAATAAGTAATTGCATAAATAAAATAAAAGAGAACAAACTTCCCAAAAGGAGAGGTGAGAATTGCAAAAAAAGAACAAGGAGTGGTCTGGGTTTTGAACCTCGGTTGTCTAGGTCAGAGGTGTGCGTAATTTCCATCAGGCTATCATAGCATAGCTTGCAAACATTTCTCTAATGTTATTTATGTATCAAGCATGAAAAGTACTGTTCACCAGGACATAAATTCACCTTGAATGATCAACGTTTCATATCGTCATAGTTATCAGTTGGTTGCTAATAACAGTATTCCAGATTCAATGAAAAAATTGAAAATAGATGAAATTATGTACCTGATTGAAAAGATACTCTTGTCTGGCAATCACAATAGAAAACCATGAATAAAGTTTTCTGAAGTGAGTGACATTGTAGTTAATCTACTTTTTCTTGATCTTTGTGATTTCACCCTAAGATAATTTAGCACAATATATTAGAAGAATGAAGTTCTCTGAAGGATATCATAAAATCTTAGTTTTCGTACAACTTTCTATTTCGATAGTAAAACAAGTAAAAGATGTATATAGAAAAAAAAAATCAGATGATGTTGGTATGAATACAAAAGAATAAGTAGAAAAAGGAAGAAATTTAGGGAATTTTTCTTCATAGATCTATTTGTCTAAAAGTTTATGAATTTATCAAATTTATATTATTTAAAGTTTAGATCCCAGTGAGTTACTAAAAGTTACACTCAAGGGAGGAGAAGGAAGAAAAAACATGGAAATATTGCATCAAGTGCAATTGGCATGGACTAATGAGGCGACATATCTGTTGACAACTGTACTACCCACAATTTTTTTAACAGTTAGCTGGAAGCAGTTCATGGTTATAACAGATGTAACTCGACCATCCTGTTTCGTCAATGTTTTTAACCCATGTTTTTTTCTGCATTAAGAAAGTATCTTGGTTTATAATATCTGTTTTGATGTCAAAAAGGCTGCGTTCATTGATAACGTTAATGCGATAAACTACCATCTACTTTAGCCAACTTGGATGCTCTTATTCTTTCATTTTAGAATGTGTTAACAACCAGATATCAGGTCACTTTGATTAAAATATTCTATGTTTAATTTTAGAATAATTAAAGTTTCAGTCGTTTAACATTTTGTTTCAGAATATCATCTCGTAGTTCAATCAGTCATGGAACGATGGAGGGGAATATTGAAGGTTCCTTTGTTTCCTGGTAGCAGAGGTCACTACAAAGTTGCAGCTTCTCTTTGTATCTCAACTTCTTCCCAAAGTCTAACTGTAAGTCTTACTCCAGAAAGTCACAAATTTGCAGTCAAATCACATTCCTATCACCCTATCACTAATTTCTCAAGGATCCGAGTTGGATCCTTTAAAGCTACATGCTCCATCAGTCCTAACTTATCAGATGAATAATGCATGTGAAGTTCGCAGCATCTTTAAAATCACAATCCGTTACTTTTCAGATTCTCTGGTTTGTAGGATCAATTATTTAGAATTACTAGGTGTGTATCATTGGAATCTGTAAAGATTAACAAGACCTCATTTCATAACTTATCAGATGAATAATGCATGTGAAGTTCGCAGCATCTTTAAAATCACAATCCGTTACTTTTCAGATTCTCTGGTTTGTAGGATCAATTATTTAGAATTACTAGGTGTGTATCATTGGAATCTGTAAAGATTAACAAGACCTCATTTCATAAACTTCGTACTTCCTTCGCCCCATGAAAATCGCAAAGATTTATATGAACCAGTTTTCTTTTGAACTCTGGTTTGTAAATGAACTGTTAATCTTATTGTCTATTTTGTATTACTGGAATTATGCAGGTACCTTCTATGAATGCTATATTTTTCAATGGCGATAGAGTCAAAGGGACAGGGAATCCGGTGATTGAAAGACTATCAGATCTTGAAAGAATCGCAGAAGTTATTGTTTCAAAACTGGGTGAAAATGTTAATGCTTGGGTTATTGAAGCTTCTAAGTTTAATGGACCTTTTGCTGTTTATAAGGACTTCATCCCATCAGTAAACAAGTGGGGAGAGCCAAACTCATACGACCCAACTGGATTTCCTGCTTCTTCATCCACTATTTCACTCTTGTCAAATTGTCTCAATGAGGTATGCAAACTTCCGAAAGGTTACTGTAATTTGGGTTGTGCTTTATCTCAGAGAGATTAAACAGATCGAACAGGTTGAAATTTCCTAGTCTTTTTTAGTACATACAACTTTCTGAATCATTTTATTCAAAGATTTTGATTGTTAAAAGTGAATATATATTATACTACAATCATTAATAACACATTTATCTTTTATATTATTAGAAAGATGGGCAAAAAAGTTTTTACCAGTCAACCCAACCCGCCTAGCATTTTCCGACCGAGAACAAAAATGACTTGTTTCAACCCGAACCCGATTTGACCAGTTACACAATCATCCCCATACGCCAATCTTGCCATCTCTACATCTGGTTGTTGGATCTTATATGTCCTTTTAATAACTTTGCAGGTTAAAAATACCCTTTCGACTGGACTTGAAGAACAATCTCTTAGTGAAGCAGCTCGCAGTTCATGTTTTTCTCAACCAAACACAATACTCTTTGGATTCAGCAAAGGTGGCAGTGTACTTAACCAGCTAGTTAACGAGCTTGCATTCTCTGAAATCAAGCCAGACATTTCCTCCCAAGACAAGAACGAGATTATACCAACTTCAAAAGAAAGCCTTCTAAATAGTATAACCGAAATTCATTACGTGGATGTTGGATTAAACTCTAGTGGAGCATACATTACTGACAAAGACATAATCACCAGAATATCTAAACTTATTTCCGAAAGACCCTTGGGGATACGTTTTGTTCTTCATGGAACACCAAGACAATGGCGTGATAGTATGCGGGTTTGGATTGGGAAAGAAAAAGACACCATGGTTCATTTGCTTGACACGGAATCTCAGAAAAGTGAAGGAAAATTGAGTGTATGTGAAAGGTATTATTTTGCTAACAAGCCAGCCAATATGCAGATGCATTTTGAAGTTATTGAAAGCATGGATATTAGTTGAGTGAGCGCTCTGATCTTGTTGACAGGATTATGTTTAATCACTTTGTTACTGAATCAGATTAGTCGCTTAACGTTTTTAGATGTAATTTGTAAAAATATTCATAAATGTGATCCTAATTAAAAGTTTTGGACGAGCTATGGATTTTTCTTGTCTTTATGTTAATTCACAGGTTGGTATTTTCGCAGGCAGTCATCAAGAGACTGAAACTGCTTAATTTCTATGACCGTTTCTTTCATGACAACACAAATATGGTAGCCGATGCAAAAAAGAGGCATCTCAAATGTGAAGAAGGTGCGTTTTTTAGCTATAACATTAGATTTTTCTTGTCTTTATGTTAATTCACAGGTTGGTATTTTAGCTATAACTATAAGATTCCCTTCAAAATTTCCGTTATCGGCTTGACCCTTGTGTACACAACACAGTTGGGACTCACCCTTGATATAAACTTAAAATATGCTCTAGTACTATTAGCAAGTCCGTGAGTCATGGAAAACAAGGTACACCTAAAGTACCTAACTATCGAATGTTCTGTACATGTCACTTTCATTGCGTCTCATGTAAACGTAAACTTCGCATAATACAGTGAGTCACTTATAGGAGGTATATACCGGACTCCAGAGACAAAACCATGACCGTACCAGCCGGCCCTGTTTTTTGTCCAACAAAGTACCATAACATTCCAAAACAATGTACTTTCTTTAGGATTTTTTGATATCTACTAAGATGACCATGACCTTTTGTTTCATCTGTGTTGTTACTTCTAAACTTTAGTAAGATATAGAAGTCAGGGAAAAAAAATTCTGTTATACACCAAACAAATGCAATTAATATATATATATATATATATATATATATATGGTTTTTTTTTTTGGGTTTTCTTTTTTTTTTTTGTCAAATAGTACAATTAAGAATATCTGGCTATTTAATTTACTAAATTAATGTACTCAGAGGGGCCATTTCATAAACATCCCTTACAATTTTGGACTGTCTTTTGGAATAACCCTTTCTCCTTTTCTCATTGACCCAATAGTCCTTTGACTCTTTCTCGTTCTTTAATTGGAAAAATGGGTGTTATTGAAAGAGATCGACAATTAAGTAAAACATGTTAACAACTTAGAGACGAAAGTTACTTACATGCCAAATTAAGCTACATTAAAATGCACGTATGCTTAGAACGATTCAACATTTTGAAGATGAAAGGACTTAAAACAGTTGATAACCTTGACTTCTAAAGTGTCCTACTCCTTTCATCATACAGTGATTAGAATCCACCTAAGTTTGAATTTCTATAGTTGATTTAGATAAGTCATATTATGTTGTAGATGTGTGGTAATTGGGGTGATATTGGTATCCTGATAGCAATTAGAAGTCACGAATAGTACGCTTTCAGATCGATTAAATTGGAGTGTATACCAATTAACGACCGGATAAAATCTAATTGATTCAAGTTTGTGAATGATTGTATGTTTGCAGTAAAACGTGATCAAAATATGGTTGATCAGCCTTGTCTTTCTCTTTTTGATATTGAGAATATATAAGACGGTTTATAGGGGCGGTTATTAGGGTCTAATAACTGCAAAACAGTTACATTAACCGTAAAACAACTAGCAGCAGGAACTGCACTAGCAGCAGGAACCGCTGTACCATCAGCAGGAACCGCTGCACTATCAGCAGGAACCATCAGCAGGAACCGCTGCACTATCAGCAGGAACCATCAGCAGGAACCAAGCATTAGCAGCAGAAACGAGCATCAACTTAATATGTTTTATTTGGTGGAAAAAAAAAATTCTAATGAATTTTTAACATAGCAATGTTATACCAAATAAAAAAATTTCCAGCTGACCTGGCAGCTCGACCCCAGCCAGGGGCGCTGCCCCTTGGACCCTGCTTCTCTCGGATATCAAGGTTTCCCGAAAGATTGAACCTTGTAATATCACTATTGAATACATGAAGATAATATACACATTAGTTTTACATACACAATTCTTACTTGACACATTCTTTTACTAGCCTATGTCCCTATCCTTTCTTGAGTACATCAAAGCCAAGTCCCAACTTCTTGAAGCAGCTAAACTTCGTACTCATATAGGTAGTTCTTTTAATCTCGCACCTGCAAATGCAATTTTTCAAAAGAACTACTAAGAAGAATACTTCAACCTTCCTTATCTTGCAGAACCGAACACATACCTTTGGGATAATTTAATGTTGTGTTCCAAACTCTAGATGTTAAGCTTTCCACATTCAAAATTCAGCACCTAACGTCATATTAGGTGGGAATTGGGTATCTTAACATGAGAGCTTTCATATGGACTTTAACCCTAATCCCACAGCTGATCCTTTCACGAGATCTCTACATAACCCTTTGGTTAAATGATCAGCTAAATTCCGATGAGTTGCAATCCACTCAACGGATATGACACCATGCATAATGAGCTCACGAACCATGTTGTGTCTCACACCTAAGTGTCTTGACTTGCCATTATACACTTGACTATAAGCCTTAGCCAAAGTAGCTTGACTATCACACCTG
The DNA here is from genome assembly GCA_021014915.2 of Artemisia tridentata subsp. tridentata. Classification (NCBI taxonomy): domain Eukaryota; kingdom Viridiplantae; phylum Streptophyta; class Magnoliopsida; order Asterales; family Asteraceae; genus Artemisia; species Artemisia tridentata. Next base: position 175,147,219 of record CP139505.1, read on the forward strand.
ATAGAAATAGAAGAAATTGGCTTTGGCCACAATGGAATTTCATAAAGCAAATTCCTTAACCATTCAACCTCATTACCAGCTGCTGCCAAAGCAACAAACTCAGACTCCATAGTTGAGTTTGTTATGCAAGTCTGTTTCTTAGATGCCCAACTAATGGCACCTCCCCCAAGAAGGAACACCCATCCAGATGTAGAAGAATGATCTTCTTTATTGGATATCCAACTTGCATCACAAAAACCCTCAATTACTGAAGGAAACCCAATGTAAGTTAACTTATAATCAACTGTTCCTTTCAAGTACTGAAATACTCGACTCAAAGCTCGCCAATGAAATGTACTAGGATTACTAGTAAACCTACTAAGCTTTCCAACTGCATATGCAATATCCGGCCTAGTACTTATCATGGCATACATTAAGGATCCAATCCTTTTCGAGTATTCTAGTTGTGACACCGCTTTACCTTTATTAGGTAATAGCTTAAGTTGTGGATCCATGGGAGTACCTATCGGAGAACAATCCTTGAAATTGAATTTATCCAAAATCTTTTCAATATAATGTGATTGTGATATTGAAATACCCTTGTTCTCACGAATGATCTTTATACCTAAGATCACCTCCGCCTCCCCCATGTCTTTCATAGCAAATTTAAATGACAAAAATTCCTTAGTTTTATCAACTTGATCTTGGTTAGTACCAAATATCAACATGTCATGTACATACAAACATATCATGACTCCATTTCCAGAATCATTAAACTTACTATAGACACATTTGTCGGCTTGATTTAAAACAAACCCATTCGACAATACAACCTCATCAAATTTTTGATGCCACTGTTTTGGAGCTTGTTTTAACCCATAAAGAGATTTAACCAATTTACACACCTTGTTTTCATGTCCAGGCATAACAAACCCTTCGGGTTGTTTCATGTAAATCTCTTCATCTAATTCACCATTCAAGAATGCAGTTTTCACATCCATTTGGTGAATTACAAGATTGTGTATAGCAGCTAATGCCAATAACAATCTAATAGTAGATATCCTAGCAACCGGAGCATAAGTATCGAAATAATCAATACCCTCTTTTTGTCTAAAGCCTTGGATTACCAACCTGGCTTTATATTTATCAATAGTACCATCTACTTTCATCTTCCTTTTGAAGATCCATTTACATCCTAATGGTTTACACCCAGGAGGTAAATCAGCCAATTTCCAAACTTTATTTTGCAAGATAGAATCCATCTCATCTTGGACTGCTTCTTTCCAAAAAGCAACGTCCCTTGAAGCCATTGCTTCACCATATGTCATTGGATCTTTATCAACATTGAAACAATATTGATATTGAAAATTAATTTCACTTCTAGATCCTTCAACTAAATATAGTTGAAAATCATCACCAAAAGCTTTGGCTTTTCTAAATCTTGTACCTTTTCTTGGTTCAGTGCTAGTCGAAGGAACATCCTCGTTATTAACTAGTACCTTTGAACTATGATTCATGTCCCTTGGCCTAGGTATAGATGTGAATCTTTCTTCATCAAAGATTGCATCTCGTGACTCTATCACCGAGTTCACAGAAACATACTCATTAGGTTCTAATACATAGAATCTATAAGCATATGAATTTTCAGCATATCCAATAAATATGCAATCTATACCTCTTTCACCTAAAGTTTTCCTTTTAGGTTCCGTGAGCCTAACCACAGCCCTACATCCCCAAACCTTGATAAAATTCAAGTTTGGTGATCTCTTGTGCCAAAGTTCATATGGGGTTTTCTTGTTGCTTTTACCGGGAATACGGTTTAGCAAATAACAAGCCGTTAACATGGCTTCTCCCCAAAATCCTTCACTTAACCCAGAATAAGATAACATTGAATTCACCATTTCTTTCAATGTTCTATTCTTCCTTTCAGCCACACCATTTTGTTGTGGTGTATATGGAGCTGTAGTTTGATGTATTATTCCGGTAGATTGGAAATATACCGGATCATAATACTCCCCTCCACGATCGGTACGTAAGATTTTTACCAAATCCTTTTGATGAAGCTCTACCTCTTGTTTATAAATACGAAATTTATCAAGAGCTTCATCCTTTGAATGCAATAAAAAAATATAGCAATAACGTGATGCATCATCAATAAAAGTTATGACATATTTTTTATTTCCTAGAGATGGAGTAGCATGCAAATCACATAGATCACTATGAATAAGGTCTAACAGTTTGGATTCACGATTTGCTTGTTTAAATGGTTTTCTAGTGATCTTAGTTAACATACAAGTTTTACACTTATTATGGTCCAATTCAAAAGATGGAATCATGCTCATCTTTGACATTTCTTTCATTCTTTTATGGTGAACATGTCCTAGTCTAGCATGCCATAGTTCCATGTTACTAAGTTTAACACTAGATATAGAATCAACCATACAAATCGAATTAAAAGTAGAAGGCATATCTAAATTAAGCATAATCATCCCATTACACAAATAACCAAATCCAACAAAAGAACCATATTTCGACAAGATATACTTGTCGGATTCTAACACTTGTTTGTACCCACAATTATTTAATAATACACCGGACAACAAGTTTTTCCGAATACCGGGCACATACAATACATTACACAACGAAATTGTTTTTCCAGAAGTAAAAGTTAAATCTACTAGTCCAATTCCAAGTATTGGTTCTGTTGCGACATTTCCCATAGTTAAAACACGTCCATCATTAATAGTTGCAAGTTCCTTGAACCATCTTCGGTCCTTGCACACATGACATGTCGCACCAGAATCATACCACCAAGCAATATCATCATCCTGTACATAGAATGATTCACAAATTAATGATACATAATTCAAATCCGAATTATTATTAATTGTTAATATTGTACCTGCTTGTTTCGGATCTCCTTTGGATCCACCACTAGTACCAGCCTCGTTTTTGCCTTTTCCCGTACGGCAATCACGCTTGAAATGTCCAGGTTTTCCACATTTCCAACAGCCCCCATCGTTGGACTGTTTTGCTTTCTTTACATTTCCCTTTTTGTAATCGTTACCTTGAAACTTTCGTTTCTTGTTCTTAGAATTCGAACCCTTTTTGAAACTAGAATTAGTTTCTTCAACCATATTGACATTTGATCCGCCAATATCCTTGTCTTTTTCATTCACCCATGTTTTCTCCATCCTACGACACCCTTCCTCAATACTTATGGCACTTCCCAACTCAACCAAATTGTATTCTTCCTTCTTATGTTTCAAATTATTTTTGAAATCCTTCCAGGAAGGCGGAAGTTTGTCAATAATAGATGCTGTCGCAATAGATTCATCCATTTTTAAACCATGTTGGGTAAAGCGACCAAGTATACTAAGACACTCATTATATTGTTCCATAACAGAACGTCCATCTATCATTTTGTAATTCATGAAGTCACTCACCAGAAATTTCTTACTGGATGAATCTTCTGCCATGTATTTGGCCTGAAGCATATCCCATAATTCTTTTGCAGATTCAATGTTTTGATAAATATCAAAAAGAGTATCACACATACCGTTTAAGATTGTCCCACGGCAAATGAAGTCATCGTTCCAGAACTTGTTTCGTTTTCTGGTTTGATCAATGGTTTCGTCCTCCACTTCCTCCGGTGCTGGTGTTGTTAAAACGTACACAACCTTCATTGTTGTTAACAAGAACAACATCTTTTTCTGCCATCTTCGAAAATCCTGCCCTTCGAATTTGGCTAACTTCACAAACTTCGATGTCATGTCTCGTACTGATTCTCCTGCCATCTTGTAAATTTAATCGATCTTTGTTATTTGTGTGTGGTAATTGGGGTGATATTGGTATCCTGATAGCAATTAGAAGTCACGAATAGTACGCTTTCAGATCGATTAAATTGGAGTGTATACCAATTAACGACCGGATAAAATCTAATTGATTTAAGTTTGTGAATGATTGTATGTTTGCAGTAAAACGTGATCAAAATATGGTTGATCAGCCTTATCATTTGTTTTTTCCACCAAATAAAACATATTAAGTTGATGCTCGTTTCTGCTGCTAATGCTTGGTTCTTGCTGATGGTTCCTGCTGATAGTGCAGCGGTTCCTGCTGATAGTGCAGCGGTTCCTGCCGATGGTTCCTGCTGCTAGTTGTTTTACGGTTAATATAACTGTTTTGCAGTTATTAGACCCTAATAACCGCCCCTATTAACTGTCTTATATATTCTCTATTTCGAAAAGAGAAAGACAAGGCTGATCAACCATATTTTGATCACGTTTTACTGCAAACATACAATCATTCACAAACTTGAATCAATTAGATTTTATCCGGTCGTTAATTGGTATACACTCCAATTTAATCGATCTGAAAGCGTACTATTCGTGACTTCTAATTGCTATCAGGATACCAATATCACCCCAATTACCACACATCTACAACAAAGATCGATTAAATTCACAAGATGGCAGGAGAATCAGTACGAGACATGACATCGAAGTTTGTGAAGTTAGCCAAATTCGAAGGGCAGGATTTTCGAAGATGGCAGAAAAAGATGTTGTTCTTGTTAACAACAATGAAGGTTGTGTACGTTTTAACAACACCAGTACCGGAGGAAGTGGAGGACGAAACCATTGATCAAACCAGGAAAAGAAACAAGTTCTGGAACGATGACTTCATCTGCCGTGGAACTATCTTAAACGGTATGTGTGATACTCTTTTTGATATTTATCAAAACATTGAATCTGCAAAAGAATTATGGGACATGCTTCAGGCCAAATACATGGCAGAAGATTCATCCAGTAAGAAATTCTTAGTAAGTGATTTCATGAATTACAAAATGATAGATGGACGTTCTGTTATGGAACAATATAATGAGTGTCTTAGTATACTTGGTCGCTTTACCCAACATGGTTAAAAAATGGATGAATCCATTGCGACAACATCTATTATTGACAAATTTCCGCCTTCTTGGAAGGATTTCAAAAATAATTTGAAACATAAGAAGGAAGAATACAATTTGGTCGAGTTGGGAAGTGCCATAAGTATTGAGGAAGGGTGTCGTAGGATGGAGAAAACATGGGTGAATGAAAAAGACAAGGATATTGGCGGATCAAATGTCAATATGGTTGAAGAAACTAATTCTAGTTTCAAAAAGGGTTCGAATACTAAGAACAAGAAACGAAAGTTTCAAGGTAACGATCACAAAAAGGGAAGTGTAAAGAAAGCAAAACAGTCCAACGATGGGGGCTGTTGGAAATGTGGAAAACCTGGACATTTCAAGCGTGATTGCCGTACGGGAAAAGGCAAAAACGAAGCTGGTACTAGTGGTGGATCCAAAGGAGATCCGAAACAAGCAGGTACAATATTAACAATTAATAATAATTCGGATTTGAATTATGTATCATTAATTTGTGAATCATTCTATGTACAGGATGATGATATTGCTTGGTGGTATGATTCTGGTGCGACATGTCATGTGTGCAAGGACCGAAGATGGTTCAAGGAACTTGCAACTATTAATGATGGACGTGTTTTAACTATGGGAAATGTCGCAACAGAACCAATACTTGGAATTGGACTAGTAGATTTAACTTTTACTTCTGGAAAAACAATTTCGTTGTGTAATGTATTGTACGTGCCCGGTATTCGGAAAAACTTGTTGTCCGGTGTATTATTAAATAATTGTGGGTACAAACAAGTGTTAGAATCCGATAAGTATATCTTGTCGAAACATGGTTCTTTTGTGGGATTTGGTTATTTATGTAATGGTATGATTATGTTGAATTTAGATATGCCTTCTGCTTTTAATTCGATTTGTATGGTTGATTCTATATCTAGTGTTAAACTTAGTAACATGAAACTATGGCATGCTAGATTAGGACATGTTCACCATAAAAGAATGAAAGAAATGTCAAAGATGAGCATGATTCCATCTTTTGAATTGGACCATAATAAGTGTAAAACTTGTATGTTAACTAAGATCACTAAAAAACCATTTAAACAAGCAAATCGTGAATCCAAACTGTTAGACCTTATTCATAGCTGACCTGGCAGCTCGACCCCAGCCAGGGGCGCTGCCCCTTGGACCCTGCTTCTCTCAGGGGCGTTGCCCCCGAACCCCCACCAAGGGGGCTACGCCCCCTTGGAACCCCCACCAAGGGGTTAATCCAGTTAATATTCAAATAAGTGTCGACCCTTATTTGCATATTAAACTCAATCTATTTTACACTAAAATACCAACATATTACTACTTATATTTCCATTTATTCTAATTCAAATGAAACAATACAATACTTGTTCCTTTTTTTAAGTTTCTTCAGAACACATGATGACCAACGAAAAGATGTGAGCAACTGTGAGATCACCACAAAAGTGTTAGGATGGATGCTCGATGGTAGTCATTTAACGTTCAATAATGATTTCTAATCGTTGCAAAGAGTATGTGGCTATATAGGTCAAGTATATGTTAATTCAAGGTTGCAAAATTCGCGAATCGGTAGTCGGAAGGTTGACCCCTTATTTGCAAGTTTTCGGCATTTGACCACCGTTGACAGGTGTTGACCGTCGTTGACTACGGTTGACCGATTTACACAAATCCTAAAGGTTGGTGGCCCAGTAGTGTCTAGGCGACGATTAATCGGCTTTGTAGAACTTTTTTTTTTTTGCAACACTGTGTTAATCACATTCGATATAAGTTAATACAAGTTCTCGCACGTGGTTAATTCATATATATACCTTTTTTTCAACAACGTTAATAATGACAAAAAAACGAAAGCATTTTCATAAATAACACCAAAGAAAAGAGGTGCTAGTAATAAAATTAACAAAATTATAGGGACAAGATTGACAAATATGAATAATGTAAGGACAAAAATCTGCATAGTAATAACCGAAAAAAGTCGTTATATTCCAACTTCCAGTTATATGGCGCCAAATTAAGTAGTATATATAAAACCGGCTTGAACCGGTAATTTATTCTTATGGCCGGCTTTTTATAACTTACTTTTTAAAGAAAGAATAAGTACATGTACGGCCACTTGTCACACTATTCACTTGATAGAATATAAAACACAAAGTAAGCATGTTTAATAATATTTTTTAAATCACTCTTTTAACAAGTATTTTGGGCAAAATGAATGATGCTTCTTTTTGAACACCAAATGTCTTACTATAAGTATAATTAATTTTAAATAATTTTAAAATAATTAAAAAATAATAATAAAAAATAAATGTCTTACTATAATTAATTTTAAATAATTTCCAAGTCGTTGACTAACTAAAATGGTGACATATCATAAGTTCAATTATTTAGGATGTATAATAAAAGTTTAGTTAAAACAGAACACTTGTGAAAGTACATTGATGTTACTACGTCTTGATTAATATGTTCGCTTTGGTAAATTGATAATTGTTATTTGTCCAAGTAAGTTTTTAAGATTGGTTTCTAGTGTTGGAAACAATGGAAGTTAAAGGACGATGATATCCCGATAAAGTTCTTGAGTACTATTCTAAATTTTAAAACTCATTTGGTTTTAGTTTTGAACTTGAAATTTTAACTTTAAATAATAAAATTTGTACTATGCTACTTGTATCACACATTTATGTTCATTGATTGCATATCTAAACCGAAAAAATTATCAAATGTGTCTTTGAACACTTTATGATTATATCAATATGTTTCTGCTTTAGTTTTATTATAAAAAGAAGATCACGTATTAACCATTACTGATATTATGCTAGAAAGAAAGAGCACCTAAATACTAGAGTATCCACAAAAACAACATACCCGACCCAACCTTGCCAAAGCAGGGTATGGAGGAGGTATGGTGTAAACAGTCACACCCTTACCCGAGGGTAAAGAGAGTGCTTTAAAACAATAATTTAAATACCAGAGTTTATATTGGTATAAATAATTGTGAAGACTGCAAAAATTGAAATTAAGAAATACAATTATTTTAAGTTAAGAAATGAGATGAAAACAAGAAGCATATTGGGTGTATATATAGTCCACCAGCTTTAAAACAAACACAAACACACACATTTATTCATTCCTTCCAAGTATAAGCTTAGTTAACATTTTCGTACAGTTTGGAACTTTCCATGTCAACAAACTTGTACCTCATCTTTTGCACCTTTGTTTCTTAAGCTTCTCAGGTATTTTTCTCTCGTTCGTCTTGATGATATCATGTGCGTCATTTTTATCTGTTTATCATCCATTTATCGAACATGAATGATCAACGGGCAAGGCATTGTTCTTCTCTTTGTCCGGTTGCATTAAACTTCTCATTCATTTTAATTGGACAAAATAGGATGGAAATGATGTTATTGATATAATTTAACATATATACGTATGTAAAGTTAGAGAAAAACATGACATATCAGCTTATTACGGAAATTAGACTGCATCCCTAATCATGACACTGTATCAGCATCGTTATATTCAAGAATCCATTTTTCAATTTTAAGAAGCCAAACATGCTAATTTGGGAGTCCCATTTTCCATTTAAGTTTTTAGCTTTCCAGATTATAATGGTTTTATAATTGAAAATACCTTAGTATATTAATGTAGTTATCAACTCTCTTTGTATATTAAACAATGAATGTTGTCGATGATGAGGTTCAAAACTTACTTGACTCTTAAAAGTCAAAAGTGAACTCTAAGAGGTGATAGCAAGAATTTGTACTTTTAACTGATGCTGAGTTATGTTCCGAATGATAAGAAAGTTTAGATGTTGAGATCAAATTGTTAAACGCACTGCATTTTTCTTTATATGCTGTTTTGACAAAGACTAAAGAATTGATGACATAGAAAGAAGAGATTCAGGAATTAATCCCCGAAAAACAAAAATGTATGAAAATTATACACAAATTTTTTAAAAATGTGTTAATATTGCTTGCACAACATTGCAGGATCTTTTAGTGAAGCAACATAGAAGCCGAAAATATGGATGACATGTCAATTGCTCTCAGTGCAGTTATCCGAGAAGCCATTGATTTGGTAATTTAAAAGTTTAAGCGCACAAAAAGTTACTATTTTTATGCTATGACCACAAGAAAGATAAAAAAACTTATTGCTTTTTATGCAGGAGAATGCACCATTAGAAGAAGTATTTCAACATCTGAAATGTACAAGGGAAGGTTTAAACTCAAGTGAAGTTCAAGAGCGTTTAGACCTATTTGGATACAATAAACTCGAAGAAAAGAAGGTATTTCCAACAAATATATAAGTATCGAAATCTTGCTCAAAAGAAAGATTTATATGTGTTTTTTTTACTCTTTACACAGGAAAGTAAAATCTTGAAGTTTTTGGGATTTATGTGGAACCCGCTCTCGTGGGTCATGGAAGCCGCAGCTATCATGTCTATCGCCCTTGCGCGTGGAGGGGTAAGAATTATATTTTATCACAAGAACGATAGACAGGTTGTTGAGAAAATAAACTGTTTTTTGTTTAATTCAGGGCAAGCCAGCTGATTATCACGACTTTGTGGGGATCATCATTTTGCTCGTGATAAATTCAACCATAAGTTTCATTGAAGAAAACAATGCTGGAAATGCAGCTGCTGCACTTATGGCTCGTTTAGCTCCTAAAGCAAAGGTTCTTCGTGACGGAAAATGGAGCGAAGAAGATGCTTCTGTATTGGTTCCAGGTGATATTATCAGTATCAAACTCGGTGACATCATTCCTGGTGATGCCCGTCTTTTAGAAGGCGATCCTCTTAAAATTGATCAGGTATCTTTTCGTTCTAAGACAAAAATCACCCGTTCACTCACACTTGTAATATAATTTTTCACATCAAAGTAAAATTTTGTTTTCAACGGATTTTCTTTGTCACATTATTAGTCTGCGCTCACTGGAGAATCACTGCCGGTGACCAAGAACCCAGGAGATGGTGTTTACTCAGGTTCTACATGTAAGCAAGGGGAAATAGAAGGTGTCGTAATAGCAACAGGAGTTCATACTTTTTTTGGGAAAGCAGCTCATCTTGTTGAGAACACAACTCATGTTGGACATTTTCAAAAGGTTTGTAGCATTTTTCTTAGCTTCTACTTGAGTTACTATTTACAATTATTGATGTGTGTTTCTTTCTTATTATAGGTGCTAACGTCAATTGGGAACTTTTGTATTTGCTCAATTGCTGTTGGTATGTTAATTGAGATCATTGTGATATATGGTATTCATGGGAGAGCATATCGTGTTGGAATCGATAACCTTCTTGTTCTACTTATTGGTGGAATACCGATTGCTATGCCTACTGTCCTTTCGGTCACAATGGCCATTGGTTCACATCGCTTGTCTCAACAGGTAAATCGAGTGAAGTTGTAGTAACCATTTTTCAGTATAAAAAAAATACTTAAATGTGTAACCAATGGTGTTTTCAGGGTGCGATTACGAAAAGAATGACTGCTATTGAAGAAATGGCGGGAATGGATGTGCTATGTAGTGACAAAACCGGCACACTGACACTTAACAAGCTTACAGTTGACAAAAATATGATCGAAGTCTTTGCGGAAGGAGTTGACAAAGATATGGTCGTGTTAATGGCTGCACGAGCATCACGACTCGAGAACCAGGATGCTATTGATGCTGCTATTGTTGCTATGCTTGGAGACCCCAAAGAGGTACATTTGCTTTTGGTACCAGTTAATTATATAAGAGATATGTCAACTGAACTTAATTCTGCCTTTGATTAGGCCCGAGCTGGGATTCAAGAGGTCCATTTCCTACCGTTTAATCCAACTGATAAAAGGACGGCACTTACATACACAGATAAAATTGGCAAAATGCATAGAGTGAGCAAAGGTGCGCCCGAGCAGGTAGAAACATCGATCTATATGTCTAAAAACATAGTGCTTGACGCCTTGACAATTTCATATTACTGAATCGTTAAAATCATTATTGTAGATACTCAATCTTGCACATAACAAGTCATCAATTGAGAAGAAGGTACATTCCATAATTGACAAGTTTGCAGAGCGCGGGCTTCGATCCCTTGGAGTCGCTCGACAGGTAATTTGACATCTTTTTGGTTAGTGTCATTCTCTTTATAGAAAAGGGCATTTTGCAACTTAAAAGGTATATACTTCTCGCCAATTTCTATCTTACGAAAAATACTTTGAAAGTCAACGGTGAAGGACCTATAAGTTTGTAATTAAATAATAGCAGTTGAATATAAATTTATAGCATCATTTACTTTTGATTTTGAAAGCACAGCACATTCCGTAGGAAAAATTGAGTACTTTTTACGTGTTGCTTGGTTAATACTATTTTTTCAAGCTTGTTGATATTGTTGGATTCTTGTTTCAGGAAGTGCCTGCCGGAACAAAAGAAAGCCCGGGTGGCCCATGGGAGTTTGTCGGCCTTCTTCCACTCTTTGACCCTCCACGACATGATAGTGCCGAAACAATTAGGAGAGCTTTAGATCTTGGTGTGAGCGTTAAGATGATAACGGGTACTTCTGCAACTTCTAATACCATCACAGCTTCGTTCAACGTTATCTTCTTTTCATTAAGTTTCTTGATTAATGTTAAGGTATGCTGAAATTATGATTGCAGGTGACCAACTGGCTATAGGCAAGGAAACAGGAAGACGACTGGGGATGGGCACAAACATGTACCCTTCTTCGGCTTTGCTTGGTGATAGTAAGGATGGTTTTGGAGGTTTGCCTGTCGATGAACTCATCGAGAAAGCCGATGGCTTCGCTGGTGTCTTTCCTGGTAAGAATTAACTTTTTTCAAATTTTAACTGTAAGAAACGGGCTAATAGGTAATAACTTTTTAGCCTCAAACTTTCAAACTAAAAGCTAGTTATCCATCTTCTTATTTACCCGTTTTATGGCTGTAGAACATAAATACGAGATAGTTAGGAGACTACAAGCACGAAACCACATTTGTGGAATGACTGGTGATGGTGTGAATGATGCACCTGCGCTAAAGAAAGCAGATATCGGCATTGCAGTTGCTGATTCCACTGATGCTGCTCGTAGTGCTTCTGATATAGTTCTAACAGAACCTGGATTGAGTGTCATTATAAGTTCTGTCTTAACTAGCCGTTCAATCTTCCAAAGAATGAAGAATTACACGGTAGCTGTTATTCATTTCGTGGGGTCCTATTTGTTCATTTTCCTCTTAAACTAATTTTTTATTTCATTTCATTCGACAGATATACGCGGTTTCTATCACGATCCGTATTGTGGTAAGTGTTGAGTACGAAAAAGTAATATGTTTGACCTTGAAAGTCATATGGTTCAAGTTTTTTCACCTTAATTTGCAGCTTGGCTTTATGATGCTGTGTGTTTTTTGGAAATTCGATTTCCCTCCTTTCATGGTTCTTGTTATAGCTGTACTTAATGATGGTAAGTTAACACGTTTTAACTGACAAAGTTAATGTATTAGAATGTTCATATAGTACAATTATCATATTAAAATATGTGTCTTATAGGTACAATCATGACAATATCAAAAGATAGGGTAAAACCATCTCCAATTCCAGACAGCTGGAAGCTCACAGAAATCTTTGCAACCGGGGTGGTTCTTGGTGCTTACCTGGCACTGATGACCGTTGTTTTCTTCTGGCTAGCATACGAAACTAACTTCTTCCCGGTATACAGCCTCTCCAAAAAAATAATTACTTACTGTATATAAGAGGTGGCAAAATGGATGATTAGTTGGGTACTTGGGTTCGGTAATGGGTCAAAATGGGTCTGTTAGTTTATTCTGACCAACAAACAGTTTTTTTATTTAAAAAATCAATGTGATAAGTATGATTTTAAATATAATAAAACTTCCTTTATAAATGTAGTTTAGGAAGCTTTTAAACATTTGAATGCACTTAGGATGACTTAAACCATTTGACCTAAGATAAAATGCAACTGTACTCAGCCCATTATAGGACAAGGGGTCAAAATTGCCACCTTAAAGATTTACTGATTTCTGACCCTTTTTCTTGTTTATCATGCAGAAAATGTTTGGTGTCAAGGATTTGAACTCGAATCACCGTGACATGACAATTAAAGCAGAGTCAGAACCACTAATGGAGATGATGGCGTCAGCCATTTATCTACAAGTGAGCGCCATTAGTCAGGCGTTGATCTTCGTGACACGATCTAGGGGTTGGTCTTTTACCGAGAGGCCTGGTCTTTTGCTAGTCACTGCATTCATTATTGCTCAACTGGTAAAGTTTCCCTTCACTGTAATCGAATTTTAGCTTAGTGTTTTTAAATGCCTTTTTTTACTATTTCTAAATTTTTTTCAGGTGGCATCAGTGATATCAGCGACTGTCACATGGAAACTAGCTGGAATACGACAGATTGGATGGGGGTGGACCGCGGTGATTTGGTTGTTCAACATCTTGACTTATATGTTACTTGATCCTATCAAGTTTGCTGTTCAGTATGGGCTAAGTGGAAGAGCTTGGGGTTTGGTTGTGGAAAAAAGGGTAATTTTCCGATTCAAAATTGTCTCTTTAACCTCAAAAAGCTTAATTTATAAATCGAAAGGTTATCCTTTTAACTTGTGAGTCAAAGCATATATATTTTTCCAATATAAAAACAGTATGTTTGACCTTGATAGTCAATATGCAAGTCTTGAACTGAAACGTAGCTAACAGAAACTTGCGTTACCTCAAAGCGTATTATGTCTTTTATCCTGGAACCTGTATGTTTAACCTTATAAGTCAAGGTTTGACCTTAAGAGGCAAAATTTCAGCTTAAAAATCAGTGTTTGATCTCAATAGTCAAGTATGGAGTTTATCTACAAGATAGTCTAATTTGAGTTCAAAAAGCCTAAATTTCAGTACACAATATTATCTTAATATTCCAAACACGCATCTCCTTGTAGAACACTTATGTGATTGACCCTTTTTGGTTTTTTCAGACTGCATTTACGACAAAGAAGGACTTTGGGAGGGAAGCCCGTGAGGCAGCATGGGCAACCGAGCAACGTACATTGCACGGACTCCAGACTGCAGAGCCAAGAATGTTTTCTGAGCAAGGAACATTTAGAGAGATTAGTCTCATGGCAGATGAAGCTAGACGAAGAGCCGAGATCTCAAGGTGATTAAAGAGGACCCCAAACTAAAACTTTGAACATCTTTTTTCAATAAACTTATGTTTTATACTAATCCTTGCAGGCTGAGAGAGATTCATACACTTAAAGGCAAAGTTGAGTCTTTTGCTAAGCTAAGGGGAATAGACATTGATGCAATGAACCAACACTACACAGTCTAACTGCAGCCTTGATTTTAGATTTTGACTTTTTGTGTATTTTTAAAATTGGAATTGAAGAGCCTAAACACATCTTTCCTTTTGTAGGGATTGTACTAGTTGATATGCAACAATGTGTTCTTATTTATTCGTTTGTTTCGTCGTTCGGTTGAGTTTTCTTAAGTGTACCATGTGGTTGTTTTGCTTTCCGAAGAAAGTACTGCGTAAAGCAAAGATATAATCTTTAGAGAACTCTTTGTATAACTTGAAAGTATTTCTCATGCATATAAACTTTACCATGTTTAGGAGCCTAAGAAAAAATTGTGTTTGTTTTTCTAAAAAAACCTCTTAATAGCTTCTTAATCTGAGTCAGTTATACGCGGTCAAAGGTTTATATCAAAAAGGGTGTTTGTTTTTTTCTCTGTCATTAAAAGGCGGTAAGAGCCGATTAAGTTAAGAGCGCTTTTTTTTTTATTCCCCTGCTCATTAAGAGACTGTAAGAGGCTAAAAACTCTTATTGAACTAGATACTGAAGGTGAACACCTCTTAATATCTCTAAACTTTGTTTTCATTTTTCTTCATTTTGTATTTTTTTTTTTCTTGTTTCGACTTTTCTTTAGTATAGAAGGTACTTTTAGAGAAAATCACTGCATATTTTTGGTTAAATAAAATTTGTACAAGATGATATTCGTATTGAAACGTTAAATCATAACCCATTGACGTGTTGAGAATGTTAACCTAAACATGACCCGCTTATTAAACAAGTTAACCATGTTGACCACCCATGTAACCACAACCATATTCTGTTTATTATTGTGTCGATGTCAAATCGTGTTTTGTGACGGGTGACCAAACTTACATTGGTAATCTAACAAACTCAGACATTTATTTTACAAAAAAACAAACACTGTTATACGAGTCAAATACAGATTTTTCAACCTCTTATTCACATAAAGATGTAATTAGACTAGGACATTTCAACCTCTTATTGTTTCATGCGAAATAGTTTTAATGGCTTTTCCTCTTACCTTGAAAATATTAGTAACAAACATCGTTTAAATACATGTATCGGCATGTCACATGTCTCAATCCTTTTGTTAGATATGTGTTCATGCACAAATTTTATGCATGAGAATCATTTTACTTCATATATTTGATATATCTTTACCCCCAACACAAGCCAAAGTGACATCCATGAAAAATTACTTTTGAATGCTTTATTCTTATCTATAAAAAATTAGCATACCTTCTATGTATGTTTGTTTTAGGAGCATTAGCATAAAAACTTAATATACCTTCATTGTATGTTTGTTTTAGGAGGATTAGAACTCGCTTGTGGGTCATTTTTTAAAACTATATTTTCCTAAAGAACATTATAGATTGCTTTCTACAAAATTTCACAAAAATAAGCTTAGGTTTTGTTTATTAACCTAGTCCACAACCAAATTATTGTGCATCGCATTGAAATGGTATTGAATGAGGGTTTGATGGACATCGAGTGAGGATCACTCATTAAACAATGATAGATCAGCGTTTGTTATTATATTATCAATTTAAAATTTACAAATACTTTCCTCTGCCGAAGATACCGATCGACATGAAGACGCTGAGGAGTGGAACCATCCATAGACACCAGATAACAACAAGAGAGCTTAGTTGCACGACGCCGGATCACGTAAAACACACACGTGATGTTAGTATTAGGCTATTAGCACGTGCTAAAACACAAAAAAAAAAAAAAAAAAAAAAAAAACTTGATGGTGCATCTCTCGACTTTGATAATTACCTTCTAATCAATGTTTTAAAGCACGAGTTGTCATTGGAAGCCGGTTTTGAGCAAAAGACATGTTAAATTATCGATTAAACCGAATTATGCGAGCTCGCTCAGATCGATTAACAGCTTTTAAAACACGGCTCTGAATATAATATTTGAAATGTTAGAAGGAAAAATTACATGTTTCATCCCTGTAGTTTACTCAAAATTACATTCGTCGTCCCTATTTGATTTTAATTACACTAGTGATACCTAGTTTTAAAACTAGTTGCATCGATGATCCTTATTTTGAAAAATAGGGATTATCAGTGTAATAGTATATAGTTTTTTATTACATGGGCAATCTCTATCGTTATTACACGGATAACTCAAATTTTTCTAAATAAGGACTATAATGAACATAGTTTGAAAATTAAGGATCATCTATGTCATTAAAATCGAATTGGATGACGAGTGTAATTTTTTCATTTAGCATATCCAAAACCAAACATCAAATAAAAACGAAAAAGAAGCTAATAGGAAATTTCCTGAAACTAGAGCATTCTTAGACCATGCGTAATGGGGTGTGGATCGCCCCATTTTCCCCTGTTCCGCGCCCTACCCACGTGTAACACCCTGATGAGTGTGTAAATACTCATCATTTTACACCCATATAAGACACAAAAAACGACCAAAAACACCCAAATGGACCATATATTGTTACAAATATCCTTGGATTGTGTTTTATGTGTTTCAGGTACAAAAAGGATTGAAAACAAGGCAAATTTGGACAAAACCGAGCGTGATATGGAAAAGAGCCGAAAGCCGATGCCGGGAAAGAAATTATTTATTCAGATAAAATTCAAGCTCTAAAAATCCCAATTGGCCCTTGGATTATTCTCATTTGGCAACTTTAGTCCCTTGGTTTAATTTTGAAGAATGGCAGATTGGACCCCTGAAGTTACAAGATTTTACAACTTTGGTCCTTGTGATTTAATCCCATTTATCCTAACTATTAACTAAACAAAACCAACCCAAATACCCCCAGCCCACCATCCGGCCATTTTTTAGCTAAACACAAGTCTGACCAAAAGTCAAAATCCTCTTCTTCTCTTTTCTTCTTTCCCAGAAAACCCGCCAAAACCATAACCCATCACCATCACTGTACCTTCCCCAACATTCTTGTATCCCCTCTCCCACTCCCCATAACCTACCAGCCACCCTACCCTTCTCACCTATCACCCCCTCCTCCATGTCACTAATCCGTGTGACTATTTGGGCGCCAAAACAAAATTAGAGGGCTGTGATCATTCCAACTTTAAACCAAGGGCTGGGATTTGCTCCCAAGAAGCACAAGAAGCATCCTATGCTGTTTTATCTCACAAAAGAAACACAAATGAGGAAGACCCTTAGTTTTCTTAGTTTAGTATAAATAGTTAGTGATTGTAGCCTTAAAAGGCAGGTTTATTTTTAGCTTAATTTTAGGTAATTCTGAATTCAGTAGCTTATTTTGTATCTTTTATTTGTACTTTCAGTATTGTAATTTTAATTAATGAAATTTCAAGTTTTCTTGTTTAGTCAACCTTAGTCAACTGTGCTTATTGAATGCTTTTTATTTGCTTATTTTTTTTATTTTTTTTTTGTGCATCAACTGTTCTGTTCAATGATAGTTAGGTAGTTTGTTATTGCTTAATTTAGATTTGCCTTAAAAAAACCAAGAAAAGCCAAAAATAGCTTAATTCACTTCAGCTTATTGAGTGCTTATCTGCTATTAAAAATCAGTTCATTAGGTTAAAATATAGGTAGTTTATCAGTATTAAATCAAAATCATAGCTTATTTAGGTCTGCACTAGTTTAAAATAGCCATTTCAGATTCTTAAAGAGTGTTTGGATTTAGGGTCAAAATGGGTCACATTTGATTTCTACTGTTCATTTGCTAGTTCTCCAATCTTGTCTAGCTGTTTTGTAGCCATATTAGTTGATCTATTGCTGATATTACCTGTTTTCATTGGATTTGTAGGATTGAGGTAGTTGTCTTTATTTTTAGATTGTTCCTGTTCTTTATGGCTTATCATGAATGAGATTTGTGGTTGAGCTTGTTGTTGCTGTTTATATGATCATTAGAATGATTCAAGAGGATTGCTGACTATTGGTTTCAGTGCATTAGGAGTTATAGCCATTTGGGCAAGTTTTGTGCAGTCTGCACAGAACACCTATAAGCAGTATGCACACTCTTATCAGCAGCCCTCATAAGCCCTTAAGAAGCTCATTCAGACCTGGAACTTGGCCCACATGTTCTTTGGTAGATGATTTTCCTTTGTGTTCAGATTATGTTTCAATTGCTTATTGATTTCAAGCTTTTAAATAAGCCAAAAGTTGCCTTGTTGGACTGATATTGTTCTGTGCATCAGTGTTCATTGATTGCTTATTTGCTTTGGTCAATTGCTTATTTGTTTTTTCTGGTGGATTATTCTGAGTCATTTAGTCACTAAGTTCATACTTGGTTTGTGGTTAGCCTTTCAAGTTTCCCTTAGCTTATTTGTAGCTTAACAGCTTTTTCAGTCCATAGCCTTAGCTTGTTGTTTTCTTGTGCCCACTGTTCCCATTAGTTCTGCTTATTTCTAGCTTATTCCAAGTTTTTAAAATTAGTTGTCTTTATTAAATAAGCTTATTTTGTTGTGCTTAATGAGCTTGTAAAAAGAAAAAAAAAAGAAAAAAAAAAAATAAATAAAAAAAAAAATAAAAAAAAAGAGTTAAGCAAAAAGCTGAGGCCAGGATTCGAACCTGAGACCTCAGCCTTCCAAATCACTCAACACCACACACAAGCACCGTTTGCCCTAGGGACTTGTCTCAGTTAACTCTTGCAACCTTTTTTATTTAGCCAAGTTTTTTTCCCTTTTGCTTATTGCACAGTTTGCTTAATAACTGCTTATTTACATAAGTAGTTAACTTGGTTTTATTTTTCCTTGATTCTGCTTATCATTAAGTAGTTTTCTGGGATTTTTCATAATTTTCCAGTTTCATTTAGTATTTTTAATTTATTTTTCTTTTAAATTATGGTTTTAATTCATAATAAAAAATATAAAAGTCAAAAAAATATAATTCTTTTTTTCAAAATTTTCTTTTGTAATTTAGAACGTAGGAAAATTAATTTGGAATTCCTAGGATTAATATTTTTAGATTTCACGTTTTAGTCCCGCGTTTTCCCGTTTTTAATTTCGTTATTTGTTACGTTTTGCTAATTTATGCTTTGTAGACTTGTATCTTATGCTTTTTAAGTTTTCCATAGCCTATTTATGCTTCCCGTAGTTGTAAATTTAATCAAAATCCAAAATCTCTCCATTTTCATATTTCAAACACGATTCACAAACCCGATTTCACAAATTCCATTCATCCTTCATCGGGGATAACGAACCGGGTTACACATACTTCACTTGTGTTTCCTTGGAAAAATAACGTATTGATTTTAACCAATCAAATTTTGGCGCCGCTGCCGGGGAAGGTTGTAGCGAATTTTAAAATCTCGTTTGTCGTTTCGTGTTTTCAAAACCCATCTTTGTGACGGTTTATAGTATTTTTGTGAATATTTTCAAAAAAAAAAAAAAAACACTTTGTCTAAGGTGTTTTCAAAAAAAAAAAATACGAAATAATATATCCTCACTTTTTTTTTGGAAGTGTTGTAAACCATTCCTAATTTCCAACAAAACAAATCGTAAGTTAATTGTTTTCGGATTATCTTGAAATTACAACCTATACAAGTGGTTTAAGGATGGTTTGACATTAAATTGACAAACCGAAAGAGGCGGGTTTTTAATCAGCTTTCGAGCGGACCTTTGCTTTTCCGCCACTCTGCAAGTAGTTTTGAGAGAAACGAATTTCGATTGATGAATCGATCCCAAAAATATTGTGATTAATTTTTCTTTAATATAAAAAATCCAAAAAGATTTTCTTTTCAAAATTTATTTTTCCCTTTTTCCTTTTTCCCTTTATGTTTGTTAAAATATTTTTAATTATAAAAATTCAAAAATATTCTTCTTATTCCTCTTAAATGTTTAATTCTTATCTTCTTACCCTCTCATTGTTTAATTCTCCGCAATGATCGGTTTTCCATCATACAATCCCCATGATCCTCGGACCATGGAGGATTTCTATCGTCCAACACTGATCGGTAGAGGAGGGCCGATCACTCCTACATCAGTCTCGGGAACCGATTTCAAATTGAAAAATCATATGGTTCGGCTGATCCGGCAAAATTGCCAATTCTACGGATTTCGAGATGAAGATGCAAACGAGCACCTAAACAAGTTCATATCTATCACTCAATCCATGAAACAGAAAGGAGTTTCTCAAGATAACATTCGTTTGAATCTTTTTCCGTTCTCTTATTCCCACCACGCTGAATCTTGGTTTTATACTCTTAGAACCCACTCAATTCATACTTGGGAAGAGATGTTCGTCAAGTTTCTTTCAAAATACTTTCCACATTCTAAAACGGTGCAGCTTCGGAAAGACATTATGAATTTCCAGCAATTGCCCATTGAGTCAGTATTTGAAGCTTGGGAACGATTCAAATCTTTGTTACGGAAATGTCCTGATCACAAAATTTTGCTTCTTGATCAAATCCTAACCTTTTATAGTGGCATAACTCCGATTGATCAAGACAAAATCATATTGGCTGCCAGAGGCAATCTCATGAGAAAAACTCCTCAAGAAGCTTATGATTTGATCGAGAATATGACACAACATCACTATAAGCGGGATACTGGAGCCCTTTATGACTCCACCACTGTTTTGAGTGATAATTATTCCGATTACATTCCCGCTGAGATTGCACAAATTGGGATCCTTGGCAATCACAAAAGTTATATAAATCAAGATTGCCAGCAAGGACCAAGTCATCCTTACACTATCCACTATTCATACTCAGATGAAAGTGATGAGGATGACCCTTTTGATGAAGAGAAATCAAATGAGGACCATTCAGATACCTTTTTAATGGGGGACAAGGAAGTCGAAATCAATCCTCTTAAGGAAATTGACGGCCTTGTTCCAATCCCAAGGGTATCCGAGGAACCTCTCGATCTTCCTGATTCTACTTCTCAAACATTTGATATGACCATCACAAATCCTTTTACTCTAAATTCAGACAATCAAAGTTTTGGTATTCATAACCAGGATGAGAGTGATAAGGATGAACCTTTAGTAGAAGAAGACGATCAGAAATCAATTCCTCCATTGAGTGGCAATCCCACTCCCTCTTTTGATTCTGTTATCGCGTCTCTCACCTCCTTCGAGGATTGTGATCTTCTCTTAAAAGAGACCGACGCTTTTCTTGCTCTTGATGATTCAATTTCACCAGAAATTGATGATACTTATCTTGATCCGGAGGGAGATATTCTTTTACTTAAGGATTTGCTAAGTGATGAGTCAGATACGGAGACATTAATGGACGAAGTGCAAACTTCTAGCACACAAAGTACAGCACATGTCCCACCTCCGTATATCCCTCCTGATCCCAAGCTCAAAGACATACTTCATAAAGAGGATTCTCTTTTTGAGGAGTTCGCCGATGAACTCGCTCACATTTATCCCATCCCACCTGGGGATGAAGAGGGAAATTTCAATTTTGAATCTGATCTGATAGAATTGGAATTTTTGCTAAGTCATGATCAGTCAACTAATTGTGCCTCTAGTCTGGGGGAGTTTGCTGATGAACTCTCTTACATCATATCTCCGCCGGAGTATGATTACTCTAAGGACTTGGAGGGAGACGTGATCTTTAGTGAGCAATTGCTTGTTAAAGACGCAATCTTTAATCTCCCCCCTGAGGTGCTTTTAGATCATGATCTTAAGAGCTCAAATGACAAACTTGATAATGATGGAGATTTTCTCCCAATTACTATCAGAATCTTTTCTCCCTTAATCACATGTAATGTGATTTCTCCTCTTCTTCACTCGTTCGGGAGTGAAGACACCATTTTTGACCCCGGCATCTCCATTTATCATTCTTTTAAGCCGGGTGTATCTCATCGGAGTGGAACTTTCAAGTACTTCAATGTTTATCCAAACATCTTGAATGAAAGTCCGATGGAGATTTTCTCTTCCACATGCTTCCCCAAGAACAAATGAATTCGGGGTCGAGTCAAGCTAGTGACTCGGTTAACAAAAACATTAGCATTTCATGGGTGACAACCCATGTTTCTGACTTCTTCCTATTTTCTAACACTAAGTGTGGGGGAATTCCTCTACTGTGCTTTGTTTTGTGTGTTGTTTGCTCTTGTTTGCAGGTTTCCCTTAGATCGTGATGATTGATGCGCCTGTTTTCAATCCAGCCGCCCAATATCCGATCTTGTTGCTAATGTTTATCTAGGGATATCTTTTTAATCCTGTTTGTGAAAATAGAGATTTCTGTTCCACACTTGGCTATTAGTATTACCTTTTTACATTCTAAGTGTCGGCATAATAGCCGGTACTTTGAATATTGAGGGCAATATTCAATTCTAAGTGTGGGGGGGAATTCTCGCGAATTTTGTCACATATGTACCTTCTAGTGCCCTAGTACCCCCGTTTTGGCCAAAATTTTAAAAAAAAATTCGTTTTTAGATAAGAAATTGCAATAAAAAAAAATGTTTAGTCTTGATTAGGTTAGAACAAAGGGAATCCCGACTCTGCCAGAGTGTTGATCTGGCTGCTTCCTTAACGATTAGACTAAGGTTTTACAATATGTGCAAATGAAAATGCTAAGCGTAGAATAGTTGGTTTTCTTTAGAGCTTATATAAGTAATCTATGGTTTTTCCTCCCAGGAGATAACTAATCTGACTTAATAAGTGCTTATTTTCAAACATTTGAACACACAAAATCATTTTTTCATACGATTTTGAAAAATACTAGTTCAAAGATTTATTTAAAACTTCGGAACAAGCATATGTCATAGTAATGTAAAAGTTAAGTAATAAATGTATGTGCTAAAAAGCTACGGTTCAAGATCGGCCCTTGGATCCTTATTTTCGGAAGGCATTTAGGTCTTGGCTACCCTCTTACATCGGCCCTTGGACCTCTAATTCAGGAATGTGTGAGGTCTTTGTCTAACACCCTTGGATCCTCATTTCAGGAATGTTTAGAGTCTTGGAACTCTCCGTTGTAACGACCCTTGGATCCTTTATTCCGAAAGGTGTAAGGTCTTGGTTCCCGTGAAACTCCGTTAGTTTATGTTGCACAAGTAAAAAAAAATAAATAAATAAAAAATAATTAAAAAAAAAAGTAAAAAAAATGAAAAAAAAAATTAAAAAAAAATGGAATGATATTGCAAAAAGCAATAAGTTTTGATATGTTGAATAAAGTTGCTTGTTGTGAATTTTAAATCTATCGTTCAACTAGTATTAGTCAAAAGTTTATAAAAACGTCGATTTTTGTATTCAAAATTTTAAAAATCAAGCACATTCACCTAACTTGAATAAATATGGGAGTGAAAAGTTAAGTTTCGACTTACATAGATTATTAGTATAAGTAGTGTTAGCATTTTACAAAAACATTTGCACATTGAGTTTAAGCTTAGTTGGGAGTATAAAAAGAGGATGACGATTTCAATTCCCTGGAGACACCCATTTTGTTTGAATCCTGTTCCATGATACCATTTTTGGAAATCAAGCATGTTATCTATTTTTGTTATAGTTTAAATTTCTCGCATCAAATAAAAAGTCGAAACGGGGTATACTTGGTATTCTTTTGATCCTTTCATTACTTTATATGATCGGATTGCTAGGGACTAGCAATAGTTTAGTGTGGGGGATTGATGAGTGTGTAAATACTCATCATTTTACACCCATATAAGACACAAAAAATGACCAAAAACACCCAAATGGACCATATATTGTTACAAATATCCTTGGATTGTGTTTTATGTGTTTCAGGTACAAAAAGGATTGAAAACAAGGCAAATTTGGACAAAACCGAGCGTGATATGGAAAAGAGCCGAAAGCCGATGCCGGGAAAGAAATTATTTATTCAGATAAAATTCAAGCTCGGAAAATCCCAATTGGCCCTTGGATTATTCTCATTTGGCAACTTTAGTCCCTTGGTTTAATTTTGAAGAATGGCAGATTGGACCCCTGAAGTTACAAGATTTTACAACTTTGGTCCTTGTGATTTAATCCCATTTATCCTAACTATTAACTAAACAAAACCAACCCAAATACCCCCAGCCCACCATCCGGCCATTTTTTAGCTAAACACAAGTCTGACCAAAAGTCAAAATCCTTTTCTTCTCTTTTCTTCTTTCCTAGAAAACCCGCCAAAACCATAACCCATCACCATCACTGTACCTTCCCCAACATTCTTGTCTCCCCTCTCCCACTCCCCATAACCTACCAGCCACCCTACCCTTCTCACCTATCACCCCCTCCTCCATGTCACCAATCCGTGTGACTATTTGGGCGCCAAAACAAAATTAGAGGGCTGTGATCATTCCAACTTTAAACCAAGGGCTGGGATTTGCTCCCAAGAAGCACAAGAAGCATCCTATGCTGTTTTATCTCACAAAAGAAACACAAATGAGGAAGACCCTTAGTTTTCTTAGTTTAGTATAAATAGTTAGTGATTGTAGCCTTAAAAGGCAGGTTTATTTTTAGCTTAATTTTAGGTAATTCTGAATTCAGTAGCTTATTTTGTATCTTTTATTTGTACTTTCAGTATTGTAATTTTAATTAATGAAATTTCAAGTTTTCTTGTTTAGTCAACCTTAGTCAACTGTGCTTATTGAATGCTTTTTATTTGCTTATTTTTTTTTATTTTTTTTTTTTTTGTGCATCAACTGTTCTGTTCAATGATAGTTAGGTAGTTTGTTATTGCTTAATTTAGATTTGCCTTAAAAAAACCAAGAAAAGCCAAAAATAGCTTAATTCACTTCAGCTTATTGAGTGCTTATCTGCTATTAAAAATCAGTTCATTAGGTTAAAATATAGGTAGTTTATCAGTATTAAATCAAAATCATAGCTTATTTAGGTCTGCACTAGTTTAAAATAGCCATTTCAGATTCTTAAAGAGTGTTTGGATTTAGGGTCAAAATGGGTCACATTTGATTTCTACTGTTCATTTGCTAGTTCTCCAATCTTGTCTAGCTGTTTTGTAGCCATATTAGTTGATCTATTGCTGATATTACCTGTTTTCATTGGATTTGTAGGATTGAGGTAGTTGTCCTTATTTTTAGATTGTTCCTGTTCTTTATGGCTTATCATGAATGAGATTTGTGGTTGAGCTTGTTGTTGCTGTTTATATGATCATTAGAATGATTCAAGAGGATTGCTGACTATTGGTTTCAGTGCATTAGGAGTTATAGTCATTTGGGCAAGTTTTGAGCAGTCTGCACAGAACACCTATAAGCAGTATGCACACTCTTATCAGCAGCCCTCATAAGCCCTTAAGAAGCTCATTCAGACCTGGAACTTGGCCCACATGTTCTTTGGTAGATGATTTTCCTTTGTGTTCAGATTATGTTTCAATTGCTTATTGATTTCAAGCTTTTAAATAAGCCAAAAGTTGCCTTGTTGGACTGATATTGTTCTGTGCATCAGTGTTCATTGATTGCTTATTTGCTTTGGTCAATTGCTTATTTTTTTTTTCTGGTGGATTATTCTGAGTCATTTAGTCACTAAGTTCATGCTTGGTTTGTGGTTAGCTTTTCAAGTTTCCCTTAGCTTATTTGTAGCTTAACAGCTTTTTCAGTCCATAGCCTTAGCTTGTTGTTTTCTTGTGCCCACTGTTCCCATTAGTTCTGCTTATTTCTAGCTTATTCCAAGTTTTTAAAATTAGTTGTCTTTATTAAATAAGCTTATTTTGTTGTGCTTAATGAGCTTGTAAAAAGAAAAAAAAAAAAAAAAAAGAGTTAAGCAAAAAGCTAAGGCCAGGATTCGAACCTGAGACCTCAGCCTTCCAAATCACTCAACACCACACACAAGCACCGTTTGCCCTAGGGACTTGTCTCAGTTAACTCTTGCAACCTTTTTTATTTAACCAAGTTTTTTTCCCTTTTGCTTATTGCACAGTTTGCTTAATAACTGCTTATTTACATAAGTAGTTAACTTGGTTTTATTTTTCCTTGATTCTGCTTATCATTAAGTAGTTTTCTGGGATTTTTCATAATTTTCCAGTTTCATTTAGTATTTTTAATTTATTTTTCTTTTAAATTATGGTTTTAATTCATAATAAAAAATATAAAAGTCAAAAAAATATAATTCTTTTTTCCAAAATTTTCTTTTGTAATTTAGAACGTAGGAAAATTAATTTGGAATTCCTAGGATTAATTTTTTAGATTTCACGTTTTAGTCCCGCGTTTTCCCGTTTTTAATTTCGTTATTTGTTACGTTTTGCTAATTTATGCTTTGTAGACTTGTATCTTATGCTTTTTAAGTTTTCCATAGCCTATTTATGCTTCCCGTAGTTGTAAATTTAATCAAAATCCAAAATCTCTTCATTTTCACATTTCAAACGCGATTCACAAACCCGATTTCACAAATTCCATTCATCCTTCATCGGGGATAACGAACCGGGTTACACATACTTCACTTGTGTTTCCTTGGAAAAATAACGTATTGATTTTAACCAATCAAATTTTGGCGCCGCTGCCGGGGAAGGTTGTAGCGAATTTTAAAATCTCGTTTGTCGTTTCGTGTTTTCAAAACCCATCTTTGTGAAGGTTTATAGTATTTTTGTGAATATTTTCAAAAAAAAAAAAAAAAAAAAAAAAAAAAAAAAAAAAAAAAAAAAAAAAAAAAAAAAAAAATTTGTCTAAGGTGTTTTCAAAAAAAAAAAATACAAAATAATATATCCTCACTTTTTTTTTGGAAGTGTTGTAAACCATTCCTAATTTCCAACAAAACAAATCGTAAGTTAATTGTTTTCGGATTATCTTGAAATTACAACCTATACAAGTGGTTTAAGGATGGTTTGACATTAAATTGACAAACCGAAAGAGGCGGATTTTTAATCAGCTTTCGAGCGGACCTTTGCTTTTCCGCCACTCTGCAAGTAGTTTTGAGAGAAACGAATTTCGATTGATGAATCGATCCCAAAAATATTGTGATTAATTTTTCTTTAATATAAAAAATCCAAAAAGATTTTCTTTTCAAAATTTATTTTTCCCTTTTTCCTTTTTCCCTTTATGTTTGTTAAAATATTTTTAATTATAAAAATTCAAAAATGTTATTCTTATTCCTCTTAAATGTTTAATTCTTATCTTCTTACCCTCTCATTGTTTAATTCTCCGCAATGATCGGTTTTCCATCATACAATCCCCATGATCCTCGGACCATGGAGGATTTCTATCGTCCAACACTGATCGGTAGAGGAGGGCCGATCACTCCTACATCAGTCTCGGGAACCGATTTCAAATTGAAAAATCATATGGTTCGGCTGATCCGGCAAAATTGCCAATTCTACGGATTTCGAGATGAAGATGCAAACGAGCACCTAAACAAGTTCATATCTATCACTCAATCCATGAAACAGAAAGGAGTTTCTCAAGATAACATTCGTTTGAATCTTTTTCCGTTCTCTTTATCCCACCACGCTGAATCTTGGTTTTATACTCTTAGAACCCACTCAATTCATACTTGGGAAGAGATGTTCGTCAAGTTTCTTTCAAAATACTTTCCACATTCTAAAATGGTGCTGCTTCGGAAAGACATTCTGAATTTCCAGCAATTGCCCATTGAGTCAGTATTTGAAGCTTGGGAACGATTCAAATCTTTGTTACGGAAATGTCCTGATCACAAAATTTTGCCTTACGTTAAGTGACATTCAACGTAACCGCATAAGTTATTCATTTGCCTTACGTTAAGTGACATTCAACGTAACCGCGTAAGTTATTCATTTGTCTTACGTTAAGTGACATTCAACGTAACCGCCTAAGTTATTCATTTGCCTTACGTTGAGTGACATTCAACATAACCGCATGATTTATTCATTTGCCTTACGTTGAGTGATATTCAACGTAATCGCATAATTTATTCATTTCAATAAATTCAAATGGTGAACATAAAATACGTGTGCTCTAATTCTAGCAAATATTTCCATTGGAGTTTGGAATTAACATATAACAGTGGGGTGTACATTCATGTTGTTACGTGAATGTATATAATGAAAACCAGTATCATGTTACAACAAGCAGTTTGAATACGCTATCATTCAGTGTTTAAGCTAAGCAAGCAATTTGCAAGTAAAACGAGTATATATCTCTCCCAAAGGGTAAATCATAACGTGTAGTAGGAGTTATAATTCTGAGTAATTCATGTGAGTTTTCAGAGTATGAAAGTAAACTTAAAACAGTTGAGCATGTATCTCCCCCAAAATTATAAAACTTGTAAACAATTAAAAGTGGGGCTACGACTCACGGTAAATCGTGAAAGTTTTTAGAGCACTTGTAAAAGTAAAAGCAAGTAGTTGAGCATGTATCTCTCCCAAAAGTGTATAAAACAAGCATTAAAAGAGTAGGGGCTACGACTCACCTTGTGTAGCAACCGCGAATTTTTCATGTCATTACTCAACATTTAAAACTGAAAATGATATATTTTAGAAGTTACATATTCCCCTTGCATATAACTCGTAACTAAACTGTACGAATTGAGAGAACGATACCACATGCGTACTGACACCAGATTAGTAATGGTTCAAAATTTAATTCATATTCGGAGTCAATACCATTTTACTCTATATCAATTTGATAAAAACGTCCCCCGAATTATATTTTTCGCGCTCACGACAACCCGGAAACATCGAGTGACACCGGGATTCAACGGGACATGGGGTACAATTAATACACACACAAAACAAATTTTATCATTTTACTTACACCTTATCCACCCACTTATATATATAAAAACAAAAATAAAAGAAAAAAAACCCCACGCCCTCTCCTCATTCTCTCTCCTTCCCCACTCCATCTGCTTCTTCTGATAATCAAACATCACCCTCTCCAACTTCTTGCTCAGATCGAAAACAACAATAAGATGACGCCATAGATAAAACAAGATCAGAAGTTTATCCTCTTCTTTATGTACAAAAGGAGGACGACTGCCATCTCTTGTCGAATCCGAAGGTCAACGAGCCGAGCCAAGAGGTGACGATATGGTTCCTCTTTATGGCCTTAGGAGTGTCTGAAGTTCAATAAAGATTGAGTCAAACCTTCCTTGAAATATGCTATAAACTCAGTCTGAGGCACAGGCAACCCACCCACACTCGAATCATCATCAAAAACAATTTCAAAGGGGCGGATATTCGCGATTACTGGGTCAAGAGTGGGCGTGGATTGCTTGATAGAATTGGATTTGGGCTCCTTTGATTCCTTCTAATCTCCGGTTTAATCGATCATCTTGTTGTAAGAACCCTAAGTTTTCTTTTGATCCTTTTGATTCGAGTATAAATATTTTCTTGATATGTTGATTTAATTTTCATTCGATAAAAATTGTTAAAAACACGATTCATTATTTTCCTTGTTGTTGATGTCATGTTCTGTCAAAAATTAATGTTGTGGTACCATCCAGTCTGTTGTGATGTTTATGTTGCGGTGTGGTAGGACTAATTCGAGAACTAAAAATTGTATCTAAATCGGCTCCAATATGGAAGTGTATTGATTTTACGTGTTCTTGGTCAAGTAGATAAAATGATTAAGAGGATAGTAAATATAACACTGAGATTAGCTTTAGCTCATAATCGGATGCGTTGGTGTTTAGACTCGAGTGTAGTCATGTATATACTGGTATTCGGTTCCTGTTGGTGTTTGTTTATGTTAATCGTTGTGTTTATGCTTGAACTCGGATTGAATGTGGTTGTGTTCGTACTTGGGTTTGTGTTTTACTTGGTTATGTTTGTGTTGTGCTCGTACTCGAATTAAGTTGTAAGTCATATATACACCAGTGTTCGATCCTTGTCGTGTTGTGTTTTTTAGTGTGTTTGGTCTTTGTTTATTTCGATTCAAGGGTGTCTTGGTTTGTATGTGAGCCGAGAGGTCACTCGAGCTCACATGGGAAGTGACTCGTTACTTTTCTATCTTTTGTTTCGATCACCACCTCCGAAGGGTGTCGTGGTTACCACATAAACAGTCAGGTGTTTGTTGTTGTCTCGGTGCATTCCACCCCCAAAAGGGTGTTTGTTTGCTCGGTTAAGAGGGTCTCAAAAACCCTCGTAATGAGGCCACGGTTTGGCCGAAAATGGGTGTCGGGTTACCTGTGTCATTCGAACTGCATTTATTTTCTTAGTACTGGTTTAAGTGGATTTCTTTTGAGTTGTGTTCCAAGTGTATTACTGGATTTCTTCTCTTTTTAGTTGTTACTGAATTTAGTTCTTTTTACACATGGCCTGCTCAAAATTTCTAAATGCATTATTGGACTTTCTTTGGCTTGTTAATGGTTTAGTCTTTGGTTGGGCCGCAGCCCACCAGTGGCCCACTCCATTTTCTCTTTCTTTTCCTTACCAGGCCAAGTCCAATAAAAATAGAGTCTGTTTGGTTTCAATCCATCTTGAGTTTACTAGTACATGTTGGGCCACAGCCCACTCCACAACACAAGAGTGTTGTATATTCGTTTTATACACAAGATTGGGTCACGATCGTCCAAGTAATAATTCTCGACTACTTCACACTTTATATTTCACAAATTAAAAACAACCCGACTTATTATCAATTCATTTCACTTCATGGAAACACAAGAATCTCGCTATATATTTATATCTAAACGACGCAACGTATTTTAGTAAATGCGACGTGGTATTTTTACATAAAGAATCAAATTGATTTTTACTCTACACATACGATTAGAAAGTTTTTATACATTTAACAACTAAGAGAACAAGGTGAAAAACTAGACTTGTGAATATAAACCCGTTCATTAATTTCGGGTACATATAAACTTGAAGTGTTTTATCAAAACTTATATAAATATATTAGGTTATGAAAAATTGTTTTAAACACGAGCGTAATAATTTTTGTTAGCACGAGAATTGCCTATCGTCAAAGAGTATATACTTGAATTATTAATCTTTTCGTTAAATGTCATAAACAATTCTTACACGAAATACTTCCTTTATAAAAACTATATATATATATATATATATATATACACACACACACACACACTTAGTGATATATACCCACTTAACAATAATGTTCCAACATCTCGACAACGTCTAGTATTGTTCATAATCACTCTTAGTTCATCGTCTTTCGGTTATTGTCCAATCGGAATCTTAATCGTCCTTGATATTTTTATTGCCATACACTTATGCACTTCCAAGAGCCAATACCTACAGATACTTAGAAAACTGTTTTAAACTTAGATGCTGCCACACCAGCAACGATAACTAAAACTCTTTAAAACTTTCAGATATAACTAAACTATTGAAATTCTTGAACTTGAACTGTGAACTAAAACAAACCTTACTAATCTAGGTCGCGTGTTGGTGCCGAACACTATCTGAATTGTTGTGTTATCTGACTGCAACTTGACAAGGTGAGTTCTCGTAGCCTCTTTTTCATTATGTTTCACCTTGGGGGAAAATGGTACTCAAATGGTATTTTAACTGTTTTCATGCTGTGATTATACTGTTTTCATGTTTTTGGACAATATGTGTGTCTTGATTGCATTATGTGCCTTACTGTGTGAATTCAGGCTGTGTGACTTAGCTTGAACGTGCGAACTGTTTCGTGATGCATTGTGAGTACATCATTTTGGGAATATGGCACCCAGTAGATCATTTTGGGAATATGGTACCCAGTACATCATTTTGGGAATATGGCACCCAGTACATCATTTTGGGAATATGGCACCCAGTCTATGTGTGGATCAATTATGCGTGTTTGTAGTGTGAGGTTCAGTTGTTGCTAGTTTGTGATCTTTGTTATGTGCTCACATTTGTATATCTTGCTCACTATTGTCCTACGCTATTATTCACAGCTTCGTGGTTTAACATCTAAACCTACGAGCTCACCAACTTTATGTTGACGTTTTCTAGTACCATTTTCAGGTGTTATTAAAGCTGCTTAGAAGGTTGATTATTGATTGGCTTAGCAAGACCTAAGACAAGACCCTCCCGAGTTATATCTCGTGGAGTTGCATTTGACACTCCCTAGTGACGTTGTTTAACTTTGAGGCTTATGCTTACCTTGGATATTGTACTCATCCCAGTTGCGGGAGTTGTGATTATTATATGTTCTATGTATTACATTTAGTATTTTTCTATTGTGACACCTTGTGTTCTTGACAATGAGGTCATACCCCGTAAATGCCATTCCGCTGCGCCATTTTTGGGGTGTGACAGATTGGCATTAGAGCCTTGGTTATAGAGAATTAGGTGGTTTAAGCTAGACTATAACCTAAGAATCCTCATATAGTTTGCATTATAGGAACTACGTGTGCGATTATGCGTATAGTATGACACGAAGTGATGTTGATAAGTAAATGCAGCATGATGCTATCTTAAAAATGCCTGGCCAACGTTTTTACGATAACATGATGCGCCATGGACTGCCAGATAGGAAGTTTAGTGTAGTAGTACGACACGTATGCCGACCTATCCTACCTTTCTCCTATCTAACGTTTACCAACGTCCTGCTTTGTAGAATCATGCCTCCAAAAAGGTCGATTCGAGTTAACCGAGGCATTCCACCACCGATGGGTGGAAGGACTAGTGGACGAGGAGGTAGGGCAGGAGGTCGCGGCACGGGAAGTGACGATGCCGGAAATGAGACTCCTGATGTTGCTACTATTATCGCCCAACAACTACGGGAACTGTTACCCATTATCGTCACCCAAATTGGCGACCGTATCAGCAACCAAGTCAACAACGTGAGTGGGAATGATCAAGCGGACAACAACGGTGGAAGTGATCACGTCAATGTCAGGAATCACAACAACGGTAACAAAGGATGTACTTACAAGGAATTTACTGCGTGCAAATCGGTGGACCTTGATGGCAGTGGAGGTGCGATAGCTTATACTCGATGGGTCAAAAAGATGGAGTCAGTGATTGAAATAAGTGAGTGTGCGAGTCATCAGAAGAAGTATACTACTTGTTCTTTGATTGGGAAAGCAACTGAGTCTGCTACTATCCATAGCACGATACTGAAATCTGCAACCCTGACGGATGAGATGATCAGGAATGGAACATCGTCTAAGAGTGGTGAGAAGAGGAAAGCCGTGAGTGAGCCAAGTAAGCATGATGGAGCAAATGGTAACAATAAGAAAGCTAAGTGGGGAAAAGGATTTGTGGCAATTGGTGCCATCAAGAAGAAGTATCATGGTTCTTTCCCCAATTGCATCAAATGTAACTACCACCACCTGGAGACTAAACCCTGCCTAGTGTGTTTAAGCTGCAATCAGACTGGGCACATTGCAAGGAATTGTCGAGCAGTAGTCATGCAGGCGACTCTAATTAATGTCAATTACCCAAGGACATGCTTTAAGTGCGGGAGCCTGGACCATTTCTGAAACATGTGTCCTAAGCTGAATAGGGCACAGGGGCAAGTGCAGAATAACCAGAATCAGACCTTATTAACTAATGGAAACACTGGAAACAATGGCAACCCAACTCGTGGGCGAGTATTCGTGATGAACGCTGAAGAAGGACGCCAGAACCCGAACCTCGTGACGGGTATGTTCTCCTTAAACAAATATTAGACTAACATACTGTTTGATTCCGACGTCGATTATAGATTTGTTTCCACTTAGTTCATACCTCTGTTAAAGGTGAAGCTTAGTGTCCTAGCTCTTATTTGTGAGATTGATATAGTGTATGACCAAAAAGGTAGAAAAAAATAAGATAGTTAAAATCTTCACTACCTGGTAGCAAGATCTTTGAGTGCTGAAATGCCACCCGTTCATTTTTGAGCAACCCCAAACTTTAACTAAAAATTTTCTTTTCCTTCAAAAAAAAAAAAAAAAGTAAGCTTTTTAACAACTTTTAACTTAATTTCATGTCAGTTCTTGTTTGATGAGATGTGAGATTAAGTTTAAAGTTGCTACTTGGCTTAACATTTTGAAATGATTTTTCTCAAGAATGGATGAGGCATTTCATGAAGCCTAATCGCTCGATAGTTACTACAAAACCGCCTATTTTGTTGCGCCTAGTAGAACGAGCAGAAACCCAAAGATACCTCGCGTGCTTAAGAATTCCCTGGAGTACTTCGTAAAGACCTAGCAGGATTTACCCCTCCTTGAAGAATTGAGAAACGCATCAACTTAACTCACGGAGCGACACAAATTTCATGATACACGATACTTCTCTAAGAAAGATTCCAAACCCGAATATCATTAGTTGAGAGTGCACAAGACTGACAACCCTAAAACCACATTCAGGACGATAGGCATTTCGATTTTTCAGGATAAGCCCTTTGGTTTGATGAATGCCTCCATAGTATTCAAAGATAAGAAATCCAATTAGAGCGTCATACATGAGGAGCACCTTACCTATTATATCGAATCGTGACAGACGATTCACATCGCTATTTTGGTAGACACTATAGGACACATTAGGAACACAGTTAGATTGGAGTACGACCTACCATTCCTAGACCGATGATCAGGGTGAGCATACTAACCGACATTAAGAGATATACTTAGGGCATGCACTATTGATTTTGGAAGAAACAGGAATGCACATCCCCCTTGGTTGAACCTTCCCCTTGATTACCTACTAGTTGTTTATTTGAAAGCGATCCCAAAATTTAGTCAATCCTTCAAAAATGTTTAGTTTCCTTTCTTACAACTTGATACCTAACTTAATTTTGTGACAGTTCTTGTTTGATGAGTTGTGAAGTTAAGTTAGATTCAAGTTGTTACGTAGTTTAAAATTATGTTTAATCTCATGACAGTTCTTGTTTGATGAGTTGTGAGATTAAGCTGAAATCAAGTTGTTACTGGGCTTAAACTCTGGTTTAGTTTAATCTCATGACAGTTCTTGTTTGATGAGTTGTGGGGTTAAGCTAGATTTCAGTTGAGGCTCAACTTAAACTACCGAAAGGAAACCTAAGGTTTTTGATGGCTTTACCCAAGGACGGGAAAGCTTGTCTTGCTGTGTGATTATTATGTGGTTTCATTTGTGTGATTTCTAGAGGTTAGGAAGTATTGATAGTACCA
Source organism: Artemisia tridentata subsp. tridentata (assembly GCA_021014915.2). Classification (NCBI taxonomy): domain Eukaryota; kingdom Viridiplantae; phylum Streptophyta; class Magnoliopsida; order Asterales; family Asteraceae; genus Artemisia; species Artemisia tridentata. The sequence continues at coordinate 175,182,280 of CP139505.1, forward strand.
ATTGAGAAGTAGCACCCGGTACTATTTGGATTGACACCCACACCCTTACCTTCCTGTGTGCAACCTAATCAAAGGGTGAATACTATCCGAACAAGCTCAGACCATTAGTCAACTAAATTTTGAGGACAAAATTCTATTAACGGGGGTAGACTGTAGCAACCGCGAATTTTTCATGTCATTACTCAACATTTAAAACTGAGAATGATATATTTTAGAAGTTACATATCCCCCTTGCATATAACTCGTAACTAAACTATACGAATTAAGAGAACGATACCACACGCGTACCGACACCAGAGTAGTAATGGTTCAAAATTTAATTCATATTCGGAGTCAATACCATTTTACTCTATATCAATTTGATAAAAACGTCCCCCGAATTATATTTTTCGCGCTCACGACAACCCGAAAACCTCGAGTGACACCGGGATTCAACGGGACATGGGGTACAATTAATAAACACACAAAACAAATTTTATCATTTTACTTACACCTTATCCACCCACTTATATATATAAAAACAAAAATAAAAGAAAAAAAAACCCACGCCCTCTCCTCATTCTCTCTCCTTCCCCACTCCATCTGCTTCTTCTGATAATCAAACGTCACCCTCTCCAACTTCTTGCTCAGATCGAAAACAACAATAAGATGACGCCATAGATAAAACAAGATCAGAAGTTTATCCTCTTCTTTATGTCCAAAAGGAGGACGACTGCCATCTCTTGTCGAATCCGAAGGTCAACAAGCCGAGCCAAGAGGTGACGATATGGTTCCTCTTTATGGCCTTAGGAGCGTCTGAAGATCAATAAAGATTGAGTCAAACCTTCCTTGCTATATGCTATAAACTCAGTCCGAGGCACAGGTAACCCACCCACACTCGAATCATCATCAAAAACTATTTCAAAGGGGCGGATATTCGCGATTACTGGGTCAAGAGTGGGCGTGGATTGCTTGATAGAATTGGATTTGGGCTCCTTTGATTCCTTCTAATCTCCGGTTTAATCGATCATCTTGTTGTAAGAACCCTAAGTTTTCTTTTGATCCTTTTGATTCGAGTATAAATATGTTCTTGATATGTTGATTTAATTTTCATTCGATAAAAATTGTTAAAAACACGATTCGTTATTTTCCTTGTTGTTGATGTCATGTTCTGTCAAAAATTAATGTTGTGGTACCATCCAGTCTGTTGTGATGTTTATGTTGCGGTGTGGTAGGAATAATCCGAGAACTAAAAATTGTATCTAAATCGGCTCGAATATGGAAGTGTATTGATTTTACGTGTTCTTGGTCAAGTAGATAAAATGATTAAGAGGATAGTAAATATAACACTGAGATTAGCTTTAGCTCATAATCGGATGCGTTGGTGTTTAGACTCGAGTGTAGTCATGTATATACTGGTATTCGGTTCCTGTTGGTGTTTATGTTAATCGTTGTGTTTATGCTTGAACTCGGATTGAATGTGGTTGTGTTCGTACTTGGGTTTGTGTTGTACTTAGTTATGTTTGCGTTGTGCTCGTACTCGAATTAAGTTGTAAGTCATATATACGCCAGTGTTCGATCCTTGTCGTGTTGTGTTTTTTAGTGTGTTTGGTCTTGGTTTATTTCGATTCAAGGGTGTCTTGGTTTGTATGTGAGCCGTGAGGTCACTCGAGCTCACATGGGAAGTGACTCATTACTTTTCTTTCTTTTGTTTTGATCACCACCTCCGAAGGGTGCCGTGGTTACCACATAAACAGTCGGGTGTTTGTTGTTGTCTCGGTGCATTCCACCCCCAAAAGGGTTTTTGTTTTTTCAGTTAAGAGGGTCTCAAAAACCCTCGTAATGAGGCCACGGTTTGGCCGAAAATGGGTGTCGGGTTACCTGTGTCATTCGAACTGCATTTATTTTCTTAGTACTGGTTTAAGTGGATTTCTTTTGAGTTGTGTTCCAAGTGTATTACTGGATTACTTCTCTTTTTAGTTGTTACTGAATTTAGTTCTTTTTACACATGGCCTGCTCAAAATTTCTAAATGCATTATTGGACTTTCTTTGGCTTGTTAATGGTTTAGTCTTTGGTTGGGCCGCAGCCCACCAGTGGCCCACTCCATTTTCTCTTTCTTTTCCTTACCAGGCCAAGTCCAATAAAAATAGAGTCTGTTTGGTTTCAATCCATCTTGAGTTTACTAGTACATGTTGGGCCACAACCCACTCCACAACACAAGAGTGTTGTATATTCGTTTTATACACAAGATTGGGTCACGATCATCCAAGTAATAATTCTCGACTACTTCACACTTTATATTTCACAAATTAAAAACAACCCGACTTATTATCAATTCATTTCACTTCATGGAAACACAAGAATCTCGCTATATATTTATATCTAAACGACGCAACTTATTTTAGTAAACGCGACGTGATATTTTTACATAAAGAATCAAATTGATTTTTACTCTACACATACGATTAGAAAGTTTTTATACATTTAACAACTAAGTGAACAAGGTGAAAAACTAGACTTGTGAATATAAACCCGTTCATTAATTTCGGGTACATATAAACTTGAAGTGTTTTATCAAAACTTATATAAATATATAGGTTATGAACAATTGTTTTAAACACGAACCTAATAATTTTTGTTAGCACGAGAATTGCCTATCGTCAAAGAGTATATACTTGAATTATTAATCTTTTCGTTAAATGTCATAAACAATTCTTACACAAAATACTTCCTTTATAAAAACTATATATATATATATATATATATATATATATATATATATATATATATATATATATATATATATATATATATATATAATATACACACACACACACACACACACACTTAGTGATATATACCCACTTAACAATAATGTTCCAATATCTCGACAACGTCTAGTATTGTTCATAATCACTCTTCGTTCATCGTCTTTCGGTTATTGTCCAATCGGAATCTTAATCGTCCTTGATATTTTTATTGCCATACACTTATGCACTTCCAAGAGCCAATACCTACAGATACTTAGAAAACTGTTTTAAACTTAGATGCTGCCACACCAGCAATGATAACATAAACTCTTTAAAACTTTCAGATTTAACTAAACAATTGAAATTCTTGAACTTGAACTGTGAACTAAAACAAACCTTACTAATCTAGGTCGCGTGTTGGTGCCGAACACTATCTGAATTGTTGTGTTATCTGACTGCAACTTGACAAGGTGAGTTCTCGTAGCCCCTTTTTCATTATGTTTTACCTTGGGGGAAAATGGTACTCAAATGGTATTTTAACTGTTTTCATGCTGTGATTATACTGTTTTCATGTTTTTGGACAATATGTGTGTCTTGATTGCATTATGTGCCTTACTGTGTGAATTCAGACTGTGTGACTTAGCTTGAACGTGCGAACTGTTTCGTGATGCATTGTGAGTACATCATTTTGGGAATATGGCACCCAGTAGATCATTTTGGGAATATGGCACCCAGTACATCATTTTGGGAATATGGCACCCAGTCTATGTGTGGATCAATTATGCGTGTTTGTAGTATGAGGTTCAGTTGTTGCTAGTTTGTGATCTTTGTTATGTGCTCACATTTGTATATCTTGCTCACTATTGTCCTACGCTATTATTCACAGCTTCGTGGTTTAACATCTAAACCTACCAGCTCACCAACTTTATGTTGACGTTTTCTAGTACCATTTTCAGGTGTTATTAAAGCTGCTTAGAAGGTTGATTATTGACTGGCTTAGCAAGACCTAAGACAAGACCCTCCCGAGTTATATCTCGTGGAATTGCATTTGACACTCCCTAGTGACGTTGTTTAACTTTGAGGCTTATGCTTACCTTGGATATTGTACTCATCCCAGTTGCGGGAGTTGTGACTATTATATGTTATATGTATTACATTTAGTATTTCTCTATTGTGACACCTTGTGTTCTTGACAATGAGGTCATACCCCGTAAATGTCATTCCACTGCGCCGTTTTTGGGGTGTGACACCTTGAGCGTATCCGACAAAGTGGAATTTATGTCTTGTTTTTATGTCTTTGAAACCAAAAATATCGTTTCCTCAAAAGTGGCGAAACGAATCGTTAAGTTAAATCGTTTAAAATTCTCGTTATAATAATTAACGAAATTTTAATTAATACGAAACTAAAACATACAAAAATGCATATGACGTGATGGGGGGACGAAAAATGGAAAATAAAATGAGAATGTCAAGTAAATTCAGTTGGTCCTTTTCCTTTTCCAGTTTTTACACTTTTTACCCTAACTGTGTTTGCGTTACACCGTTAGTCCTTCGTTAAGTCCAAGTTCCATTTATAGTCCTCTACTTGTCCAAAAATACAAACAAAGCTTGGAATTCAATAACATGTCAATTTATACCCTAAATATTCTGTTTTCACAGTCTCAGTCCTTGTATTTCTTGGTTTGACAATTTCAGTCCCTCTAGATAAATTGCGTTACATTTTTAGTCCAAATGTGTCAAAAAGTGAGGAAAAAGTGGGCGACTTTTTCTAATGCTTATTTAAGTCTAGTAAAGCTTATATTAACAACTTATTTGGTCGTTAACTTATTTTCCACATATATGGGCCTTTAACGAGCCACATCTTAAGCCCATTACCAATTTTTAATCCGCGGGTTTTGAGCTAGTTGGGTATATCAAAAAGGTCACTTTTAACATCTTATTTTCATATTGAAAAGCTCCAGAAACCAGCTTATACTAATAGCTTATAAAACAGCTTAATGGGCTGTAAAGCCCATGTCGCTAGTTTTAGTTGTTTTCAAAACAGTTTCTGCGTTTTACTTTGTTTATTTTTAAGGGTCGAAACTTGAGTGTTGTTACGAGTTGTCTAAATGAAAAGTGTAGCTAGTCATGTCGTTTAATAGGTCGTATAAAGAAAAGACGTGATCGTTTTGTTGAATCGTGAGGTATGGGGTCGTTTCTAAGGTGTCTTGGGACGGTTTGCATGTTCAAAACCCTTAAATATTTCTAAGTGTTTTTCCACATATGTTTTTATACGTGTGATGTTTAAAGATTATATACGTTTCGAATCATGCATGATATGATATGTTGAGCGTGAGAGTAGTGTGAGAGGTGATTCTAAGTCTCTCAAGATGGAGATTCGACACTCGTTGGTGGGTTACACCAATTAGAATGCACGTAAGAAATGTATAGAAATAAGTTATACGTTCGAATGCAAAACTATATGATGCATGGTGAATTTGCGTGCGTGAGTAATGAAAGCAAAGGAGGTATTAGATACTTACTACACCCTTGGAAGGCGGTGAAGACTCAGTGAGACTTGAATGAGCACAAGAACAAACAACCCACTCGCTATATCCCAATATACGTTTTATACGTATAGTTTTCTTTTACTCAACAAGTATTCTAAATACCACAGAGAGCTTCTGAACTTTTTGAGGTATCTTTGAGGTTAAAGGGAGTGGAATGTGAGTAGGGTAGAGTGGAATAGGATGGGGTATGATATAGGAAGAATTACACACGTTTTGTTTTCTTTTTTTGACTTTCAACTCAATGATAGGCTACCACTGTGGATGACCAGCGTTTGAGGTACAATACTATCATGTTACTGACCTTATAAGATCATAGGATGATATGGGGGAGTTGGTAGGACTTATCTTTTGTGTTTGACACATTTATGTTTCGGTTTGTATTAATAGCGAGTGCAAAATGAATCTAGCGAGCTATAAACCTTTCCTGTCGTCCTAAGGGTCGTTTTAATATCACAACATGTTAATAAGATCGTTAGAAAGTCATAGGAAAAGGCGTGGTTTAAAATGGTTGTGTTTTGTGATTTGTGTATATAACGAATTTAGTGAAATGGGACAAAAAATTTGGTATTCAAAATCATATCAAAACTCGACGTATGTTCCTGAAACTTGGCACACATATAGCCTAGTGGGTGGTGAACAAGAGTGTGTAAAAATATTCGAGGGTTGCGTTTAAGAATTGAGAGAACGAGGGCTGTTTTGGAGGAGGTTTGGATGTCGAGTTTCTCATAAAATCATAAAAATAAAACATGGTTTGGGGTTGGGCCTGGAATTCGTGTATTGTGCTGGACAATTTGGTCCGTTTAGTTTGTAGTTAATTAGTGAAAGAAAATTGGTAATTAGTGTATCAAATTAAGATAAGTTGTAATTAGTAAAAATGTGATTTGTGTATATATTTATTAGTATTAGTTATAATTGGGGAAATTTGTAATTTGTGTAATATTAACTTTTGTGAAATAGTCATGTCTCGTAATACGTGTTGTGAACTAACGTCGTTATTTGGTAGATCTTGCGATGACGTGACTTGGTGAGAATAATATAATAGGAGAAATTTTAAATTTTTCTGTAAAAATGGTGATTAAAATTAATGACATAGATTAATATGAAATTAAACGTAGTTAATTAAAGGAAATTTTGCAGTTTGCTATAGTACCCACCTGTCATTCTGAATTTCGTCCCGAAATTCAAGTTTAAAGTGATTACTAGGGTAATGGGCTATGGAAAAATGTTGTCGAAGGGTTTCTGTCCGAAAATCAAGGATACGTATCTCTTTTAGATTTGTTCGTACTAGATGCGATAAGTTTGAATGTTTGGTCTACTAGTGAATCCAAGGGCTGTGTATAGTGAAAATATCGGTCTAGAATAGTGGAAAATCACCGGCTAGTGAACAGTGCTCCATCGGTTGGGAATAGTAAATTTTAACGGTCGTGAATAGTGAATTAACGGTTGTGAACAGTAAAATAACGGTTAGTTTTTTTTTCCTATATATATTCCATTTAACTTCCACTCTTCCACAACTTCATTCCTCTCATTCCAACTTTCCCAAAATGCCGCACCTCGTCACACTACTCACAATCGTGTACGTCGTCATCTCTGCCGTCTGCTTGGCTTATTTTTCGGACGAAGATTCCGAGTTTTTGGTCGCAGTGTTGGTGTTTGTCATTCTCCTCACGGTTCTAGTCCTTGCCGTGGATAAGATCTGGGGGTAATAGCCTCGAGTTGAGATTGTTTAAATTGTGTCCTTGTTATGTTTCTATGTAATCTTTGATAACAGTGGAATAAAATTTGTTCGCCTTTATGTTTAATAACTAGTCTTGCTATTGTTTTTAATGGTTAGTTTATATTTATCTTACAGAATAATCAGGGTGATTCATCCGGTGGTGGCTCTCGCTATCGTGGTGTTGGTGGGAGTCCTTGTCGTTATGGCAGGTCAACCCCTTGAAGATTCTATGCCTTTTATTGTAATCATTGTAACATTAGCACTTCCGATGCTAATTATCTCGCTATGTATTAATTTCCATGGTTCTTAATAAAATTCTCGTTATTTGTGTTTTCCATAAATCTTTGTGAATTCTTAGGATTTTCATGCTCGTACTATTGTCGGTTTCCTATCATAAAGGTGATGGGTAGTAGGTGTAGACATCCATTAGGGTTCGCTAAAAATGATGTTTATGAACAGTTTATTTTGTCTCAAGATTTTACTTTTGAATGAAAATTGTTATTAAAGAATCTGAAAAGATAACCATTCCATTTATTACATGATTCTTCCTAAATTAGACATAGTTGATCAGGGTATGTATAATTGAGGACCAAATGAGGTAATGCTTGGCTTAGTCACAGTAGTGTTTATGCTTTTCAAAAAGTTTTAGATGGTGTTCAACGTGTTGTTTTTGTAAAACGACAACATAATTATTTTTCAAAAGAGTAATAAAATTTCTATTCAAAACTACGGTGATGAGTCAGGAATTTCTAGGGTGATAATAGGATATCCTTGGAATGAATCTTAAGGTTCATGTGAGAGTCCTTGCAATCTTTTCACAATGTGAAATTACAACCAACTGAGAATCATAAAATTACGATGTGTCTGGGTAGTATCATAGATAAATGATCAAATCTTGGTATGTGACTATTAAGGAACAAACTAATTCAGCTACAAAAGCTGAAGTTCAGCAACTTTCTCTTTATTCATCAAGTTTTCTTCCGAAGATTTGTCTTAGGGAATTCTATATTTATAGTCCAGTTATGGCAGGTATGAGGAATCTGGAGTGTCAGATAATGGGGAATTTGACTCAACATCTTTCCAAATCGTTTCTTGTTGTGAATTCTGTCCAACCTCGAATGTTGCCGGACAACCAATCAACTCTTCGTATGAATAAGATTCAGTAGCTCTCCTGAGTCTCTGACATGGGGGTGAGTAAATAGGTAATGATGGGAGTGGTATCTGAGTAAGTTCCGTATTAGGCTGGGGTTGTGACATTAATACATAGGGATCTTCAGTATCTGGAACGATCTGATAAGTAGGTGATGTACAAGTAGTACGGAGGGTAGTTTTGGTAATATCAACTGATTTGAAAGGCATGTGATTCGCGAGAATCAATATGTAAATATTTCCAAAGAATACAAGGCAAGTTGTATTCCCGGGTCGTTATCCCCAACGAAGGTTTGAATGGAATTTGTTATTCGGTTCGTGATTATGTGTAATGAATAGTGAAAAAGAGGTATTTTGGATTTTTACGCTAAAACTTGTGAACATAAATTAAAAGCGAGTTATGAAGCAAATTTGTTAATAAAGTTGAAACCACCGATTTCTAAACAAACTTATATAAAACTACTCGTACATAATAAAATCTATGCTAATAACAACGATAATAATCATTACGTTAAAAAATGACAATAAATAAACAATAATATATAAAGCTAAATTACTAGGACTAGTATTAAAACTAGAATAGATCGGACTAGTATTAAAACTAGAGTAATTACTAAACAAAAGAAAACTAAAAATAAACAGACAAATTAAATTTTAAGTGCTCTCAAACTTAAGAAATGTCAAGGCTTATTTGAAAAATAAGCCGAGCTTAATAAGCTCATGCATCTCTTTTTGTGTTTGAATTGAGCTAGAGGGTAAAGAAGAGAAGAGATAATAAGCTAAAACTAATAAATATTAAAAAGACAGAATTTAAATGCTTAAGAAGACAGAAATTAAATGCTAAACATAAAGTTATCACTACTCGAATTAAAGAACTGTCTGTATAAATGAAAAATACTGAAGCGAAAATAATGCAGAGAAAAAAAAAACTATCTAAAAAAAACTACAACTAAAAACTACTACTGCTGAGGAAAAAAAAAACTACTGGTAAAAACTAACTTTCTCTTCTTCGGATGCGGCTCTATTTATAGCTGATGGAGTCGGTTACTTTTTCCATGCCATGCCACGTGGCGGGCTGCCATTGGTTGGCTGAAGCAAGAGGATAGTGGGTGAGCAGAAGCAAGAAAAATAACAAATGCCCCCTTGTGGAATTAATTTCCGAGAGTGAAAGCCACTCGCTATCTTCTCTTTGTATTCTTTTTTTTCTTTTTGTCGCTGTTCATCAAAAGAGCCCACGTGCTCTTGTTATTTTTTTTCTTCTTTTTGACAGCCAACAATAGCCAACAATTGGGACCCACATCTTCTAGAACAAAGATTTATTGTAAGTTTGATTCAATTTGACAATTTACACCCCTCTTCTTCACTTCTAGTCCTTGTCTTTTAAAACTTCATATAAATTAAACACATTTGGTCCCTCATCCTTCTTTATGTTTAATTCATTGGTCCTTGAAATAAATAATCTTTAAATTTCTCTTCTTTTGCCTCGATGCTCCAAATAAAATTAACGATAGACTCGCAATTCCGTGCTCTTTCCAATCTCGTGCTCGGTTTTTTTTGTCTATATTGTCTTTCTTTTTGTCATTTTCTCATATCCGTACCTGCACATGTACAAACACCAAAACCAGCATATATATGGCATTTTTTAATATGTTTTTGGTCTTTTTGGTCTGTTAAATTAGGTAAAAAGGTATGTGTAATTTAACACATATCAAATCCCCCAGATTAAAGTATTGCAGTGTCCTCACGCAATGTTATCAATTCACGCTTTTGAAACCAAAAATTTCAAACCTCTTTTTACTAACTTTGAAAAGTAGAAAAATATTCAAAAGAGATTAAGAAATCAAAAGTTCTAAAAACTCCCCGCTTTTCCAATTTATTCACCTTTATATTATTTTTGTATTTTCCTCTTTTTATGACGGGATGTTGACTTTCATTATTTCACAATAACTTTTAGGATCACGGAGTAGAAAACACAACTCATAAAGAAGTGACCATACGGATAAAATTCATCGTCCCAGATTTTTCACAAGTCTCCAAACTAAGCTTAAAAACGAACTCATTGTTAAGTACAAGTTAAGATGCTAACGCTACTCATGAATGTAAGTTGTAAATTTTTCACTCCCCAATTATTTTATACGTTTGGTACATGTGCTCATTTTCAAAAATTTTATCAAAGAAATCGACATCATTATGGTTATTACTTGTTTAAGTCAAATATTAATTCACCGGGAATCTTGAAATCTAAGGATCAAAAAGGCCTTTTCCATATAGCGGCTTTCTTCTCGGCACATCTCAAACCAGTTGGTTTTAGGTGACCAGGCTTTTGACACCCCACAGAGAATAGTACCGGAATCAGCGGGATTTCGATTTCAAAGATTTCTAAAATTCCTGCTAAGTTAATATTAAATACTTAAATAGACAATAACCAACGATCATTTGGAGATTAAAGACGCAAAGATGAGATCACTCCATGTAGCGACTTTCTTCTCAGCTTGTCCTTTTAGCAAAGCTTAGGAGGCTAGGTTTTTACACCCTCGAGAATAGTATCGGAGCTTTCGGGGTCTTTCGAAATCAATAATCTACCAAATTCCCATTAAACTTAACACAAAATTGACGAATACTAGTTCAACTTCCGATTTTAATTTAAGAAAAAGCAAGCTTTCGTACATTTATTCATATGCAACATTTTTATTCACATAACACATTTTTTTTTTTTTTTTCATTTTTTCATTCAATTTTTTTTCCACATACATATATACTTGCATCATACTTGTGATTTTACTCACTTGCTATTGCAACATTATTCCGATTTTAAGAAAGTATGCTTGTTCGAAAATTTAAATAAAAGTTGAACTCGTACTCTATATCAAATTTGTATAAAAGTTTGTAATAAAACGACTTCTAAGTTTAAAATTTTGAAAATAGCACTAATTTTGCTTATGGGAGGAAAAACTACAAATTACATTGATGAGCCTTTAAGATAACCAACTAATCCTTGCTTAGCATCATAACTTATAATTAACTCTATCATTTCTCGTTCTTCGCAAATTTAAAATCTTTAATAAAAAGATCCGCGAATGCTTAGTCAAAATGGTTAAGGAGACAAGCTAGGGCTTAACACGCCCGGTCAAGTCAAAATTTTATTCTGTAACACCCCCAAAATCTGGTATAGCGGAAGCATTCGGGTCATGGGGTGCTACTCAATTGGTATCACAACACAAAGTATAAAGAATGGTTTTATCTCAACCATTTAAACAAAGATTTCATATTCAAAAGTGGTTTGTTTACAACATTTCAAAGATGGTGCAGAAATATAAGCCCATAAAAGATTTCAAGTGGTCCCAAGTATATCAGAGTCTTCTATGACCATGCCATGCCATGCCGAAAGCCTCCACAACTAGATTATCGCTTTAAACCTGAAAATACATGCTAAAAAGTGTCAACACGAGGTTGGTGAGTTCATAGGTTTAGGATAAAGAAGTAAAGATACTGTGAGTTCAATAAGGGTTTTGTGACCATTGTGTCGCTTACAATGTCATAAAAATACAGTTTACCTTATAGCGAGATTAGAGTTGTGGACCAAGAGTAGGGTATGCAACCCAAAATAAAATAGTTTATTACGCTAGCTCTAAGTTCATGTAACCGAAGCTATCACTAGTGTGCATGCCTCTAGAAGCATGTTAAATATCAGTGACCCGGCAAGTGTGTATCCCAGACACTTGTAGTTTCGAAATGGATACATTCGTTTGCCTATCCGGTCAACCCGAACGGGGACGTGACTCCCAATAGATCTATCTATAACATTCGCGCTTCCCAGCAGGAATTGACGGTTCATGAGTTTGGGCAATTTGGGACATAATAGTGCTTAGGCTACGCTGCGTAATAGTTTGATAATAACAGTGTTGGTCCATAAAATAGTTTTGCATGTTTCTCGCCCCGATTGTAAAACAAGTGTAAATAAAGTGGGGCTAAATAGCAGACAATCACATATCCTTTTCAAATAACCAAAACAAATATTTCAGCTAAACAGTCAAATATTGAGTAAGCAGTTCTTATAATCCAAATTAAACAGTCATTGAGTTTAGTTAAAAACGAGCATGCATTCTCCCCCAAAAACAGTTTAAACATCAGTAAAAGTAGGGGCCATGAACTCACCTTGGCTTGCAGCAACGCAAAAATATCACAGTGGCACAACTGGCATCAAGAGCAAAACCTAACGATATCGAGGGTACAGGCACAACGGTGCCTGATCGGCACAACCTAATATATATATAGTTGTTTCAGAATAAGCCCCGTAATGTAAAAGAGTTTTCAAAAGAACAAGCGTTTTAGTTTTCGTGGATTACTCGTATCAAAGTTTGTAAAAAGTTTGGTGTTAACGTTTCGTGTGGTGGTAAGACTGCATAGACTCAAGAATACTCACGCCAAATTGGAATAGAAAATCGACAAAGTCGAGGAAAAGTGTGGAAGACAAAGACCATCGCATGTCAGACGTAGACGACATATGGAAACGTTGTCGTTAAGTGAGTATATGTGTGTTACATGAGTAAGTGTGTACAATATATTCGTACATGCGTATAGTTTTGTAAAAGAATATCTCGTTGAAAATGTTCTCATCATTGTTTATGTTAATAATTTGTGTCTACAAGAAAATCATTGTCTTAACAAAATAACCGTTTTCATGATCTAATGTCTTATATAAGTTTTGATGAAACGTTTCGAGTTAGATGCCAATAAAACGACCACTAGTTATATTTCAAATTATTGTGTTTCGACTTGTTTATATATATATATTGATTGACATGGAAATAGGTTTCTCATTGTATGCGTTATGTCAACCAAAATGATTTATAGATTAAAGCGTTTGTTATAACATTAACGTTGAGTTCCTAATTATCCCATGTGATATTAATATGTATATGCCGAGTTATTTTTATGACATGTAACGGAATAAAATACTAGTCGAGATGTTTAAAGTATCATGTTTTAATGATTTTAACGACCACTCGAACAATGGTGATCACGACTCATGTGTTCGGAACGAATTATTTCAAAGTCGTTATAGTATTGTGGTTCGTGATAAGTTGGGTTGTGGCCCACATTTGATTTAAACGGAATGAATTGCACCACTTCTATGGCTGTAACGAAAAAGGGAAGACCAACAAACTGTGTGTTTTTAACAGCATGGGCTTCGGCCCAAGTCGGCTTATTTAGACTTAGAATTTTGTGGCCTGGTGTGTTAATATGTTAGCCCATCACAATTTTAAAGCCATCTCAGCCCACACATGAAATTATAAGTCCAGTATATAACGTTTCTTACAAAACAGTTTGACACATTACAAATCTTGGGTATTAGAATTTCTTAGCATGCATTAATGCAGGTCGCCATAACAATTTATTATGCCTTCCATAAACTAATGTGCAATAAAATAAATCTTTGTGTATAAAATAGTCAAACGTGACCGATACGGACAGATGAACCAAGACTATATGACTAGTTAGTGTCTCGGTGATGCATTGATAAAGTTCTTTCATTGTATAGGTGGACTTTGAGATTGGAAGATAAAGCTTTAGATGAAACTTTTCTATGGACTTGTATGATTTGAAGATTATGATAATAGGGGACGATGATCGAAACAATTATGGACTTGAGTTCAACTACCCTATCGAAGTTGAACAACCATTATTGACAGTTTGACACCATGTTTTTGTTGTCCCAACTATTGAGCTGGGCCCAGATCTGAGGCGCACCCTACATGCTGGGAATGAACCAGAAAGGAAATATAAGCTCGACCAAGCGCATATGATAATGAAAGAAAGCATAAGCAAGTCGCACCCTTGTGCTTTTGAGCAACAGAACCAAACCAACACCCCTGGTGTTGTTTGTTGAGACGAGACACAAGACCAAGTCCACACTTGTGGCGTCTCATTCGACCCAAGACCAGTACTGACACCACATAACTGATTCAAGAACAAAAGAAATCAAGCAAGCCTTAAACTTATCTCCTATCCTTTTTATTGTTTGAAGTCTACTGAAGTTGATAAGCAACAACACCCTCGTGGGTGCTGTTGTGAATTGAACAGCCAACCAGCGCACCCTATATGGGTGGATTTACAACACGGCTACAACCCCAAGTATTTAGTAACCAAAATTTACTAAATAATGACAATACAAATCAACAGCTTTGTGGCTGAACCGAGACCAAGCAATACAAGCCAAACAAACGCACCCTATGGGTGATGTCGACATGAGACACAAAAGGCCAACGACACAAGAGGCTGTTTCGACACCTTTGTCGAGACGCATAACATAATACCAATATCTAAAGCCAAGTGGGTTTATGCTATACCAAATCCAACTGGAATTAATCAAGCAACCATGGCAAGGAATAAGTAGCATAGAACCAGGACGATACCGAGTTTACTCCCCCACTGAGTTGACTCAGTGAGTCGACTCGGTTCATTTAACAAACAAACACCACATTTTGATCCATTGTACCACACGAAAAGGATAATCAAAACAGATTTAGTCGAGTAATTTTATCCACGAAAACTTTTCAATCAAGATTAATCGGTTTCATCATATAACCAATTTCAAGATTTCGATATATAATTAAAATCAGTAACAATAAACATGAAGGGTAATTCGAATAAAACCTTACAAGAGTGTGGGGTGTCGATTGAGGGAGGCCAGAAGAAAACAATGAAGCCGAAGTACAACTCGATCCAATCCAAACCCAAGCGAGAACCATAGCCAAATCTTTATCGCCACCCTTAAGAAAAAATAAAACTTTTCTTGTGATAAGGTTGAGTTTGGTGTGGTTCCCTGTGGATCGGTGGTAGTTTAAAAAAGAAGATAAAGGGGATGCTTTGACCATGGCTTTCCTTACTCGAGCCTTGTGAGGGGTCGTTTTGAGCAAATGTCCCATCGCTAGGTGATCCTTAAGCAGACCCGTGATCACAGAAAAAGAGATAATAGATCAGTAAAAAAAAAAGAGAGATGATGGAGATGGTTCAATGTTGATGGTGACGTATCTTCTGTTTAAAAAAAAAAAAAAAAAAAAAAAAAAAAAAAAAAAAAGTCTTGGACCTTATGGAAGCTATGGAGAAATAGGGATAGCATAACTGTATATGTGGGTGAGGGTGGGCGGCTAAGGATAGGTTAAAAAGAGATAAAGTTTTGTTTTATTATTGTTACCCCGTGTATCTCGTTTCCCGTTGAGCTAAAATAAAATCGTGGCAACCTGGTTTTGTGTTTTCGAGTAATAATGCGACAAAAATAAATTCTTGAGAACGTTTCTATAAAACAATACTATTGACTCTGAAAACAATTATCGGATTTAATCCATAAATAATATGGTGTCGGTACACGTGTGGTGTCGCGTTTTTCAAAAAAGTGAGATAACTTCTCGGTTTTGTAAATAAATTGCCAGTAAGCGTCAGGAAGTGATAACTTCACTTTTCTTGATAAAATTAAATAGTTTGGAGGGTTTCTGTATGCTATGGTGTGCGGAATAACCTTCTGAATTAATCATGTAGGTTCAAAAATGTCCAGAGGAATTGCCAAATAATAATAAATTAATTGTTATCATTAAAATAATGTCCGAAAAATTACGGGTGGTTACATATTCCTACTCTAACCAACGGAAAATCAACAATGTGTTAAAACACTTATGATATTTTTGCAAAATTTTTTAAATTTTCTCTCTTTTTTTTTTAATTTTTGGTTGAAAAATAGGGTTGCGAGGGTAGACGACAAAATGCAAGGTAAAATCAAATCGAAAGATCACCACCCAGACTAAAACGAAACATTGTCCTCAATGTTTTAAAAGGTAAGGTCATCCTACGCAAATCTAAGGCCGTTTATGAATTATGCCAAATAGATAAGGTTAGTTGATAAGATTAAGGATACCAGATTTCCTGAGACTTGAGTGATAGACAAAACCATGAGCACGAGAGTCTTCTGATATCAGGCAAAACCTGCACAAGACAACAAACACAAAACACAAGAAATGGAAGAGATAGTCCTTCTCACGTTACACTTATTAGCACACAAATAAAACACACGGATAAGCATGGGTTGCCACCCACGAAGCGCTTGTTTATGATCAAGTCGTTAGCTTGACTCGCCCCGAATTCATTTGTTCTTGGGGAAGCATGTGGAAAAGAAAATATCCATCGGACTTTCATTCAATATGTTTGGATAAACATTGAAGTTCTTGAAAGTTCCACTCCGATGAGATACATCTGGCTCAAAAGAATGATAAATGGAGATGCCGGGGTCAAAAATTTTGTCTTCACTCCCACACGAGTGAAGGAAAGGACAATCTACCTTATAGGTTAAGAAAGGTAGAAAAACTCGAACGACATATGTGAAGTAAATATAATGGCTATCCTCAAAGGGAAATGTCACATATGTCGAAGAAAGATTGTCCCTATCAGTTTCGGGATTAAGAATTGAGGTCATATCATCAAGTTTATGAATAATAGAGTCCTTGACCTCATCGTTCTCTAACTCTTCATCAAAGAGAGGATTTATTTTGCTAGAAAAGTCCTCATCATCGAATTCAAAAAGAGAATTCGAATAGACTTTGAGACTTTCATTTTGAACGTCCTCATCAGAAAGTGATTCGTAATCACTAGAGGAAAAATCATCTTTGAAATTGAAAAGAGGGTTAGAAAACATCCCGGAAAAATCATCTGTAGTGTCAAGAGGATGATCACTACGAAAAGAACCATCACTTTCACTGTCGGATATATCCTCAGACTCACTTGAGATTGAGATAAGGTTCTCAACACTAGACTTTATGAATTCGTCCAATTCCTTTTCAGGAATAGTGCTAAGAGGCTCATCCCCCATAATGAGAGAGTCCTCGGAGTCCATAATTGGAAAGATGGATGTGATTGCAATAGACTGAGAGAGTTGAAAAATGATATCGTTCAAAGGAATAACACTCTCCTCGTCGTCTTCATCTTCGTCATCGAGCATGGCAGCCTTATTAAATAAGGAACGCCTTTGTGTTGCTCGTTCTATGGCGAGTAAATCTTCCATAGATTCACCATGACGATCATCTTGGGCATGTCTAACAGCTAAATCATTAAGTGTATCCCTCACATCTTGAAGTTTTTGGAATACATCTTTGAAAACCAACTCCTGGAGTTTATTCCTTTCATCTTGAATTTCTTGGAATAATTCTTGAGGAATTGGCTGAGGTTGTGCTTGAATCGTTTGACACTGTGGAGGTTGGTCATGATAAGAATAGTCGTAATTGTTACAAAGGCCATGCTCATAGACAAGCGAGTCCCTTATTTGACAATCAGAGCTATAATGCGGACCTCCACAATGCTCACAACAGCAATACTGTTGTGGTGAACTTGGTGTATAATATGAAGATGTGTCAAATCCGGATGATGTCTGATTGTTATAAGGGTTCTGCTCATAGACAAGCATGTCTCCTGTTCGACAATCAAATTCCGGATGAGGACAACCTCCACAAAATTCACACAAGTATGTCTCCATATGATGTTGTGGGGGTTGGTTGAAAAAGTCGGGTGTTTCATTGTAGAAATAGGGATTTTGGTCATAGACAAACCCGTTTCCCAAATCCATAATGTTACAACCGGGGCAGTTTCCACCATTTGGAGGTCCTCCACAACATTCACAACCATAATTGTAAGATGAAGACATAAAAGAATTAAACGGGTAAAAGGAATGAGAAGATTATTTTTTGATTTTTATAATTTAAAAACATTTTAAAAAACACAAAGGGAAAAAGGAAAATAAATTTTGAAATGAAAATCTTTTTGGGTTTTTTTTATAAGAAAATATTTACGATAGAAAACGATAACTTCTTGGAAGAAGGGTCTTCAAACACGCATCGACAAACGAGAATCAAAAATTCACTTCAAGCCTTCCCCGGCAGCGGCGCCAAAAATTGATTCGCGAAAATCAACATGTAAATATTTCCAAAGAATACAAGGCAAGTTGTATTCCCGGGTCGTTATCCCCAACGAAGGTTTGAATGGAATTTGTGATTCGGTTCGTGATTATGTGTGATGAATAGTGGAAAAGAGGTATTTTGGATTTTTACGCTAAAACATGTGAACATAAATTAAAAGCGAGTTATGAAGCAAATTTGTTAATAAAGTTGAAACCACCGATTTCTAAACAAACTTATATAAAACTACTCGTACATAATAAAATCTATACTAATAACAACGATAATAATCATTACGTTAAAAAATGACAATAAATAAACAATAATATATAAAGCTAAATTACTAGGACTAGTATTAAAACTAGAATAGATCGGACTAGTATTAAAACTAGAGTAATTACTAAACAAAAGAAAACTAAAAATAAACAGACAAACTAAATTTTAAGTGCTCTCAAACTTAAGAAATGTCAAGGCTTATTTGAAAAATAAGCCGAGCTTAATAAGCTCATGCATCTCTTTTTGTGTTTGAATTGAGCTAGAGGGTAAAGAAGAGAAGAGATAATAAGACATAATAAGCTAAAACTAATAAATATTAAAAAGACAGAATTTAAATGCTTAAGAAGACAGAAATTAAATGCTAAACATAAAGTTATCACTACTCGAATTAAAGAACTGTCTGTATAAATGAAAAATACTGAAGCGAAAATAATGCAGAGAAAAAAAAAACTATCTAAAAAAAAAACTACAACTAAAAACTACTACTGCTGAGGAAAAAAAAAACTACTGGTAAAAACTAACTTTCTCTTCTTCGGATGCGGCTCTATTTATAGCTGATGGAGTCGGTTACTTTTTCCATGCCATGCCACGTGGCGGGCTGCCATTGGTTGGCTGAAGCAAGAGGATAGTGGGTGAGCAGAAGCAAGAAAAATAACAAACGCCCCCTTGTGGAATTAATTTCCGAGAGTGAAAGCCACTCGCTATCTTCTCTTTGTATTCTTTTTTTCTTTTTGTCGTTGTTCATCAAAAGAGCCCACGTGCTCTTGTTATTTTTTTCTTCTTTTTGACAGCCAACAGTAGCCAACAATTGGGACCCACATCTTCTAGAACAAAGATTTATTTTAAGTTTGATTCAATTTGACAATTTACACCCCTCTTCTTCACTTCTAGTCCTTGTCTTTTAAAACTTCATATAAATTAAACACATTTGGTCCCTCATCGTTCTTTATGTTTAATTCATTGGTCCTTGAAATAAATAATCTTTAAATTTCTCTTCTTTTGCCTCGATGCTCCAAATAAAATTAACGATAGACTCGCAATTCCGTGCTCTTTCCAATCTCGTGCTCGGTTTTTTTTGTCTATATTGTCTTTCTTTTTGTCCTTTTCTCATATCCGTACCTGCACATGTACAAACACCAAAACAAGCATATATATGGCATTTTTTATATGTTTTTGGTCTTTTTGGTCTGTTAAATTAGGTAAAAAGGTATGTGTAATTTAACACATATCAACATGGTACTGTCGTAACCCGAAAATAGTAATTATAATTATTTCATACGTTCAAGGTGTAAGAGTATTCGTGAAATAATAAAGTGTGTAATGTGTGAAGAGTAAATATTAAGCATGTAAAGATTAATGTAAAATAATCTTAATAGGTAATGTATTGAGCACGGCAGTCTGCAGACACGGAGGGCGTAAAATGGTATGGTGTAAAATCATTCATTTTGAAAGTGTAGTTATAGTCCAATATTTGAAAACATTTGGTTCTCTATAACCATGGGCTCTGATGCCAATCTGTAACACCCCCTAATTTATTTTAAAGCAGCGAAAAAGTAATTAGGGTGTTACGGTGAGGATCGAAGTCATAATTACAGAAAGCGGCTCGAAAGAGATGTTTTAAAAGTTATATGTCATTCAAAATAATACTTTTGATACAAAGGTGAAAATATCTGATTTGAAAAATCCCATGATAGGGTGTGATAACTTGAAAAGAATGACATAATTGATTTTACACCACGAAATTTATTAGAGTATAAAATGCTCTCTCCGTGTCTAGTCCTGCTCCGTTAATTACCTGAGATAAACATGCTTAAAAGTGTCAACACAAAGGTTTGTGAGTTGGTAGAGTTTAATGGAAAATAATTTATGTCAATAAATTCAAGAGTGTACAGTGATATTTGAAATAAATTCAAGTACGAGTAAACAGCTGTTTTCAATAATTTTGAGTGTGAAGTGATATCTGTAATAAGTACTAATAGTAATGAAACAAGTATCGAATTATTCATTTGCCTTACGTTGAGTGATATCCAACGTAACCGCATAATTGATTTATTTGCCTTACGTTGAGTGACATTCAACGTAACCGCATAAGTTATTCATTTGCCTTACGTTGAGTGACATTCAATGTAACCGCATAACTTATTTATTTGCCTTACGTTGAGTGACATTCAACGTAACCGCATAAGTTATTCATTTGCCTTACGTTGAGTGACATTCAACGTAACCGCATGATTTATTCATTTGCCTTACGTTGAGTGATATTCAACGTAACCGCATAATTTATTCATTTCAATAAATTCAAATGGTGAACATAAAATACGTGTGCTCTAATTCTAGCAAATATTTCCATTGGAGTTTGGAATTAACATATAACAGTGGGGTGTACATTCATGTTGTTACTTGAATGTGTATAATGAAAACCAGTATCATGTTACAACAAGCAGTTTGAATACGCTATCATTCAGTGTTTAAGCTAAGCAAGCAATTTGCAAGTAAAACGAGTATATATCTCTCCCAAAGGGTAAATCATAACATGTAGTAGGAGTTATAATTCTGAGTAATTCATATGAGTTTTTAGAGTATGAAAGTAAACTTAAAACAGTTGAGCATGTATCTCCCCCAAAAGTATAAAACTTGTAAACAATTAAAAGTGGGGCTACGACTCACGGTAAATCGTAAGAGTTTTTAGAGCACTTGTAAAAGTAAAAGCAAGTAGTTGAGCATGTATCTCCCCCAAAAGTGTATAAAACAATCATTAAAAGAGTAGGGGCTACGACTCACCTTGAGCGTATCCGACAAAGTGGAATTTATGAAATCAAGTAAGATTACGGGAACGATTACGGAAACTTCTTCAATACGAGACCTGAATATAAGGAAAGTCTGAGATTCTGACTAAATACGAACGGTGGATGTGAAATGAGTAACGAATAACGATTTGATCGTTGAAGTGAAAGGGTGATATGCTTAAAATGCTTAAAGTTCAAAAATAATATTATTCATAATATTATCTTGTTTTTATGTCTTTGAAACCAAAAATATCATTTCCACAAAAGTGGTGAAATGAATCGTTAAGTTAAATCGTTTAAAATTCTCGTTATAATAATTAACGAAATTTTAATTAATACGAAACTAAAACATACAAAAATGCATATGATGTGATGGGGGGACGAAAAATGGAAAATAAAATGAGAATGTCAAGTAAAATCAGTTGGTCCTTTTCCTTTTCCAGTTTTTACACTTTTTACCCTAACTGTGTTTGCGTTACACCGTTAGTCCTTCGTTAAGTCCAAGTTCCATTTATAGTCCTCTACTTGTCCAAAAATACAAACAAAGCTTGGAATTCAATAACATGTCAATTTATACCCTAAATATTCTGTTTTCACAGTCTCAGTCCTTGTATTTCTCGGTTTGACAGTTTCAGTCCCTCTAGATGAATTGCGTTACATTTTTAGTCCAAATGTGTCAAAAAGTGAGGAAAAAGTGGGCGACTTTTTCTAATGCTTATTTAAGTCTAGTAAAGCTTATATTAACAGCTTATTTGGTCATTAACTTATTTTCCACATATATGGGCCTTTAACGAGCCACATCTTAAGCCCATTACCAATTTTTAATCTGCGGGTTTTGAGCTAGTTGGGTATATCAAAAAGGTCACTTTTAACATCTTATTTTCATATTGAAAAGCTCCAGAAACCAGCTTATACTAATAGCTTATAAAACAGCTTAATGGGCTGTAAAGCCCATGTCGCTAGTTTTAGTTGTTTTCAAAACAGTTTCTGCGTTTTACTTTGTTTATTTTTAAGGGTCGAAACTTGAGTGTTGTTACGAGTTGTCTAAATGAAAAGTGTAGCTAGTCATGTCGTTTAATAGGTCGTATAAAGAAAAGACGTGATCGTTTTGTTGAATCGTGAGGTATGGGGTCGTTTCTAAGGTGTCTTGGGACGGTTTGCATGTTCAAAACCCTTAAATATTTCTAAGTATTTTTCCACATATGTTTTTATACGTGTGATGTTTAAAGATTATATACGTTTCGAATCATGCATGATTTGATATGTTGAGCGTGAGAGTAGTGTGAGAGGTGATTCTAGGTCTCTCAAGATGGAGATTCGACACTCGTTGGTGGGTTACACCAATTAGAATGCACGTAAGAAATGTATAGAAATAAGTTATACTTTCGAATGCAAAACTATATGATGCATGGTGAATTTGCGTGCGTGAGTAATGAAAGCAAAGGAGGTATTAGATACTTACTACACCCTTGGAAGGCGGTGAAGACTCAGTGAGACTTGAATGAGCACAAGAACAAACAACCCACTTGCTATATCCCAATATACATTTTATACGTATAGTTTTCTTTTACTCGACAAGTATTCTAAATACCACAGAGAGCTTCTGAACTTTTTGAGGTATCTTTGAGGTGAAAGGGAGTGGAATGTGAGTAGGGTAGAGTGGAATAGGATGGGGTATGATATAGGAAGAATTACACACGTTTTGTTTTCTTTTCTTGACTTTCAACTCAATGATAGGCTGCCACTGTGGATGACCAGGGTTTGAGGTACAATACTATCATGTTACTGACCTTATAAGATCATAGGAAGATATGGGGGAGTTGGTAGGACTTATCTTTTGTGTTTGACACATTTATGTTTCGGTTTCTATTAATAGCGAGTGCAAAATGAATCTAGCGAGCTATAAACCTTTCCTGTCGTCCTAAGGGCCGTTTTAATATCACAACATGTTAATAAGATCGTTAGAAAGTCATAGGAAAAGGTGTGGTTTAAAATGGTTGTGTTTTGTGATTTTTTTATATAACGAATTTAGTGAAACGGGACAAAAAATTTGGTATTCAAAATCATATCAAAACTCGACGTATGTTCCTGAAACTTGGCACACATATAGCCTAGTGGGTGGTGAACAAGAGTGTGTAAAAATATTCGAGGGTTGCGTTTAAGAATTGAGAGAACGAGGGCTGTTTTGGAGGAGGTTTGGATGTCGAGTTCCTCATAAAATCATAAAAATAAAACATGGTTTGGGGTTGGGCCTGGAATTCGTGTATTGGGCTGGACAATTTGGTCCGTTTAGTTTGTAGTTAATTAGTGAAAGAAAATTGGTAATTAGTGTATCAAATTAAGATAAGTTGTAATTAGTAAAAATGTGATTTGTGTATATATTTATTAGTATTAGTTATAATTGGGGAAATTTGTAATTTGTGTAATATTAACTTTTGTGAAATAGTCATGTCTCGTAATACGTGTTGTGAACTAACGTCGTTATTTGGTGGATCTTGCGATGACGTGACTTGGTGAAAATAATATAATAAGAGAAATTTTAAATTTTTCCGTAAAAATGGTGATTAAAATTAATGACATAGATTAATAGTATGAAATTAAACGTAGTTAATTAAAGGAAATTTTGCAGTTTGCTACACCACGCCCCACCACATTTACCGACCGGCGTGGAGTTGCAAAAAAACCGACGGGGCTTGGAGATCTCCGCGCCCGCGCCCCTGTTGACCACCATTTAATCCTTTGACTCTCGTGGCTGATTTGGGGTTAAATTGTTGATTTGTGATTCAGATTTGTAGAGATTTGGGGTTTTTTTCAAACCCTAATTTCTTTTTTGAGGAAGAAGAAGACGCTGGAAGAATGAATGTAATGTTTTATTTTTTTTGGGCTTTTGGGTTTAAATACTGACTTTTGTGCTTTTTTTTAACTATTGGGCCAATGAGTGTACTGTTTTATTTTTTTTAATGAAATTTTCTTTGGTTTATTTATTTACTTTTATTTAAAAATGTCAATTTAGTGCATAAAAAAAATAATAAAGGTTAATTTTGGTGATTAAAAAAATAAATAAAGAAAATAAAAAAGGTGACACATATCACATCATGCCCCATCTACTATTACACCACTTTTTCTTTCAAACCTCGTTGTGGCCTACTGTCACATGCATGGGCGGAGCCATGTGTATCGCTACCCCTGAACTTTTACCCGGTAGTGGAATTTTTGGCTATTTTTTACGTTTTTTGTGATTTTTGGCCATTTTTTGGCGATTTCGCTACCCCTAAACAAATTTTCGTATTTCGCTATCCCTGAACTTGGCTCCTAGTTCCGCCACTGGTCACATGTATTACACATTAAACTCTACAATTGCCACGTGAACTTGAATAGAGTCAATCACATTTGGCAATCAAACCCATATACGCTAGACCTCTATCCATCATATTCTTCAATAAATAGGTATACCTAATTACCTACCCACAAATATAAAAATCTTGCATCACACCAAAACCCAGAATTATTTACTTAAAAGACTGTTATTTTAATCATTTGTGCCACTTAAACTCTTAAAGTTGCCATTTTTATGGCCTCAGTTACACTAACAAGATTCTTTATTATTGTCTTCACTTTGTTTCCCATAATCACACATTCTATCCCTTTTGTTGTCTTTCATGGTAAGTGTTTTTTCTCCCCTTTTTGATCGTTAAAAATGGCTTAAATTTTATGTTTGTTAGACTTAGTTTTGATACTATGTAAAACCCATAAGTTAGTAATCATGATTGCGTATTTATATAAAATACATTTTTTGGAACTATAGTTATCTTGATTGCTTATTGAATGTATAGTTATCTTGGATCTTGCTTTGATGTTGTTCATGTATCATAGGATGAGTTTTCTTGGATTTATGTTTTTCTTGTTATGCATTGTTTGACTTTTGGAACTAGTTAACTCATGTGAAGTATAGTGTTTAAAGTTTAGGTGCTTTTGCACATTTAATCTACTACTCCCTCCGCCTTTAATTAAGAGGGGTTGACTTATAAATACCCCCCATCCCACTTTTTACCACCCTCAACACCACCCCAGGCCCACTGTATTCGACAGTATAACACAGTTTTTTATCAGTTTCTGTTACGTATTTTTTGACATTTTAATACTTTTGACTTGTTAAACTTTATATTTTCTTTTCCGTAGTTTTAGTTTCACAGTTTTATAACGAAAACATTATTATTATTTTTTTTAAATGGTGGGGAGGGTATGGATAACTTGTCCCAATTAATAGTTCACGTTTACTTTTCGGGTTATCTCATTTTAGTTGTCCACAGTTGAATATAGATAGAGAAGTTTGATCGAGTTTACCATATTACCTTTACCTGAAATTATTATTGCAAACTTTAAAAAAGACATTAATTAATAAGTTAAAGGTAAAACTGTGATTCTCCAAAAAAAGTAAGAGAGAAAAAGCAGTAATAATTATGTTTTTCTTAAACTGTGTGTTTTTTGTTTTGGGAAAAAATGTTTTTGGAATGAGGGAGTATTAGTTTCATATACAAAGTACACATTTGACTTAAAAGTTAAAAAGTTCAAACCATGCTTATGAAGCTTTAAATGTACATACCGCCGCTTAGTGGTTTCATGGCTGTAATGGAATCAAGAGTTCGCGTGTTTGAGATGTTAAATAGACTATGATAAAAAATAAAAAATAAAAATGTACTATAATGTTGTTTTTTCCGTCGTATTGAGAAATTTGATCATTTTGAACCTAATTATCAGAAAATCAGAATCATATACCAGAAACTGAGTATGGCGACTTTGCTTGTTTAAACTCACATCCAGTAGCCCCTTGATAGGGTATACTCATCTTTTATTTTTTAAGAAAAATGTGATAGGAGAAATGATTAGAGGGTGTGAGAAGATTCAAGTATGTGACGTGACTGACATCATACTTAGCTTATTTGGAAATTTTCCTAATATCTTCATTTACTGTCAAACATTTTCGAATTATGGAAAACGTGTTTATGTTCCTATCTTTTTGAAGTATCGTTGTTTATGTAGGTGTTGCGGATAGTTGCACCAAGAAAGGAGTCACACAATTCACTGATCTTTTAAGCGAGTGGTCTAATACTCAAGGATATTGCATGTATGCTATATTTCATTTACTTTTGTTTCTAATGTCAATTCTTGGACGTAAATTAGTACATCACATAGTGTAATATAGTACTGTAACTGTTTGCATTATGTGTAGAGAAATTGGAAATGGAGCATGGGATTCCTGGTTTATGCCCTTTGAGGATCAGGTGAGTATTTCAAATTAGTTCCAAACAAATTTATGTTTTTTTTTGGAATGATAAGTTTTGACTTGGGATTTTCATGATTTTTCGTGCAGATTGAGATTGCTTGTGAGAAGGTAATGAGGCCGCCACCAAATACTTTTTAGTTTTTATGAGTTACTTTTTTTACTCTCCCTAAATGTGTACTTTCTACGATTAACAGGTGAAGAACATGAGTGAACTCAGTCAAGGTTATAACATAGTTGGACTTTCCCAGGTGAGAATGATCAAAATTTCTTAGGGTTTGTTTAGTTGGTGAAAAATATTCTATTTTTCGAAAAACCGTTTAGTCAGCACATTTTTGAGATGTTTTTCTGAAAGAATGAAAATATCATTTTTTCAAAATTTAACTAGAATTTAGGAAAGAGCTCTTTACTCTTTCCTATATTTTCTTTCTACTTTTTTACATCCCCTTGTATTTTTCAATTTTTGTAAAAAAAAATTCATCTAAACGCATTCTCTAAATTTATAGCACCCTTCTAGGTATGAAATCCCTTACTTGTTTCTAAAGAAATTGAAATAGAAAATTAAAGAAATTTTTCTATAACTAAACGCACCCTTAACTTTTTGCACAGAATTTGACATTTTTACTAAACAAAGTTACTTCCTCAAATGAGAAGGTGTTATCTCATTATTAGTTTTCCAATGAAATTAGTAACTCTTTCTAAGAATCCCTGGGTTCTATCAGTAGCAGAGCTAAAGAATCTATGATGGGTGCACGAAGTCTCTACTTAAAAGCTAAAACTTTTAACGCTTTTCTCCTCCACAAAAATGTTTTACCTATTTAGGGGTCCCATCTTTGCTTCTGCCACTATCAAGTAAATATAATTTGGAATTGACGATATTAAGGAAACAAACAAAATGAAATTTTCAACTAATATTTTTTAAGTGTAAAGCTAATAAGTGCTTGTGACTTTGCAGGGTAACTTGGTCGGCCGAGGGGTTCTTGAGTTTTGTGATGGAGCGCCTCCAGTAAGTGCTTATGGTAAAATTAGTCCTTAGTATGATAGCATTGCAGACAATGTGTATGGTCACCCTTATGAAGGGCAACCATAGTGTACTAAGGTCCCTTTGCTCTATTATGCATCTTTGTATACGACATTGAATTTGCATTTGTAATGAGACGGTTTTCACTAGTATAGTCCTAGAAAAAGGAGTAACCATGCACCTTGCACATACTGGATTGGCAAATCCAGGATTTCCAGCTAAGAGTATTTCTTATTATCTTTTAGTAAAAAAATATATAAGAAAAAAAGGGAATGCCTCTATTAACTTTCCTTAGACGATAATATTTATTTAGGTACATTTGTTCTTAACAGAAAGGGAAAAATACGTGTCTTGATCCTAGTACTCGTGTTTTTCATGTTAGGTGAAAAACTACATATCGCTAGCAGGTCCTCATGCTGGGGAAGCATCAGTCCCGTTTTGTGGTGTAAGTCTCCAATACTCTGAAGGAATACACTTTTATGCATACGTACTCCCCATATTTCTCCTCTTTTAACCGCATAACTTTACAGAACTTTTCGTTCATGAAGATCTTGTTTTACTTTTTCACAGAACGGGGTGATGTGCGTTTTGGTGGATGCGTTGATAAAGTTAGCAATTTATAGCGATTATCTCCAGGTTAGATTTACATCTTTGTAAGTTGTAACCTGAACCACCTGAAAAATTCTTTATTATTATTATTTTTTTGGAAAAAGACTAATAGATTGCATAAGACAAATAAGTATATATGATCTTGAAGGCAACCTCTACGCATTTTACTTACAAATGGGTTGATTCGGAGTATGTTTTAAACTGTAACCGAGCAAAAGGGTTTAAGCATAGAAAACTAAACTTACTTTGGTAATCATATTTGACACTAATTGTTTTTAAAAAGTTTGAAGTTATTGTGCAATAGTGGTACAGGTCAACTCAACCCTACCCATTCCAAAACTACCTGTTTTGACCCATCCATATTGCGACCTATACCCGTATGTCATACAACATCCGTCTGCATGTTTCTGCTACATGGTACATGCAATCTCCTGCTTATTTTCGCATTAAAGCTATTGAAAAATGTGGTTGGTACTGATATTATCTCACGACAACTATCACAGGGTTTTTAAGGATTTTTTTTTTTTAATCAACACTGAACATTTTGTCGATATTATGTGTTCAGATTACATTATATATTATCAACTGCTTTAACTACTGATGTACTTATTTGTCGTAGTAAAGGTTTTCTAGGTACTTTTTTTCCTTTGTGTGATTTGCCTGAAACTCGATGTTGCATGTACAGGAACACTTGGCTCCAGCAAATTACATTAAGATCCCAACTGTGAGTAAAAATGATCTTATCTCTTCATGAAACAAGTAACAACCGTATGAACTTGCGGGGCAAATTGAGAAATTAATGATCTTTTTAATGTTTAAGAGGATCAATTACTCATATTTTGATAAGTTTTAATGTTTTCTAGGATCTTGATGCGTATCGAGAAGGGTGTAAATTCCTCCCGAAGCTAAACAATGAGTTTGAAAAAAACGCTACATACAAAAAAAGATTCTCAAGCTTGCAAAATTTGGTGCTTATAATGGTAAGGTTACAAATCTCCTCTTTTTTCATGGCTGGGCTATTTTTAATGTCAATAATCGATTTCTTATGTGATTTTGTTTCCTGAAATGTATTTCAGTTCGATAAAGAATCAGTTTTGGTACCGAAAGAAACCTCTTGGTTTGGATACTTTCCTGATGGATCCTGGGATCCAATACTCCCGGCGCAAGAGGTAAGATATTTGTTTTTTGCCAAGTAGGTGATGGATTTTGAGTTGTACAGTAAAATTCACCAATGCATCCCTGGATCCTTGACTTTGTTTATGCATTGACAGACAAGACTATATAAAGAAGACTGGATCGGTTTGAGGATGTTGGATGAAGCAGGGAGGGTCAAATTCATAAATGTGACAGGAGGTCATCTCGATATGGCTGATGATGACATGAAGAAGTATATTGTGCCATATTTAGTTGATGAGGAAATACTTGAGAATCCAACTCTAACAAAATCGTCCGGAAAGGAGTCTTCGTCTTATAATGATTCCACCATGGGATCCATCAGAAAAGTAGGAGGACATCAGGATCTTCAACTAAACGTTGTACATCGCTTGTGAGACGACGTTTCTTCACAACATACCTGCAGGGCTTATGTAATTTTATTAAATTAACCTTAATTCTTAAGTTAAATAGCTCAAAATGCATGTCCATTAGAATTATGATGAATAAAAAGGCTTGATTTTTTAGAGCTTAAGTATAGAAATATGCTTTCAAATTCTGTTTGGTAAAGCGAGCTGAATCTAAAACTTTAGCTCGGCTACTTACAAGTTTTGAGATAAAAAATTTCAGAAAAACACAACAGAAAAAAATAAGGAAAATTCTTAAAAATAGCAACAACAACTTTTAAAAAAAAAAACATTGGAAAGAACCAGTCCTTGTGAAAAAAAGAAGTATGGTACGGAGTAATAGATTCTGAAAAACCAGAAGTTAAGAAAGATTAGTGAAAAATCTGTGTGTCTCTTACATACACGCGTACATTTTCGTGAACAATTTTGAGAAAAGAATGTCCGAGTTTACTCCTGAAAATCATGACAAAAGAAACAACCCGTTTGAAACCTTTATAAGATGCGGTTTATCACAATAACTGCCACTTAGAACACAACACAGAAAGCACATTCTATTTGTCTGCATTGTATTTGCCAAATCAAGAAAACAATAGGTAAAGAAACTACCCAGCCTGAAGCCTATAACAAATTAAGTACAAGTAGATGTCGATAAAAAGTACTAAGCCTAGCCAAGTCCACGAGAAGCCAGTATTTCCAGATGTTGATCGAATATGCGGCTTTGCCTAGATGGGTCAGGAATTTATGATTCAAGTATACATCATCATATGAAATTTTGTTTCAAGAATGCATTAGGATAACTTTTTTTTCCTCTAAACGACGCTAGGGGCACCATTGATCAGCTAAATAGGTCTGGACCCTCAATGATATAAGCCAAAAGTGGTAGCACACGTGCTATGCATGTGAGAGGTTCAAAAGACAGTTGCTGGGAGAGTTTGTTAGAGTAATTTTATTCTTTTTCCTGTTCTAGTATAAATATCCTATAACTTTCATTTGTTAGATTCATTCAAGAACTTGTAAGTGAATTATCTCTTTACATTCAATAGCAAATGATTGCACCATTTATCTTCAATTTCTGTTCATAATCAATGAGATTCTGGATATTTGGTTTCTAATTCTTCAATTCATAATGAGTTCTGGAATTGGATCACAAAATTCGGTTGTTGAAGTAAAAATCTGCGGGTCGATCGGTATCGAAGTTAGATCCTTCGGACGAGGTCTTACCAATGTCCCGAAGCACCTACACACAAGAAACACGCACGTTAAGCTCGCCTTGGGTTTTATCCCAAGACCAAGCTCCGGCGTGAGAGTAAGTATTTGTGGTAATCCGTAGGGTAAGACAATAATTGAGAGTAAATGCTAATAGTAAAAGTTAGTTGTGAATCGTAAATGAGGTGGGTATTTATACTACCCATCCTTGATACCTGTAATTGCGGCGCTCTGACTATTAGGATTCGCACGGGACATAATCCCGTGAAATCTAGGGTGGCGGCGCTCTGACTGCTATTGCCACTTGCCCAA
This sequence comes from Artemisia tridentata subsp. tridentata, assembly GCA_021014915.2. Lineage (NCBI taxonomy): Eukaryota > Viridiplantae > Streptophyta > Magnoliopsida > Asterales > Asteraceae > Artemisia > Artemisia tridentata. The sequence goes on from CP139505.1 coordinate 175,213,413, forward strand.
AGGATAAAGCCACTTGTCCAAAGGGTAAAGGTTGTTCTGGACGAAAAGGTTATGTGCCTTCGGACCTGCCTTCCGGAAAGTGTCATGTCGTCCGGACGTCCGGACAAGACGGGCCGTCCGGACACATACGCCAACATGTCCCCCCTAGTATCATAGTATTGGTTATACCGATAGTATGATACTTTGTAAAAATTTCCGTTTTGATTTTTCCGAAGTGTTTGGTCTTTGGTTCTGCGAGTTGGATTTTATGTATGACATGCCAAAAATCATAATTGTTCGTGTTTAAGGATCGCCGTCATTTTTACAATGTCCTTGTGATTTGGACACGTGTGCGCGTGTTTCGTCGTGTGGAGGAGAGAAAGCCACGTTGGCGTTTGACACGACGCGACATTTCGCACTCCTCACCTTTGCCTATAAATAGCGCCATTTGTTTCATTTTTACCAACGTAATTTTACACACTCCTCTGACACACTTTCCGCTAGCATTTTTCTGAACAAATTTTTCGATTAATCCGAGCGGTTTCTACGTAACTCATTCGTCCAAAGAGGTTGTTTCGTATTACCCATATTTTGTGTTTTTTGTTGTTCGGCTATACCCTCTCTTCCTTAGGTTAAGCTATGTCGGGTTCACCCATTCCGATTCATGAGGAGGATGCTCCGGAAGCTGAGGGATTTTTGCCCAAGTTCGACATTCAGAAATATACTTCACGTATGGACGAAGGGGCTGTGACCTTGGTGGCTATGGAGTTTGGTATACCGGAGGATTTACATCCGAGGCCACCTCCGGAGAATATGACTATGGATGAATTGCCGGATGACGCGATAGGTTTATATTTGGAGTATTTTTGTGAGGGCGGTCTTAGTGTGCCATTTTCCACCTTTTTGTTGGATGTGATTAGGTATTATAAAGTCCATATTTCTCAATTAGTTCCGTTAGGTCTGCATCGTGCTACTCTTTTTGAAGTGTATAGTCGGAGTTTGCACATTACCCCCGCTACTACTTTTTCCGAGCGTTTTACAAACTGAGCAAGCAAGGCCACTGGTTCTCTTTCAAAAAACGAGGTGATAAGGATAGGAATGTTTGCTTTAATGAGATCTTGACCTATTTGAAGGGTTGGAAGTATAACTTTTTCCTGATAGACAGACGGGCCATTCCTTTTGCTATGCCTTGGAGGCATCATGATTCTGACATCTCGGATTCTTTTCCGAAAGGGGAATTTAGCATCGAAGATGCTGCGAGGTTGTCGGAGAATGTAATCGATCTTATTCAAATTCCTCCGGGTTTCCTTTATGTCGTCGGACTAACTTCTCACTAGGAATATCCCGGTTATCGGGCGGCGCTTAGAGATGCCGAGGGAAAGGGTATAGCCTTTGCTTTGATTTTTCTTGTGTGTTGATGTGTATATCTGTGCTTATTTCCGACTAATTTATATTTTTAACTTATTTGTTTGCAGCTTTGACAATGTCTGATTACTGGATTAAACCCAAATTCCGAAAGGGAGCGACCATGACGAAAGGGGACAAGTACCGAGAGGGTCAATCTCACGAGCTGCATGTGACCGAACCGGCCTAGTCGAATGCTGACATTCCGGAGAAGACCGATGAGCAGAAAAAGGTCGAAATGGCGGATGAGAAAGTGTTGGAAGCGAAGCAGAGGAAACAGGAGCAAGCTGCTGCTCGGCTAGCTCTTAAAGCTAAACAGGGAGGGGTGGGAGTTAGCAAGCAGATCAACACTCGTGGCAAACGTGCCGGTGGGGAAGGTGGTCCCACCCATCCGTCTAAGCGGGGAAAGTCAACAAGTGATGTCCCTGTGGTAGATTTGGACTCTGCGGAGCATATTCCTGCCCCCATCCCTATTCGATCATTGCATCCGAACGAGTCGGGGAAACAGCCGGAGGGTGAGGAGGGTGCGAGCAATAAGTTTAGGGTTGCTGATGCTGGTAAGTTATCGGGATGTATTTATATGTGTGTTTCTCTCTTCCTTCCCCTTTTTTTTATTTATGGTTGTAAGAGTCGCATTGTTTGTTGTTTACCTTTCAGGAAGTCCTTTGGTTGCCTCCTCCGGTCGTGGTAAAGAGAAGATTATTGATGATGATGAGGATAAGGACGAGTCTGCTTCCAAAGGGTTGTTTATGCCGGAGTGGTCAGTGAAGAAGAACGCACATCTGAACAGCTTCTCGGTGTGCCGTGACTTAATGGTTCATCTGCCCACCCCTCGGGAGGAGCAATATTTGGAGAGTTTAGATGATGAGGATGCTTGCCAGCGTGCTTGGATGTTGCTGGGTAAGAATGACGTGGCTCAGTCGGACATGTCGTTTCGGTTTGAGACCCTTCTCCGTAAATACAACAGTCTCACCCTTGCTCATCAAGATTGTGACCGTACTGCCAAGGAGAACTTTCAACGCTTTAGTGATATGTTGAGAGAGATGCAGAGATTGAAAGATGAGCATTCCGGTTGCGCCGCACGGGAACCGGAAAAGCTAAAAAGGTTACGTCTTGAGTACTCCAGTTGTATGGTTAAGGAGTCAAGTTTCAATGACCGCATCTCGGAGTTGGAAAAGGAGAAGGAGGAATGGAGGAAGGTTTCTGGTGACCAGGCTGAGAAAATCAGGTTATTGGAGGCTGAGCTGGACAAAACCAAGCTCTTGTTGAGTGACGAGGAGATGGAGAACCAAGAGCTCCGAAAAGAGAAGCAGGATCTGGCCGTGAGGATGGGTCACACGGAGATGGATCATTTTATAGTGGTGAAGGAATTTGTTCCAGAAATGGTTCGTCGTCTTCTTAATAGTCACGAGTACAAACAATCTCTAGCCCTTCCATTTAGCCTTTCTTTTATGGCTGGATTTTTAGATGGTGTTACTCTGGAACGTTCCAAGGAGGATGTGGCCAAGGTCATAGCGGATGTGAAAGATTTGGATTTGGAGGCTGAGGAAAAGTTTCATCCTTTGTATGACAAGCTCTTTGTGACTGATATCCTTATGTGCAGAAATTTAGTGATGCTTGTTATAAGCCTCTTGCGGAACTCATGAATATCTTTTCGGATCCCACTCCACCCAAGCCTACGGAGGTTGTTTTGGCCGATGTTACTACCGGGGCGACTTCCGGGGCTCCTACAGCTGAACATCCTACCGTCCAAGATTCTACTGTGGAAGAAAATGTCTCTGCTCCTTGAAGGAACCGATCGTTGTAAGATCTGAGTGTCTCCGTTTTGACTACGGACAAAGGCTACTCCGGATTTTATGTGAAGCTCTTATTTATTCTTGTTATGATGTTTTAGAAACAATTTTGGTGGTTTGATGTAAGGCCTTTGGGGCCGTTAGAATAGTTTGCGAACAATTGAAAGACTCGGACGAATGTAATAGTTTTGTAACCGATGGGATCATGTGTTGGGAATTAAATGTTCTGAAGATTAAGTATCAAGAATTACAAGTATTGAAGGTTAGTACTGCTGAGAAGAATACTCTAACAGTTCCAACTGCTAGTGTATATTTTAGTACTGCTGAGAAGAATACTCTAACAGTTCCAACTGCTGGTGTATATCTTAGGACTGTTCAAGTTATATCTAACCGTACTAACTGATGTTGGTACTGGTAGTACAAAGAAGGTACTGCTAGTTGATACTGCTGAGTGGATAATTGTCACATATACAACTGCTGGTTGGATAAGTATTGAAAAGATATTTGTGTACTAAAGTCAAGTATATACGGTAGATAATATCTTTTAACAAAGTGATCAATTACAAGTTGTGTTCTCAGATACATGTTGTATCTTATGTACTGACACACTCAAGATAAGTTAGCAAGTAGTTTGACTAGACTTAACAATATTGTAAAAGATCTTTCTTGTAATATAAAAGAAAGATCTTAGACTAGAGATATGCGTGTCAAAAGTGTGTGTTAAACTTATAGTGAAAAATATATCTCTCAAGAACAAAGAACAAAACAATATCACAAGATATAGAAACATAAGATTCAAGGTTGTAACCCTAGTGATAACTTAAGATCACTCGTATTATTATCTTAATAATATTGAATCGTTTGGTGATAATCTTTCATTGTTCATTATCATATAACAAACACAACTGTTCCATTTCCATAACACAAATAACCTTCTAAGTGTGATTAAGTAGATTCCGCATTCTTAATCATATTCACTCAATATATCATACACACAAAGTACAAAAGGTTTAACCTCCTTAACCGTGTGTCGAATCCTAACAAGTGGTATCAGAGCAAGGCTGATATAGTTGATTTAGAAGAAGAAGCTTAAGAAATGGATGTTCAAGATACTGCTACACATGTTGCTGCAAAGTTGCCCATGATCAAACAAAATGAGTTTGAGTTATGGAGGTTGAGAATTGAGCAATATTTCATGGTCCAAGATTATGCTCTCTGGGATATCATTACATATGGTGATTCTTTTTCACTAGGCTATTCAGATGCTATCATTGACGGCAAAACAGTAAGACAAAGAAATACTGGACCAGTTTCAAATGAAGAAAGGATACAGAAGAGAAATGATCAAAAAGCAAGAAACTTATTGCTTATGACCATTCCTGGTGAACAAATGCCATCCTTTAGCAAGTATCCAGATGCAAAAACTCTTTTTGAAGAGATTTGTGCATGGTTTGGTGGTAATGAAACTACCAAGAAAACACAAAAGACATTGCTGAAACAAAAATTTGAAAATTTCAGTTCAAATAGCAATGAATCTCTTGATAAGTTTTTTTCTAGATTACACAAGCTTGTCAGTCAGCTAAGTGTATTGAGTGTTGAGATAGCAAAGGAAGATCTCAACATGAAGTTTTTGAGAAGTCTACCTGATGAGTTCCATACTCATGTGGTTGTCTGGATGAACAAGCCAGATATTGAAATCATGAAACTCAATGATTTGTTCAATAACTTCAAAATTGTTGAACAAAGTCTAAAGAAGTCTGGAATCTATAGTACTAGTTCTGGGAATGTGGCACTCTTGACATCTCCTAGTATTAGTAAGTCAGAAGAGGTAGATGAAGTTGAAGGTGTTTTTATTGCTACATATGGTGGTCCTTCTACTAGTTCACAGAAGAATGTTGCTGGACTTGGAGATCCATCATTCTATGTATTCATGTCTAGTCAAACTAGTGGTTCTTCTCTAATTCATGAAGATCTTGATCAGTTGGATGATAATGATTTGGAAGAGATGGACATCAAATGGCAGGTTGCTTTGCTTAGCATGAGGGCTAAGAAGTTCTGGCAGAGAACTGGTAAGCAGATTACCATTGATGGTAATGAAACTGCTGGGTTTGATAAGAAGAAAGTAGAGTGTTTCAACTGTCACAGGTTAGGACACTTTGCTAAAGAATGTAGAAACCCAAGAAAGCAGTATAATAGAAGCACATGGTATAGGCAAGAGAAGAAGAAGGAAGTCACAGTTGAAGAACCAAGGGCTATGCTAGCCATAGATGGGGTTAACTATGACTGGAGCTTCATGGCTGATGAAGAGGAAGCACCAACAAATGCTGCTCTTGTGGCCACTGAGACTGCTCTAATGGCCTTCTCTGATTCAGAGGTAAATTCCATAACCAAATGTTCTGAATCATGTTCTGCTCTTAAAGATAATGAAGAACTTAAAAGAAAAGTTGATAATAGGCGAGAAGAACTAATTATTGCCTTAGCTAATTTAAGTAATCATAAAAGAGCTATAGGTGTACTTGAAAGACAAATTGCACATTTTCAAGGTAATGAATCTAAGTTTACTGATGATTTAAATGCTCTAAAAAGGGGCATAGCATTTAGAGATGAATTACTTACTAATCAAAGTAAACAATTAGCTGAAGCCAATAATAAAACTGAAAATGATAAGATAACTGTAGATGCTTTAGCTCATGCCTCAGAGGGAATGAATAAGATTTGGGAAGCTCAAGTAATTGATAAAGCTAAGTCTGGTTTAGGATACAAATCTGTTCCTCCACCATATAGAGGTGTTCCTTCACCTCCAGGTGTTGACCTAGCACACACAGGTTTTGCTGAGTTTCAAGAACCAATAATGGAATATGGTTCTAAGGTCACTAAGAGTCCTAAGATAGAAAAAGTAAGTGAAAGTTTAGATAAAACTTTACTTTATCAGGACAAGGTGTCCTTTGTTAAGAAAGGAGATGCTATAGTTGTTGAGGATAGTACAACTGATAGTGATGAAGAAGATCAGGTTATGTCTAAACCTGAAAAAGTTAAGAAAGCAGGAACTAAGGTTCCTAAAGTGGTCAAAAAGGATACTGATAGGCCTAAATCAAACATTAAACATGTTAGGAAACCAATTAGATATTGTGAACAATACAGATCCACTAGCAAGCCCAGAGGTAACCAAAGAAATTGGAATAACCTCAAGTTTGACCAATTAGGTGATGACTTTGCCTTTTTCAACAAAGCTTGTTATACATATGGTAGTTTTGACCATCTTGCAGCTTTCTGCAACCATTGGGTATCTGGGTATGAAAACAATAGGGTGAATTTCAAAAGGCAAACTCCTCAAACTCACTTTCTCTCTAGTTCTAATTTTAATAGAACAAAACCCAGAGCAGTTTCAAAAGCAGTTTCTACTGCTAGACCATTTAAGACTGTTAACCCAAAACCAACAGTTAAAAGTGCAAAAATAACTTCAAAACATGCACCAAAAACTGTTCACATGCCCATTCAAACAAAAGCAGTGGTCCAAAAACAAGTTTGGAAACCAAATGGTTCAACTGCAAAACCAGCAGTTAATACTGCTAGTCCAGCAGTTAATACTGCTAGGAAAGCAGTTAATACTGCTACTTGGAAAAATAGGGTAAATGCTGTTAAGGCCTCAGCATGTTGGATTCTTAAATCCAATGTTGCATCAACTGTCCTTAAAAGATTAAATTACATTGATGCAAGGGGCAGATCCAAGTCAGTAATGGCTTGGGTCCCAAAAGGAAACTAATACTCCTTATTACTGTGCAGGAACATTCAAATGATAAACAAGAGGATCAAGGATACTCAGATAGTGGATGTTCAAGGCACATGACAGGCAACAAGTCTTATCTCTCAGATTTTCAATCAATAGATGGAGGCTATGTTACCTTTGGAGGAGGTGTTGGTGGCAAAATTTCCGGTAAAGGTACCATTAAAACTGGAAATTTAGATTTTGAAGATGTGTACTATGTACAAGAGCTAAATTATAATCTTTTTAGTGTCTCACAAATGTGTGACAAAAAGAACAAAGTTCTTTTCTGTGAGACTGAATGTCTTGTACTTTCTCCTGATTTTAAGATGCCTGATGAAAGTCAAGTACTTCTTAAAATTCCTAGAAAGGGCAATATGTACAATGTTGACATGAAGAACATTGTTCCCAAAAAGGATTTAACTTGTCTTGTTGCAAAGGCCACACTGGATGAATCAATGAAATGGCATACGAGGCTTGGTCATATTAATTTCAAAACCATAAATCAGATTGTTAAGAATGGTTTGGTAAGAGGTTTACCTCACAAAAGATTTGAAAATGATCAAACATGCATTGCTTGTCTTAAAGGCAAACAACACAAAGCCACTTGTAAGCCCAAGATTTTTAACTCTATTAATCAATCATTGTCTATGCTTCATATGGACTTATTTGGACCTGTTTCAGTAAGTAGTATAATGCATAAGATATATTGTCTTGTTATAATTGATGACTATACTAGATTTACATGGGTTTTCTTTCTAACTACTAAGGATGAGACTACAAGCATCCTTAAGACATTCATTACACAGATAGAAAACCAAGTAGACAAGAAAGTGAAAGTCATTAGATGTGATAATGGGACAGAGTTTAAGAATAGAGTTATGGATAATTTCTGCAAACAAAAAGGTATTAGGAGATAATTTAGTGTTGCTAGAACTCCACAATAGAATGGTGTTGTTGAGAGGAAGAATAGAACACTAATAGAAGCTGCTAGAACTATGTTAGCTGATTCTAAGCTACCTATAACTTTTTGGGCTGAAGCAGTTAGCACTGCTTGCTATGTTCAAAATAGAGTTTTAGTTGTACAGCCTCACAATAAGACATCATATGAACTTTTTAGAGGTAGAACTCCTGCAATAGGATTTCTTAGACCTTTTGGATGTCATGTGACAATTCTCAATACCTTAGACCATTTAGGAAAATTCGATGGTAAAGCAGATGAAGGATTCTTTGTTGGATATTCTCTTAATAGCAAAGCATTTAGAGTATACAACACAAGAACTGGGATTGTAGAGGAAAACCTACATGTGGAGTTTTTAGAGAATAAATCCAATGTAGAAGGTCAAGGACCAAAATGGCTATTTGATCTTGAAACTCTAACCAAATCAATGAATTATGTGCCTGTTGTTGCAAAAACTAATGATTTTTCAGGTTCACAAGCAACAGATGAGGCAAGGTTAGAAAAGGAGACAAACCAAGATCATGTTTGGATGCCAATATGGTCAAGTACAAGTGTGGAATCAACTTCAACAACTGATGAATCTTCTTCTGGCAAAGCTAAAGAATGTGTTGAAGATGAAAGGAAAGAAGATGGAACTCAGGAACAACAAATTGTTTCTGCTGGTGATTCTGCTGCTGGCCCTTCAGAAATGAAAGAAGCAGAATTCTCAGACAATGAGGTGGATTTCAACAATCTTCCATCAAATTATCAAGTTCCTTCTACTCCACAAACAAGAATTCACAAAGTCCACTCCCTAGATAATGTGATTGGAGATGTACAATCAGGTGTGAAGACAAGACAACAATTGATGTCTTCAGACCATCAAGGGCTTCTTGATGCCCTTTATGCTTCAAAGCAGCATGAGTTTTCAAACTCTTGCTTGTTTGTATGTTTTCTCTCACAAGATGAACCAAAGAACATTCTGAAAGCCTTAGATGATTCAAGCTGGGTAGAAGCTATGCAAGAGGAGCTTCTTCAGTTCAAGATTCAGAAAGTTTGGGTGCTAGTTGATTTACCTAAGGATGCAAAGGTAATTGGCACTAGATGGGTTTTCAAGAATAAAAGGGATGAAAGGGGAATAGTGATTAGGAATAAGGCTAGATTAGTAGCCCAAGGGTACACACAACAAGAAGGTATAGACTATGATGAAGTTTTTGCTCCAGTAGCAAGAATTGAGGCAATTAGGCTTTTCTTAGCTTATGCTTCATTTTTAGGCTTCACAGTTTACCAAATGGATGTCAAGAGTGCTTTTCTATATGGTACTATTGAAGAAGAGGTTTATGTCTCACAACCTCCTGGTTTCATTGATCCAGAGCATCCAGATAGAGTGTACAGAGTAGTTAAAGCTCTATATGGCCTTCATTAGGCACCAAGAGCTTGGTATGCAACACTAGCTTCCTACTTAATCGAAAATGGATTTCAAAGAGGAAAGATTGATCAGACACTTTTCATCAAACAGCACAAGAAAGATCTTCTGTTAGTGCAGGTGTATGTGGATGACATTATCTTTGGGTCTACTAGGAAAGAAATGTGTTTAGAGTTTGAGAAACTTATGCATGATAAGTTTCAGATGAGTTCTATGGGAGAACTTACATTCTTTTTGGGTCTGCAAGTTAGGCAATCATGTGAAGGCATATTTATTAGTCAAGATAAATATGTTGCTGAAATACTTAGGAAGTTCAAATTTGCTGATTCAAAGGTAGCAAGCACACCAATGGACTCTGAGAAGCCACTTCTTAAAGATATAGATGGAGAAAATGTGGATGTACACACTTACAGATCTATGATAGGTTCTTTGATGTATCTTACATCATCAAGACCTGATATCATGTTCTCTGTTTGTGCTTGTGCAAGATTTCAAGTCACTCCAAAGGTTTCTCATTTATCAGCAGTCAAGAGGATTTTTAGATATCTCAAGGGTCAACCTAGGTTGGGTCTATGGTATTCTAGAGAATCACCTTTTGATTTGGTAGCATTTTCGGATAGTGATTATGCTAGTGCTAGCTTGGACAGAAAGTCAACAACTGGAGGATGTCAATTCCTTGGGTGTAGACTTATCTCATGGCAGTGTAAGAAGCAGACAATTGTGGCTACTTCAACAACTGAAGCTGAATATGTAGCTGCTGCAAGTTGCTGTGGTCAAGTTCTATGGCTTCAAAACCAACTTCTTGACTATGGGTATAATTTCTTAAACACTGTTATTCATATTGATAATAGTAGTACAATTTGCATTATTAAAAATCCAGTACAACATTCTAAAACAAAACACATTGAAATTAGACATCATTTTATTAGAGATTGCAATGAGAAAAGGTTCATTCAAGTTTTTAAAATTGCTTCAGAACATAACTTTGCAGATCTGCTAACAAAAGCTTTTGATGTTGGAAGGTTTCAGTACTTGGTAGCAAGTACTGGAATGCTTAATTCTTAAAATTTCTAATCTGTGTGGTTTTTATATATGTTAAGGTTGTACTGATATCTATGTAAATTAATACTATTAAATAGAACAGTTTGTACTGCTAGTTCATATTTTATTTAAACAGTTCATACTGTTGGTCATATATTGATACTGCTATAAGACAAATGCTATGCATTTTGTTTCTTGGTTTTGGACTAACAATTTCAGGTATGAACTATTGAGCAATAAGGAAATTTCAAGTGAAATGGAAGCAAAAGAAAAGTGATTCCAGTTGCTTTCATAAACAGGTTTATGATGGACTGAGTTTGGGAACTCATTAACAAAGGTTTGCACCTAAGTTAATTAATTCTTTAAAACTTCTTTCTTGAAACCTGGTTATCATATTTCACATTGAATTGATGACTTAGTTGGTCAGATAGTAACTGACTCAACTCCCTTTCTATCATTTTATACTTTCAAAGTATAATGAGCAAGTCTAAGGACATCTGATAGAAAGAACAGCTAGTAAAAGTGAATCTGACACTTGTGTTAGAGGCAACAATTCTATGAGCTGGAAACCCTGTCAAGAAAGCCTTTTGAATAGGTTTATCTTTACACAGGCAGTTATTTATAACTGAAAACATTGGTTCTCACACAACCAGAGGTTGCATTAAACCGAAATTTTGATTAAGTGTCTGTTATACACTTAATCCCTTCAAAATGGTTGAAAGCAGTATGGTTTTTCATAATAAAATCAAGTACATTCTGCTAAGGAAAAAGTTTCTTAAAAAAAGATTTTAAAAGAGATTCACAAAAACCATCACATGATGGACCATGAGTCAAATGTCCAATGAATCACCTCTCATAGGAGTTAACACACCTAGAAGTGATGAGGGCAACAACTTAAACTCTTAAGGAATTGATGGCTTCATGTACAACATTGTCTGAAAACAAGTTCACATTGGTAGATCAGATAATGATGGGATGATGGTGAGAGATCTTCCAAACAGGGGAGGATAAAATGTTATTTGCTTCTCAGGGGAGGAAATAAAGTTGGAAGATTAACCAATGAAAGGGAGGAAAAGACAAGAGCATACAAGATGATGAGGAAGCTGAAAATGACAAGAATAGAGCTGATTGATCGGCCTCAAACGGTCAACTAATATTGACCAAGTAAATGGTCAACAAGAGTCAAACAGATTAAGGGCACAATACAATTTACCAAAGGAGTTTAGTGTATCCCCGGGTCGTTAAGTCCCAGCGAGATGTGAATTCTGTAATAAAACGAATCTGTGATCGGGTGAAATTGAACAGGAAAAGGTTGTAAGTGATTAAACTAAGGAAATATAAAAGGAAATAGCTTAAACAAGCTATAAGAACAAGTACTTGAAAACAAAATACTTAGAAACGTTTAAAACTTAAAAACGTACGTTTAAAATAAAAATTACGTAAATGTACAAAATAAAACGTGAATTCTGACCAATATAAATCCCACGGATGTGAAAATTATACTTTTAGAATCCAAATGATAAAAGAAAATTATTGGAAAAATAAAAATATTTATTTGACTATTTATTTAATTATTATTAATTAATTACTATTTAATTACTTTTTAAACTATTTTAATTTATAATAAATACTAAATGAACAAAGAAAAATCTAAAACTTTTTCTATAAATATTATGAGGTGAAAAGAAGCTAAGAAAATTATAAAAATGAAAAGTGCTTAATTAAAAAATTTAAAAAGATAAAATCTATTAAATAGAAACTATCACTTATTTTATATTTTATTTTTCCTAAGGTCTACAGAGATAATTATAATTTTCCTAGATTCTACTTAATAAAATAAAATTTTGAAAATTAAAATATATATTTTTTTGATTATTATTCTATTTATTATGATTTAATTACTAATTTAAACTAATTAAAAGATTAAAAATATTAAAACTATTCAGAAAATTATGAAACTTTTTCCTAAATTATTTTAAGTTATTAAAAGGCTAAGAAAAATAAAAAGGTGGTGTCAGCTTATTCTTATAAGCTGCTATAAGCTGAACAACTTATATAAGCTAAAAACTAAAATGGGTTAAAATGAAAAAGGTATAAATAAAAACTGATGCAAAGTATAACTGATAAGTGAGCTAGCCCAGCTGGTTATGCAGTGAACTTGTCACCCAGGGAACCCAGGTTCGAATCCACACACACCCTTTTTGCTCAAACTTATTTTTTTGGACTTTTTCTGTTTGCTACTTATCTATAAGCTAATATTAAGCAACTTTAAAACTGGACTTATTTTTAGAACAAGAAAATAAGCTGGAAACAAGCTTCTAAAGCTTAACAGTCCACTATAAGCTTTTTAAGACTAGGATTCTTCAAATTAAGCTAAAAGCTGGAAAATAAGCTAAGAGCTTATAGAAAGAGCTAAAATGGACTGAAAGAGCTTTAAATAAGCTAAAGGAACTAGAGAAAGCCAAGGTCAAGAGCTATAAAGCTCTCAATAAGCTTATGGCTTATCTGAGTATGCTGATGCAGGCTGCACAGGGCAAAATTGCCTAGTTGCAGGCCTGGATTTAGTGGCTTAGAAGGGTTCTAAAAATCACAAGAAAAATCCTAGATGGAGATAAGCTGGGTGAGCTTATATATCCAGAGTTTCAGCTTCTGAGGGCTTAAGATGAGTGAATTAAAAATCTGTCTAGGGTCTATAGAAACCACAAAAAACTGATTTGTAGACTGCTTGATGTGCAGACTTGTGCAGATTTGTGTAGAGTAAACAAGACCAAACCAAACTTTGTAAATACACTAAATGGTCCAAAATGAACTCAGAGAAGCCAAGTTTGAGGTCCAAATAAGCTTGTGGCTTATATTGGCTTATTTGATCATTTTGAAGGCTGAAATGAACACAGAGCATACAAAAGCATTATTTCTATCTAAATGGCCTATCAGAACTTCAAAATAGCTTATATGGAATAAGTTAAGCTGATTCTAAGTTGGACAATTGGCAAATGTACAGTACAAGCTGATTTTTGACCTTTTGACTAGTTTAAACCAAACAACCCTTTAAAATAAACTGTGGTGATTTTAAAACTTAAACAGATTATTTAAACTAGAAATCTAAACAAACTGAGTTTAACTAGTTTATTTGAGTACTAATAAGTATTTATCAACTGGAATTAAGCTAGATTAAGCAGTTTTACTATATAAGCTTATTTTTGGCTTTTTTTTTAGAGTTTTTAAGTAAAATGAAAACAAAGTTATTGAAAACTGATTTTATTTATGATATATAATTAGAAACTATTAATAAGAAGGAAATAACAATAATAAGCTAATATTAAGCTATGGAACAGTAAAATGCAAAATTAATGAAAAACTAACAAAATGCTTACAACTGTATTTGCTAAAAGGACAAAGGAACAAGGACCAAGAACACTCCTAGCTTGTTCTCACAAGCTAGAAAAACCCAGAAAAGCCTTCCTAGATAGCTTATACCACCCAGAACAGCTTATTGTGAGCTTATGTTGACTTTGTTGACTTTCTTCATCATTTGAAATTAAGAACTGATATACACTATATAAGCTTACAGAAAGCTATTATAAGCTTGTATAAGCTTATAGTAAGGGTATTTGAGCTTTTTATGATGATTAATAAGGACTTAGAGCTTATTCGGATTAACAGATAACTTGAAATCTTATTATAACTGAAATTTAGAACAAGAGTGCTTCGCATAAGATTAACTTGACTGAATTTAACATAAATTACAACTGAGAAATGAAAATTACAAACTATGATCACTAAAATTGAAATACGATTTAATCTAAAAATTAACTACTCCTTCTAATCTATTACAAAGGCCTATAAATACTAAAAACTTGCTGGGAAACCCTTTTTCGACATCCCTCAATCATTCTGCACCCTTGGATTGCTTCAATTTAATCTCAATCGTTCAAACTGCTTTTGGCGCCAAAAGTCTTGATAGTTGATTAGAGCAGGTTTAGAGCAATTAAAGAATTTTGGTTGATTGTGGAGGTGGAGGGGACAAATTGTGAAGTGGGTAGTGAGCTGGGGGTGAGGTGGAAGGGATTGTAGCAGCTTGATTGGTGAGGTGGAAGAAGGAGCAGGATAGGCGGTTTTTGTGAGGGTTTGACTTTCTGGTTACTGTACATATTTGACTTTTTATTATTTAAGCAGCTTTGACTTTTCATGGGTCAAACATGGGTTATTTTGGATTTTGGGGAATAGAAATGGGTTAAGGGTTTTGAAAAATGGGAATTTAGAATTGTTTAAACTTCAAGGACCTAATTTGCCACTTTCTGAAAGTTCAGGGACTAAACTTGCCATTTTTAAAACTTGAAGGACCAAAACTGCCATTTCTTTAAAACTTTCATCCAAGGACCAATATTGTAAAAGTTAAATAGCTTAGGGACCTTGAATGATATTTTTAACACCAGGGACTATTTTTGCCAATTTTTGAAAGTTAAAGGACTGAAATTGACAATTATGCAAACTATGTTCGTTTTTCAACTGTTTTCAATCATTTTGCACTTGCAACACATAAAAACACAATCAAATGATATTTCCTGTATTTTGAAGCATATCTGCATGTTTTTAAATGTTTTTGCAGTCTAAATGTGACAGAAATGATGAGTATTTAGACACTCATCAATCCCCCACACTAAACTATTGCTAGTCCCTAGCAATCCTTTTTGAAAATTTAATGGATTTTACTCTTTACCAGAAGCCATTACTTCTGGAGTAGCCAATGTTTTAGTATGTGATACTTTGGTACAATGATAACCAAATGATTTTGAGCAAATCATCAGCTGTCAACGGATTTGACTTGTCTTTACCAAAAGCCGTTTGCTTTTGGACTAGCCAACTCTTAGATAAAATACAGTTATTATCTTTGGTGAGCTGATTACCAATTATGGTTTTCCAATGCCTTTACCACAAGCCATAACTTTGCAGGCTAGCCAACTCTTCACTTATAAAGATATGGTGAGTCGAATACCATACAATTTTTGGCAAATTGTAAGCCATAAACGGATTTGAGATATCTTTACCAAGATCCGTTTGCTCTCGGATTAGCCAATCCTTATGTGGGTTAGACATGGCGGACTGATAACCATTTATTGCGTTCTAAGTGAGAAAAAATTTTAAAATTTTAGCCAAAATGGGGTACTAGATGGTACATATGATCAAATTCGCTAGAATTCCCCCCCCCCCCACACTTAGAACTGAATATTGCCCTCAATATTCAAAGTACCGGTTGTTAAACCAACACTTAGAACGTGAAAAAGTAATACTAATAGCCATTATTTTATATATACATATAATTTTTTTTTTTCAAACAAAATGTACATATATACAACATGTGGGGCATCTCCCCCACACTTGGGTGTTAGAAAAAAGAAAGAAGTCAGAGACATGGGTGAAAACCCATGTTGTGCTAATATTTTTGTTCACCGAGTCACTTAGCTTGACTCGACCCCGCATTCATTGGTCCATGGGGAAAGTTTGAAGATCCGGGACAACCATGGGTGGTATGTCCTCTCCAAAGTAGTGTTTTAACCGATGACCATTCACTTTAAAATTTGGACCGTCATTTTGAGATAACTCAACGGTACCATATGGATAAACCTTTGTAATAGTGAATGGACCAGACCAACGGGATTTGAGTTTTCCCGAGAAAATCTTCAATCTTGAATTGAAAAGAAGGACTCGATCACCAACGTTGAAAACGCGGTTCTTGATTTTAGAGTCATGAATCTTCTTTGTCTTTTCTTTATAGATCAAAGAGTTCTCGTAAGCTTGATCACGTAGTTCATTTAATTCATTCATTTGAACTTTACGGTGATCACCCGCAGTTTGGAGGTCAAAGTTAGCATGTTTCAAGGCCCAGTAGGCTTTGTGCTCTAATTCGATCGGAAGATGACATGCCTTTCCGTACACAAGCTTGTAAGGTGTACACCCGATGGGTGTTTTGTAAGCTGTACGGAAGGCCCATAGTGCATCATCCAATTTATCCGACCAGGATGCACGATTTTCACCTACAGTCCGTTCCAAGATTCTTTTAATACCCCGATTTGAAACTTCTACTTGCCCACTTGTTTGTGGGTGATAAGCAGTAGAAAGACGGTGAGTTACACCATACTTTTGCATGACTTTATCAAACTTGTCATTGCAAAAAAGCGTACCACGATCACTGATTATAGCACGTGGAGTTCCAAAACGGGCAAACAGAGCTTTGAGGAATTTTACAACAACTCGGGCATCATTGGTGGGTAAAGCTTTCGCTTCAACCCATTTTGACAAATAGTCAACAGCCACAAGAATGTATTTATTTCCTCGAGATGATGGAAATGGCCCCATAAAGTCAATGCCCCAGACATCAAAGATTTCACAAACTTGAATAGCATTTTGTGGCATTTCATTTCGTTGTGAAATATTTCTGTGACGCTGACAAGCGTCACAAGTTTTTATGAGATCATAGGCATCCTTATAAATTGTGGGCCAATAAAACCCGGAATCAAACACCTTTTTGGCGGTGTAGTTTGGACTATGATGGCCCCCAGTGGGTCCAGCATGGCAAGCTTTGAGAATGTCAATAGCTTCCTGTCCATAAACACACCGTCGGATGACTTGATCCGCACAGACTTTGAATAAGTAGGGGTCGTCCCAGAAGTAATGTTTAACATCCTTGAAGAATTTGTTCTTCTGTTGGGTCGACATCCCTTTCACTATGAAGTTACCCGCATGGTAATTTGCGAAGTCAGCAAACCATGGGGTAGTAGAATCTCCACGAAAAGTAACCGCATTGAGTGTCTCGAGAGGAAATGTTTCATTTATTTCCTTTTTCTCAAAAACATCTTGGTGTGGGTTCTCTAATCGGGATAGATGATCAGCAGCTAGGTTCTCAGCTCATTTTTTATCACGTATAATGATATCAAATTCTTGCAGGAGGAGAACCCAACGGAGCAATCTCGGCTTTGCATCTTGTTTTGCAAAGAGATATTTGAGAGCCGAGTGATCCGTATACACTACACATTTTGTTAAGATCAAATATGGCCGAAACTTCTCAAAGGCATACACTACAGCTAATAATTCTTTTTCTGTAGTGGTGTAATGAGTTTGAGCTTCAGTCATAGTTTTACTTGCGTAGTGGATAGGCTGAAAGTGTTTGGCTTTTCGTTGCCCCAGGACTGCACCTATGGCAAAGTCACTTGTATCGCACATAAGTTCAAAAGGTAAATCCCAGTCGGGGAAACCAGAATGGGTGCTTCAGTAAGCTTTTTCTTTAATGTTTCAAAAGCTTCTATGCACTCGGGTGAGAAGATAAAAGGAGCATCCTTTTCAAGGAGATGAGTCATAGGCCGGGCGATTTTAGAAAAATCTTGTATGAATCTACGATAGAAACCGGCATGACCCAGAAAACTCCTAATACCTTTGACGGTAGTGGGATGAGGTAATTTAGCAATGACACCAACTTTAGCTCTGTCAACCTCAATCCTGTTCTTTGATATCTTATGGCCGAGGACAATGCCTTCTTTGACCATAAAATGACTCTTCTCCCAATTTAGACAAAGATTGGTGTCTTTACACCGTTTCAACATGTTTTCTAAATGGGAGAGACATGTTTTGAATGAATCCCCAATGACCAAGAAGTCATCCATAAAGACCTCCATTGTTTTCCCGATCATATCGGTAAATATGGCCATCATACACCTCTGGAACGTGCCTGGAGCATTACATAAGCCGAAAGGCATACGTTTATGAGCAAAGGTTCCATAGGGGCATGTGAAGGTGGTCTTTTCTTGATCTTGTGGATCAATGGGGATTTGAAAGTAACCTGAGAAACCGTCAAGGAAACAATAGTACTCGTTTCCCGCTAATCTCTCAAGCATCTGATCCATGAAGGGTAGAGGAAAATGGTCTTTACGGGTAGCATCATTTAACTTGCGATAGTCAATGCAAACACGCCACCCCGTAACCAATCGAGTTGGAATCAACTCATTTTCATCATTTGTGACAACAGTTATGCCACCCTTTTTTGGAACACAGTGAATGGGACTAACCCAGGGACTATCAGAGATGGGATAAATCAATCCTGCATCAAGAAGTTTGAGAACCTCTTGTTTGATAACATCATGGATTCTAGGATTCACCCTTCTTTGGTGTTGGACTGCTGGTTTAAAGTCATCCTCCATTAAAATTTTGTGAGTACAAAATTCAGGGTTGATACCCTTTATGTCGGAGAGTTTCCAAGCAATTGCTTGCTTGTGTGACTTCAAGACCTTTATTAGAGCAGTCTTTTCCTCACCACTTAAATCTTTAGCAATAATGACGGTAATTTATCATCACCCTCCAAAAATGCGTACTCAAGATGAGGTGGTAAGTCTTTGAGTTCGACCTTAGGAAATTCATCGGTTTTCTCAACTGATTTGATTTCCTCATTATGAAGTTCAACGGGAGGGAGTGGAGGAGAATTGTCCTGATTCAACAATTTCTCAAGAAGAAGAATATCTCCCTCCAGATCAATCTCAGCGTTATCAATTCCTTCTAGAAATGAATCACACTTGAGAAAAGCCTCGATCTCTTCCAAAATGAAATCACTTCCCTCAAACGGAGTGAGAGAAGGGGAAGAGTCGGAAATGATAGGTAGAGAAGATGTGGTGGGATCCCCACTCACAGAATTATGAGAATAACCAAGAAACTCTTGAGAGTACTCCTTTGAAGCAATATCAATGACATCGATTCGGTTAACCGATTCAGAATCATAATTTGAGGAGTACCTCAAAGTTTGATCGAGGTTAAAGGTAACAGCTTCATTACCCACATGTAATGTGATTTCATGCTCAAATACATCAATGAGAGCACGGCCCGTTCTTAGGAATCCTCTTCCAAGAATGAGAGGAACCCTAGGATCAGCATCGAAATCAACAACCACAAAGTCAGCTGGAAAATGGAACTTTCCTACTTTCACAAATACGTCCTCAGCAATGCCTCGGGGACGAGATATTGAACGATCTGCAAGCTCAAGAGTCATGCATGTAGGAGTAAGAGCCGGAAGAGAAAGTTTCTTCCACACTGAATGAGGCATCAGGTTGATGCTTGCACCAAGATCGGCCAAGGCACAGCATTCAACCATTCCCGGAAATACACAAGGTATTAGAAACTTTCCAGGATCTCCAAGCTTCTCGGGAAGCTTTTTCAAGATAACTGTTGAGCAGTTCTCATTTAATGGAGTTTTTGCCATTTCAAACAGTTTTTCCTTGTTGCTTAACAAGTGTTTGATTGTGGATGCAAACTTGGGCATCAGAATGATAGCATCCGCAAAGCTTATGTCAAAATGTAATTCTTGAAAGATTTGAAAGAATTTATCCATTTGTTGACTAGCCTTTTCACGGAGCTTTTGCTCATTTAAACGTGATGGGTAGGGAATAGAAGGTTTGGATTTAGGGTTTTCAACCTGGGTTTCAGGAGATTCAAAGACAACTCGTGGTTTTGGTTTGGTTTTCGGGACAACTTGAGGTTGGACGTTGTCGGTACCTCCGTTATTAGTAGGAAGTACCTTGTCCTTAGTCACCTCAGGTTCACTACCCACTACCTTGGGAGGAGAAGAAGAAGAAGTGGTAGTAGGAATAGTGGGTCCATCATATGAAGCACCACTTCGGGTTGTGATCGCCTTAACATCGCCCTTCGGGTTAGCGATCGTGTTGCTCGGAAGTTTTCCTGAGCCCGAAGGTTGATCATTTAAAGATTTTTTAATCTCATAGATCTGGCTGACCAACAACCTGTTTGTGTCCTCTTGAGCTTTCATGAATTGCCTCAATAACTCATCAGATGATGGTTGTGGGGCTGGAATGGCTTGAGGTTGATTAGGGAAATTTTGGATTCGGTTATTTTGATTATAACCTTGATGTTGAAAATTCCCTTGATTTGGATTACCATTTCCCTGAAAATGATTTCCCTGGTTGGAATTGTTTCGGTTAAAGTTTCCTTGGTGTTGGAAACCTTGATTTTGTCCAGAATTGAAATTCCCTTGGTGTTGATAACCTTGGTTCATTCGAGGTTGGTTTTGGTTTCGGTTTTGCAAATTCTGGTTCTGATTGAAACCGGGTGGTCCTTGGTAGGTGTTAGCTCGGTAACTTGGTTCCAATTGAGGACGGTATTGATTACCTCCCTGATTTGAAGTACCGGCTATAGCATTAACTTCAAAAGGACTACCATCGGTGGCAATACAGTTGTAGTATGCATGAGGGCCACCACAAGTAACACAGACTTCCACTTTCTTCACTTCAGCATGTGAAGGATTTTGTGTGAAAGTGACTTTCTTTTGGTTTGAGAGAACCAAAGCTTGAATAGCGTCCGTGAGTTTATCAATCTTAGCATTGGTGCTAGAAGTACTCACAGGAGATGAAGTAGAAGGACCAGCACTGCCTGAGAATGATACGGCTTTGTTCGTGCAGTACGGACCTTAGACTTATTTTCAATAATCGCTAAAGCTTCTTTGGTGGTTTTGCTCAAAAAGTTACCTCCAGCGGAGGCATTGAGAGAATCTTGGTCAGATTGACTCACACCATTATAGAATGTGTCGATTTGCATCAACTCGGTGAAACCATGATGAGGACATTTACGAAGCAATTCTTTGAAACGATCCTACGCGTCACTAAACGATTCATCAAATCTTTGTTTGAATTTGATGATTTCATTTTTAAGACTTGTCGTTCTAGACGGGGGAAAGAATTCGTTTAGAAACTTTGTAACTAAGTCCTCCCATGTCTCAATTGAACGAGGGGGTTGTTTTTCAAGCCATATCCGGGCTTGTCCCTCGAGAGAAAATGGGAATAGAAGAAGCTTGATTGATTCAGAAGGGATATTCTTGTATTTGATGGTAGATGTAATCTTGTTAAACCATCGAATGTGAGCATGAGGATCATCCCTCTCAAAACCATAGAATTGGCTTGAGGTTACAAGATTCAGTAACCCGGTTTTGAGCTCAAAACTATTAGCCACGATGGCTGGAACAACAATGGCATCTCCATAACCCTCGATGGGTGCCTGGAGAAGCTCATTCATTGGCAAATCTGCCATGATGACAGGGTCAGTACGTACCTCAGATACGACTGATGGGGCAGAACGTCTACGACGTCTTCGAGGTATGTTTACAAGCTCACGAAAAGGGCTTGATGACCTAGAAGAACGAGTGCGCATGCACTAAGACGAGTCTAAGAATCCTTTAGAGTGATGGAAACTTAGAAAAGGGGAAGAAGATTCTTTTTGGATTTTATTTGTTTATGGAAACTTGAAATACGATATTTTTGGCTTATCGATCCGTCAAACGAATTAACTTCACAATAATTTTGGTTTTATATATATATATAAAAAATAAGAGAATATGAACAAGGATGGTAAATATACAATGGATGTATATTCAACAACACTGATTCTTCAAATACGTTTTTACGCAGCACACCTCCCCGGCAGCGGCGCCAAAATTTGATTGGTCCCAAACGGTCAACTAATATTGACCAAGTAAATGGTCAACAAGAGTCAAACAGCTTAAGGGCACAATACAATTTACCAAAGGAGTTTAGTGTATCCCCGGGTCGTTAAGTCCCAGCGAGATGTGAATTCTGTAATAAAACGAATCTGTGATCGGGTGAAATTGAACAGGAAAAGGTTGTGAGTGATTAAACTAAGGAAATATAAAAGGAAATAGCGTAAACAAGCTATAAGAACAAGTACTTGAAAACAAAATACTTAGAAACGTTTAAAACTTAAAAACGTACGTTTAAAATAAAAATTACGTAAACGTACAAAATAAAACGTGAATTCTGACCAATATAAATCCCACGGATGTGAAAATTATACTTTTAGAATCCAAATGATAAAAGAAAATTATTGGAAAAATAAAAATATTTATTTGACTATTTATTTAATTATTATTAATTAATTACTATTTAATTACTTTTTAAATTATTTTAATTTATAATAAATATTAAATGAACAAAGAAAATTCTGAAACTTTTTCTATAAATATTATGAGGTGAAAAGAAGCTAAGAAAATTATAAAAATGAAAAGTGCTTAATTAAAAAATTTAAAAAGATAAAATCTATTAAATAGAAACTATCACTTATTTTATATTTTATTTTTCCTAAGGTCTACAGAGATAATTTTATTTTTCCTAGATTCTAATTAATAAAAGAAAATTTTGAAAATTAAAATTATATTTTTCTGATTATTATTCTATTTATTATGATTTAATTACTAATTTAAACTAATTAAAAGATTAAAAATATTAAAACTATTCAGAAAATTATGAAACTTTTTCCTAAATTATTTTAAGTTATTAAAAGGCTAAGAAAAATAAAAAGGTGGTGTCAGCTTATTCTGATAAGCTGCTATAAGCTGAACAGTTTATATAAGCTAAAAACTAAAAAGGGTTAAAATGAAAAAGGTATAAATAAAAACTGATGCAAAGTATAACTGATAAGTGAGCTAGCCCAGCTGGTTATGTAGTGAACTTGTCACCCAGGGAACCCAGGTTTGAATCCACACACACCCTTTTTGCTCAAACTTATTTTTTTGGACTTTTTCTGTTTGCTACTTATCTATAAGCTAATATTAAGCAACTTTAAAACTGGACTTATTTTTATAACAAGAAAATAAGCTGGAAACAAGCTTCTAAAGCTTAACAGTCCACTATAAGCTTTTTAAGACTAGGATTCTTCAAATTAAGCTAAAAGCTGGAAAATAAGCTAAGAGCTTATAGAAAGAGCTAAAATGGACTGAAAGAGCTTTAAATAAGCTAAAGGAACTAGAGAAAGCCAAGGTCAAGAGCTGTAAAGCTCTCAATAAGCTTATGGCTTATCTGAGTATGCTGATGCAGGCTGCACAGGGCAAAATTGCCTAGTTGCAGGCCTGGATTTAGTGGCTTAGAAGGGTTCTAGAAATCACAAGAAAAATCCTAGATGGAGATAAGCTGGGTGAGCTTATATATCCAGAGTTTCAGCTTCTGAGGGCTTAAGATGAGTGAATTAAAAATCTGTCTAGGGTCTATAGAAACCACAAAAAACTGATTTGCAGACTGCTTGATGTGCAGACTTGTGCAGATTTGTGTAGAGTAAACAAGACCAAACCAAACTTTGTAAATACACTAAATGGTCCAAAATGAACTCAGAGAAGCCAAGTTTGAGGTCCAAATAAGCTTGTGGCTTATATTGGCTTATTTGATCATTTTGAAGGCTGAAATGAACACAGAGCATACAAAAGCATTATTTCTATCTAAATGGCCTATCAGAACTTCAAAATAGCTTATATGGAATGAGTTAAGCTGATTCTAAGTTGGACAATTGGCAAATGTACAGTACAAGCTGATTTTTGACCTTTTGACTAGTTTAAACCAAACAACCCTTTAAAATAAACTGTGGTGATTTTAAAACTAAAACAGATTATTTAAACTAGAAATCTAAACAAACTGAGTTTAACTAGTTTATTTGAGTACTAATAAGTATTTATCAACTGGAATTAAGCTAGATTAAGCAGTTTTACTATATAAGCTTATTTTTGGCTTTTTTTAGAGTTTTTAAGTAAAATGAAAACAAAGTTATTGAAAACTGATTTTATTTATGATATATAATTAGAAACTATTAATAAGCAGGAAATAACAATAATAAGCTAATATTAAGCTATGGAACAGTAAAATGCAAAATTAATGAAAAACTAACAAAATGCTTACAACTGTATTTGCTAAAAGGACAAAGGAACAAGGACCAAGAACACTCCTAGCTTGTTCTCACAAGCTAGAAAAACCCAGAAAAGCCTTCCTAGATAGCTTATACCACCCAGAACAGCTTATTGTGAGCTTATGTTGACTTTGTTGACTTTCTTCATCATTTGAAATTAAGAACTGATATACACTATATAAGCTTACAGAAAGCTATTATAAGCTTGTATAAGCTTATAGTAAGGGTATTTGAGCTTTTTGTGATGATTAATAAGGACTTAGAGCTTATTCGGATTAACAGATAACTTGAAATCTTATTATAACTGAAATTTAGAACAAGAGTGCTTCACATAAGATTAACTTGACTGAATTTAACATAAATTACAACTGAGAAATGAAAATTACAAACTATGATCACTAAAATTGAAATACGATTTAATCTAAAAATTAACTACTCCTTCTAATCTATTACAAAGGCCTATAAATACTAAAAACTTGCTGGGAAACCCTTTGTCGACATCCCTCAATCATTCTGCACCCTTGGATTGCTTCAATTTAATCTCAATCGTTCAAACTGCTTTTGGCGCTAAAAGTCTTGATTGTGGATTAGAGCAGGTTTAGAGCAATTAAAGAATTTTGGTTGATTGTGGAGGTAGAGGGGACAAATTGTGAAGTGGGTAGTGAGCTGGGGGTGAGGTGGAAGGGATTGTAGCAGCTGGATTGGTGAGGTGGAAGAAGGAGCAGGATAGGCGGTTTTTGTGAGGGTTTGACTTTCTGGTTACTGTACATATTTGACTTTTTATTATTTAAGCAGCTTTGACTTTTCATGGGTCAAACATGGGTTATTTTGGATTTTGGGGAATAGAAATGGGTTAAGGGTTTTGAAAAATGGGAATTTAGAATTGTTTAAACTTCAAGGACCTAATTTGCCACTTTCTAAAAGTTCAGGGACTAAACTTGCCATTTTTAAAACTTAAAGGACCAAAACTGCAATTTCTTTAAAACTTTCATCCAAGGACCAATATTGTAAAAGTTAAATAGCTTAGGGACCTTGAATGATATTTTTAACACCAGGGACTATTTTTGCCAATTTCTGAAAGTTAAAGGACTGAAATTGACAATTATGCAAACTATGTTCATTTTTCAACTGTTTTCAATCATTTTGCACTTGCAACACATAAAAACACAATCAAATGATATTTCCTGTATTTTGAAGCATATCTGCATGTTTTTAAATGTTTTTGCAGTCTAAATGTGACCGAAATGATGAGTATTTAGACACTCATCACTGATTCTAAAGTATTATATATATTCAGAAGGGATGAAGCATTCCAAAGGAGAAAGTTCTATTTAGGTCAAACGAAGAAAGCTTTCAGTTTCAATTTCAGTTCACTACGTTTGTTCATCACTTGCAAAGGCATGTTGTTGATGATTTCACTTGTTGAAACAATCATCCAAGATACACAGCACCATTGCCTCTTATAATTCCTCCATCCAAGGAAATTGCACCATCTTTTAGGTCATGTTTGAAGACTGAAGATGTGTATTGATATTGTTGAAGTCAAAGATCAGAAAGCAGATGAGCTACTGAGAAAGATATTCAATCTCACAAAACAGAAGAAAGTTCAGATCAAGAGTCTGACTATGAAGTGTTTGAAAGATCCTCACAATCAGGATTTAATTCAGAAGAAACATGTTGATTAGATAATTCACATGTTTAGGGGAGGATTGTTGGGAATTAAATGTTCTGAAGATTAAGTATCAAGAATTACAAGTATTGAAGGTTAGTACTGCTGAGAAGAATACTCTAACAGTTCCAACTACTAGTGTATATTTTAGTACTGCTGAGAAGAATACTCTAACAGTTCCAACTGCTGGTGTATATCTTAGGACTGTTCAAGTTATATCTAACCGTACTAACTGATGTTGGTACTGGTAGTACAAAGAAGGTACTGCTAGTTGATACTGCTGAGTGGATAATTGTCACATATACAACTGCTGGTTGGATAAGTATTGAAAAGATATTTGTGTACTAAAGTCAAGTATATACGGTAGATAATATCTTTTAACAAAGTGATCAATTACAAGTTGTGTTCTCAGATACATGTTGTATCTTATGTACTGACACACTCAAGATAAGTTAGCAAGTAGTTTGACTAGACTTAACAATATTGTAAAAGATCTTTCTTGTAATATAAAAGAAAGATCTTAGACTAGAGATATGTGTGTCAAAAGTGTGTGTTAAACTTATAGTGAAAAATATATCTCTCAAGAACAAAGAACAAAACAATATCACAAGATATAGAAACATAAGATTCAAGGTTGTAACCCTAGTGATAACTTAAGATCACTCGTATTATTATCTTAATAATATTGTATCGTTTGGTGATAATCTTTCATTGTTCATTATCATATAACAAACACAACTGTTCCATTTCCATAACATAAATAACCTTCTAAGTGTGATTAAGTAGATTCCGCATTCTTAATCATATTCACTCAATATATCATACACACAAAGTACAAAAGGTTTAACCTCCTTAACCGTGTGTCGAATCCTAACATAATGCGTTATTTGTATATTTTTAAGCCTTTAACTATAATGGTTGTTTCATTAGTTAAAAAATGCGTTGCATCTGTATTTTTTTTTTCTTTTTAGTTGACATGATTATTTTGTTTTACGTTATTCGGACAGTTTGAGACGTTTAGGGCCGTTCGGCCTTTGTGCCTTGGCTATTCATGGCATCCCTTTTCGGGTATGCACCATTTTAGGGTGTCATGTGTCATTCGGCCTTTTTACCTTAGTTGCACGGCAACCCCTTTTTGGGTATGAGCCAATTTCGAGCGTCATGCGTCGTTCAGCCTTTTTTCCTTAGTCGTATGGCAACATCTTTTTGGGTATCAACCATTTTAGGACGTCATGCACCATTCGGCCTTTTTGCCTTGGTCGTATGGAAACCCCTTTTTGGGTGTGAGCCAATTTCGGGTGTCATGCGCCGTTCGGCCTTTTTTGCCTTGGTCATATGGTAGCCCCTTTTTGGGTACCGACTGTTTTAGGGCGTCATGCGCCATTCCGGCTTTTTTCCTTAGTTGTATGGCAACCCCTTTTTGGGTGTGAACCATCTTTGAACATTGACCACTGATCTCTGGAGGTCGCGAGCCTTCTTGAGGGGTCATTTTGAACTTATGTTCAGAACACGGTATGTGGTGAAAATTGTTTCCCTTCATCTGTGGGATAGCTGCATTTGTCATTCATAATAGATAATAATGGGTCCTTTCGGACCTTACATTCGATACATTAGGCTTATATTTACAAAAAACATTTTCTAAGGTTGATGGCGTGCCATGTTCGCGGCACTTCCTTTTCTTCCATTGTCTCCAATTTATACGAGCCGGTCTGGTAGGCTTCCATGATTCGGTATGGCCCTTCCCAATTGGGTCCCAGCTTTCCTTGATCTTCTACCCTGCTCGCTTCGTTCCTTCGATACACAAAGTCTCCTACCCTGAATGATTCGGGATGGACTCTTCGGTTATAGTACTGCTCTATCTTCTTTTTGTACTTTGCCTCTCGGATTGCAGCCATCTCTCTTCGCTCTTGCAGCAGGTCTAGGTTCAAGCTGATTTCATCGTCGTTTTCTTTCTCTTTTGTCATCATGGTCCGAAAGGTAGGCATTCATATTTCTTCCGGGATGACCGCTTCACTTCCGTACGTGAGGCTGAACGGTGTTTCTCCATTGCTTGTTTTCAGGGATGTACGGTGTGCCCACAAGATATTTGGCTGTTCATCCACCCATCCGGTTCTTTCTCTGTCGAGCCTTGACTTGAATCCTTTCATCAGACTCTTGTTAGCTCTTTCTACCAATCCGTTAGCCTGAGGATGGACTACAGCAGTGTTCATCTGGGTTATATTCAACCCCTCACACCAAATTTTAAACGGGTTATGAATGAAGTTACTTCCGTTGTCCATTACAATTATTATTGGTAGTCCGAACCTGCACACATTGTTCTCCCAAACAAATTTCTTAACATCTTTCCCTGTTGTTCTTGCTAACGGTTTGGCTTCCATCCATTTCTTGAATTAATTAATTGCCACGATGACAAACTTGATTTTCCCCGGAGCTTCTGGTAGAGATCCTAACACATCCACGCCCCACTGGTAGAATGCCCAAGGTGCCATGATAGAAGTCATCACGGTTTTTGGGAGCTTCGGAACGGGTGCATGTATTTGGCAAGAGTCACATTTTTGGATCACTTCTCTAGCATATCGGTGCATGGTTGGCCAATAATAACCTTGCCTCATTAGTTTTGCTACCACTGATCATGGTCCGGAATGCATCCCACATGCTCCTTCGTGCACCTCCCGGATGATGTAGTTTACCTGGAGTGGTCCAACGCATCTCAACATTGGGCCTAGGTAGGATTCTTTGAACAACATGCCGTCAATTATGGTGTAATGGCTTATCTTCATCCGGAGGGCTCTGGCCTCATTCTGGTCTTCCGGCCAAATGCCTTTCTGTTTACACCAAATGATTGGAGTCACCCAGTTTTCTTCCTCTTCTTCCACAATTGCACTGATGACTTCTTCCTCCGTTGATTGTTTTTCTAGGACTTCCACAAGGATTTCTTTTGTCAGGTGATCAAATGCCACGGACACCAGCTTGCTTAGTATATATGCTTTCTGGTTTTGTGCTCTTGGAATGTTTCGTATTTTGAACTGATCGAAACATGCGATATATTCTTTGGCCTTGGCTAGGTATCGTATCATGCTATCTTTGTATGCTACGAAGTCCCAGTTAATCTGGCTTGCCACCAAATTTGAATCTACCCTGACATCCAACGCTTGCACCTTCATCTTTTGGGCAATTCTTAATCCTGCTAGTAATGCTTCATACTCTGCCTCATTGTCGGTGTTCTTGAAATTTAGCCGGAGGGCGTAGGTGTATTTCGTTTGGTCAGGACTGATTAGTACCAAACCTGCTCTGGCACCTAATTTGCTAGACGCTCCATCAGTGTACAACACCCATTCTTCTTGATCAGAGATGTTGCATACCTCCTTGCCCCAATCCTTCGGAACTTGATCGGCCAGGTTTAGTGGTATTTCTGTTATGAAATCCGCTAGGACCTGCCCTTTGACAGCATTTCAGGGTATGTATGTAATGTTGTAGGCTCCCAACTCTACTGTGTATTTGGCTAATCTTCCCGATGCTTCCGGTTTGTTCAATATTTGTTTAATGGGTTGATCGGTGATGACTTTTATAGGATGGACTTCGAAGTATCTCCTTAGCCTTCTTGACAGGTGTAGCAAAGCCAAGGCTAATTTTTCAATTGGAGCGTAATTCCTTTCGGCTTCATGCAACGTACAGCTTACATAATGTACCGGGATTTGCCTCCCTTCTCTTTCTACCAACAGTACTCCACTCATTGCTTCTTTTGTCGCCGCCAGGTATACGTATAAGTCCTCCTTCGGCTTTGGGGTTGTCAAGTAAGGGAGTTCAAGGATCATATTCCTCATCTCCTGGAAGGCTGATTCGGCCTTTGCTGTCCATCGGTACTCATCCCGGTTCTCCTTTGTGATATTTTTCAGTGTGTCAAAAAATGGAAGTGCTTTTTCTACCGACATGGACAAGAAACGGTATAGAGCTGCTAGCTTGCCGCTTAGACTTTGCATTTCCTTGAGTTTTTTTGGAGATTGCATATCTGCGATAGCCCTTGTTTTCTTCGGATTTGCTCTGATCCCTTCGGATGTCACCATATATCCGAGGAACTTTCCTTCTTCCACACCGAAGGAACATTTCTTCGGGTTCAATTTCATATTGATCCTTCGGAGATTATCGAACGTTTCAGCTATATCGGCTAACAATTCCTTCTCGGTCTTGCTTTTAATTACCATGTCATCTACATATGCTTCTAAATTTCTCCCGATTTGTGACCAAAAAGCTGAGTCCACCAGCCGCTGGTACGTTGCTTTGGCATTTTTTAATCTGAACGGTATTTTGGTGTAGTAGTAAGTCCCGTGTTTAGTATAGAAAGCTGTCTTTTCTTCGTCCTCCTTAGCCATTTGTACTTGGTGATACCCCTTATAGGCATCTAAAAAGCATTTGTACCGGAATCCCATGACCGATTCTATCTTCCAATCGATTTCAGGCAATGGGTAATAGTCTTTCAAATAAGATGAGTTGAGATTCTTGAAATTGATGCACATCCTCCAACTACTGTCTGACTTCTTCACTAGCACCGGGTTGGAGATCCATGTTGGGTACCGCACCGGCCGAACTATTCCAGCTTTCACCCATTCTTCTACTTCTTTGGTTATGGCTTGGTTCTTTTCTGCAGAGAAGGTTCTTTTCTTTTGGGCTATCGGTTTGTCTTGGACATTCACGTTGAGTTTGTGCTCAGTGATTCGCCGTGGTATTCCTGTCATGTCCGCTGGTTCCCAAGAGAATACGTCTTGGCTATTTTTGATCAACGTGATTAACTGTCTTCTACATTCTTTAGAGAAATTCCTTCCGATGGTCACCAGCTGATCCGGATACGCCGGGTGCACCATGATTTCCTCTGTCTTTCTAGCTAGCTCTTCAGTTATCTCAGCATTTCGGGATTCGGTCTTTGCCGCTTTTTCGAACATCTGTTTTTCCTCCAGCTTGCGGCATTCCGAGATGATGACCGATCAAGTGACCAATGTTGCTATGCCCCTCAGAGTAGGAAATTTCATCATCGAGTGGATGTTTGATGGAATAGCTCGTAGCTTTTTTACTCCGGAACGGCCTAATATGATGTTGTATGGAGAGGGGGACCTTACCACGGCAAACTTCATAACAGTTTTGCGAAACAACCCTTGACTTTCGAAACAAACCTCTAATTCTATCTTTCCTAATGGCTTGATGGATTCCCCCGCGAATCCTACCAAAGGTGTGTTGGTTTCCTTCAGCCTGGCTTTGATGGAAGGGCACAAATGCTCAAAGCAGTGCTCATACATTACTTCCACCGAAGCGCCTTGATCTACTTTCACCCTTCGTATCGTATAACCTTCTACTTCGGCCTCAACTATTAAAGGTTCGTCAGAAACATCCCCCGGAAGGATAGGAGGGAAGCTGATTGGAGCACTCATCCAATCTTCTTCCAAATCTATGACCTTGCGTTTCCTTGCGGCCCCTTGGCTTCAGATCATGTTGATGAATTTTCCCTTATTGGCTTGGTTATCTCCCATTGGTGGCGCTCTTCCTCTTTACCGAACTTCTTTCAAGAGATGGTCCAATTTACCCGTTTCTACGGCTATTCTCAGCTGTTCCTTGAGGTGCCAGCAGTCATTGGTGAGGTGTCCCTTTTTACCGTGATAATCACAGTACTTGTCTAGATTTTCTCTTAGGGGTTTTCCTTTTAATGGTAGGGGCTGTTGTAGTCTCAGTTGATGCTCGGTTTCAAGGATTTCTTTCGGAGCCTTTGTCAGAGAGTTCAAGTCTATTGGCCTGGTGTCGTATCTACGGACGTCATTACGGCGAGGGTCTGCTCGACTAGTGTAGTCATATCTAGCGGAAGCATAGGGAGTATAATGATCATTCCTGCGAGGCTTGTATTCATTTCTTTGATTGTTCCGACGATGATCCCCTCTGAAGGGAGCTCTTTGAGCATAATGATCATTCCTATTGTTGTAAGGGTTGGGGCGATACTCCTTGTAAACATCTATCTTTTCGCCTCTCGGCAGTTCAGTCGCCCGATACAGTCGCCCGATACCCTTATCATCATTTCTGTTACTGTCTGAGGTATCAGATCCGAGAAGCGTTTGGCCAATTCAGGGCATTTGCTACCGTTGATAAAAGATGAGATTTGCATGAGTTCCGGTATGCCAGAGATATGACTGGCCTCATCAGTCCATCGTTCTTTGAATTCAGACAGAGTTTCATTTGCCTGCCGCATGATCTTAGTGATTTCCATCGGATCTTTGACGCACTTTCTTCTAAGAGCGAATCTTGTTACAAATTGATCACGAAGGGTTTCCCAATTGTCGATGCTACCGTTGGGCAAATGGTCAAACCATCCTCTTGCCGAACCGTCCAGTGTCTGTTGAAACATCCTACACCATACCGGCATGGGCCACTCACCGTGATTAGCTGCGCCACAAAATCTAGTGATATGATCATCCGAATCTGTAGATCCGTCGTAAAGTTTTATGTTAGTGGGCATTACGTGCTTCGGCCCAGAGAACTCTATGATTCTTCGAGTGAAAGGACATCTTGACACTTCTTTGTATGGTTTAGCTAGGTCGCCTTCTCGTTCCTTTCCGGTACCTTCGGTTTCGGTCTCCTTATCCTCATCGAAGTCGATTCGGATTGGTTTGAATGAACTTACCCCTTTTGTGTTGTGCTCTTTTATTAGGGTTTTGAGTGTTGTTACCTGACTTAGGATTTGCTCTTCTAAACTACTAGGGTTGTTATTGTCACTGCTCTTTCCACTTTCTTCTGCGTGGTGATGTTTCCCCAGCAGGACCCGTCATTTTTCAACTCTGGCAGAATGAATAACGGGTCCTGATTCGATTGTAGCACGGGGCAGTTTTAATATTTGTATTCCCGTCAGATAAAATAATCACTTGAGGACAAATGATAATTAAATCTTCCGGAGTCGTATTCCTCGACGAGATTTGAATTGAAAATTACGTTTATGTCTTTTGTTAATGCTTGATTGTCGATGTTTTTGGTTTGGTTTTTTTAAGATTAAATTTAAAAACTATTAAAACTAATTAAAATGACTATTTAAACTAATTTAAATGGTAAAGAACTAATGACGATAAAATTAATCTAAGAATATGATATTAAAAGATATGCTTGTCAAGAGTGGTGAAAATATCATTAAGTGTGAATTATCGTTTAAGCCCGTTTAATTAATACCCGTCAAAATAAATTATTCTCTCAAAACGTTGGTTTATTTTGAAAACAATTATTTTTCTTGGTAAAAATTAATAGATCTAAATAATCAATTATCCTAACGGCTTTTGCCCGTTAAAACAACCAACTAAAAAGATCTAAAAATAATCCGGAAATTGTTAATTAACAACCTTTGATACCCGTTTAAAAAGGAATATTTTCTCACAACGTTGGTTTATATTGAAAACACTTCTTTTTATCTAGGTAAAATTACTAGATTCAATTAATTACCTTAACGGTTTTTGCCCGTTAAAATAACCAAATTAAATCCAAGTAACCAAAGGTAATTAATCAACAATTTCTAAGTTTTCGCACTTTATTTCACAAATCACCAACACTTAACAAGCATATATAAAATCTACTCACTACACATATTAACTAAGCTAACAATAACAAATAAAACATTAATAAGCATATTAAACTAATAAACTAAGAGTAAAAGGATAAGAAAATAGAACCCGGCGAACAAGATGAGACTAATTAACCACCCGATCTTATAAACTAAAAAAACCATAAAGTTTACATCTTAAAAAGCTTTAATATAACCAAATAGTTAATAAAGTTTGTGATTTTATTAACTAATTAGCTTTATCAAGACTTAAAAAAGCAATAAACTTTAGTAGTAAGCTAGTTTATAAAACCCTTAAGCTCCTCGCCTTATATGAGATGATGTGAAACTAAGAAAAGATCACAACTTTATAAAGGATTAGGACAAATAAGCAATAAAATGAACCAAATAAGCTATGGAAAAGCTTATTGGTTAAAAAATTACTAAACTTTAATGAAAATAAGCTAAGAATAAGCAATCTAAATAACTAAACTAGATCAAACAAGCTATATAAAAGCTAACCCAATCTAGTGTACTAGTTTTAAATCTAATAAGCTAAAAAGCAAATAGATCCAAACTAGTAAAAGAAAATAAATAAGCTAAAATATTATTTTTAAAAGAAAAATAAGCTAAATAGAAAAAAGTTTCAATTTTTATGAAGAGAAAAAGATGATTAAGCTAAAAGATTAATAGATCTAATAATGAGAAAGAAGATTAGAAAAGAAAATAAAGAAATAGAAAAAAAATACTTATTTGAATAAGCCATGAGGTAAAGCTTACACAAATAAGTTAATCTAAATAAACCACAAATAAGCTAATATGGCTAATTAGATAAGAAAAGAAAAAATAAATAAAATAGAGAGATGAAGAAGAAGAATAAGCTAAGTGATAAGCATTTAATTCATTGATAAGTAAAAGAGTCTTAAAAATAAGCACTTGAAATAAGCTTAAAAACTACTCATACTCTCTAAATTAATCTACTCCTAAAACCTACTCTACTCCTATTCTATTAAAAAAAAATGTTGTGTGAAAAAATGTTCTTTATGTCTCGTATCATGTGTTTAATATATAGCCAAGCACATGTCCAGATATAATGTATCTCTAGACCCTTCCAGTTGCTTCGGACACGTGTCGCATTCCCATTGGCTAGCCTACCTCGTACCAATGATAGCCTGCCACCTCATACTGCAGTGTCACAGATGCCACGTGTCGTGCTCTGATTGGTCGCAACCCTGCCACTTGTCACATGTCAGAGCCACCTGTAAGTGCCATGTGGCGGCCGTTCAATGCCGGGTCAACACCGGGTAGGATCTGGGTCAAGTCGGGTCATAACCGGGTTGGGTAGGATCTGGGTTCGGGTCAGGTGCCACGTGGACCACTGAGGTGGTGCCACGTGGCAT
This sequence comes from Artemisia tridentata subsp. tridentata, assembly GCA_021014915.2. NCBI lineage: Eukaryota > Viridiplantae > Streptophyta > Magnoliopsida > Asterales > Asteraceae > Artemisia > Artemisia tridentata. The sequence continues at coordinate 175,248,120 of CP139505.1, forward strand.
GTATAATATACCCTAGGTTTGCCTCGGACGGGATTCGAACCCCGGACGCTTGGCTCTTGGGTGAAACGCGCTACCAGCTGGGCTGGTTAGCGTTTCAGTTATATATATATGCAATATTTAATATATAACACCCATTTGTGAACTAGTCCATTTAGCTCTAATTTGACCTGTCATTTAAGCGAGTTTTGGACCGGTTCAAAAATAAATAAAGTACCTCCGGACTCGTTTTTTCGTGCTCTTTCCAATGGTGTGCTCGGGTAGTTTTTTCAACTTCATCTGAACCTTGTAAAACGCTAAAACGTCGTTGAAACTCATCCGAAAATCACCATTTTTTCTTTGTTTTCAAACCCTTGTACCTGCAAGACATAATAACACATTCCAAATGTATTTGCAATATAATTTAACATATCTCATGGTTATTAGTCCGTTTTAGCGTGTTTTCAGGTATAAAAATTATGTGGTTTTAAGCACACATCAGAATACCCCCACACTAATCCATTGTTGGTCCCTCATGCAATGTTTATTATACACGTAGAGAAAGAAAATATTTAAACCCCCTTAACTAAAAATCCCTCATATCAAATAAGAACAGAAAGACGTTCATTAAGGGGTATAAAAATCTTTTGTTTCGAAAACTCCCCGTTTTTACCATGAAATAATAAATAAAAGATAGCAAGAGTTTAATTCAAAAAATATATAAAAGGCTTTAAGAACGGGAAACTCGCAAACTGGGAGTTTCCAAGAGATAAAGATCATCATCCTCAATTTTCGCAACCCCCAAACCGAGCTTAAAACGAAATCACAGCTGAATATAACTTAGATGCTAACACTACCCGTAGATGCTACTTGTGTACGCTCAGCTACTTCTTTGTCCCTTATTCCTAATTCCTCTAAGGATTTTATTCTGAAAAACGAGTTTTTCTTATTTTGATAAGTTTTTAGTCCGATAAGAGCACCCAGTTTAGATGGTAACTAGTTTAAAATCCTTCCTTCGAGAACCGTTCCCATGAAAATGAGGTCCACATCAAGGTCCTAATTTAACACGATTTAGGGGATATCCTTTTTATTTCGACCGAAACAACTTATCTACGAGTCCAGAGACAGAAGCTTTATTAGGATATCCCCGGAGTCGAAATTTGGCTTTATGATCATTATTATTAAGCATATTAGCCCTCGGCCCTTTATAACAACTGCAACAACGGGAGCGAACCGTCAAGAAACAGTAGCCTATTATGACCTTGGGAATTTTCCTCCCCCTTTTTGAATTCTGAGTCAACGAGAGCGAACCGTCAGGAAACAGAAAACTTTTATCGGCTTTGGATTATTATTATTATTACCTCCACCCTTTAAACAACTAAGTCAACGGGAGCGAACCGTCAGGAAATAGTAGTCTTATTTCGGCTTCGGTTTTTTTACATATTAATTAGGGGCCAAATCCCGAGTCCTACGGTCTTTCAACATCCGAAACAATAGCAGCTAACTATCAGGAATCAGTTATATTATTTTCCTGCAACGCTGACAGTACCTTGATGTGTACCCAACTCCCATAAGTAAGAATTCTCTAAAGAATGAGTAAAAACTAACTATCGCCAAAACCGTGCACCTTTAATTATTCAAAGCATTATTTTTTATATGTTTCAAGCTGGTGGGAGGAAAAAGCCACAAATAACCTCAATGAGCTCCTAAGAGATCCAATTACTCCACGCTTAACATCTAACTTATAATCAACTCTATCATTTTTCGTTCTTCGCAAAATTTTTACGTTTAGCGAACGCTCAGTCTCGAAAGCTAAGGGGAAAGTTAGAGTGCAATACTCAGTCAAGTCAGAATCTCCCTTGTTCAAGCCTATGGGCCTACTTATTTATACACATAAATGTTTTTCATTTTTCATTTTTTTTTCTTTTCTTTTTTTGCTAATAAATCAAAAAAAATGTATAGGTTAAAACGGGGTTGCGTGGGACACAGACAATGCAAGGGTTTCAAAAGTTTTGAAAATTTCGATAGAAACCCCCCCCCCCCTACACTTAGAACTGAACATTGGCCTCAATGTTCAAAAATATCGGGTGTCACCCCCACACTTAGGAACGGAAAAGGCAAATGCTTAAAATTCTAAGTGTGAAAGGGAAAAACTATATCAGATAAGCACATATGATAAAGGATATCCCAAAATATAACAATGAATATGATCGGAGACCGAGTGTTGGAGGGTTTGAAAATAAGCACGGAGGTCTTCACGATCATAGGGAATCCTGCAAGCAAAACGGGAAACCACAAAACACAACATGGAGAGAAGCACTCCCCCACGCTAATCCGAATACCACATCACACTTATTCAAAATAAAAAGAAAAATAAATTAAAATAAAGATAGATAACACGGGTTGCCTCCCAAGAAGCGCTTGTTTTTGTTCGAGTCTCTAGCTTGACTCTAGGGTTACTTACTTCTAAGCTCATGGTCACATCCATCACTTAGTGTTAAGTTTGGATGGAAGAAGCGATACAACACCTCCTTAGGTGACTATGCCACCTGACGGGGTAATGGCATATGGTGAAATCTAACAAAGGGTTTATACATTACCCGTGTCACATCACCCGACTGTGTCAGGGAGAAGAAGGGATCAAATCTTTCCACTTCCCTTAAGCAAATTTGCTTAGATTCGGGAAGTGGTGTAACTAGTAGGGTGGACTCATCAATTAATTGTGTTGACTTAGAGTGGTCCAAACTACTCAAATCCTCAAACTCGTCATCAAAAATTTTATTATCAATTCTTAATGTAAAGTCATCATTAAAATCAAATAGAGGGTTTGATATAGTCACATCGAAAGATCAAAAAATCGAATCAGAATTACCTAAGGGTTCATCAGACATCCTTGGGCTAGGAACAAGGTCTTTGACTATAATTATTAGAAGTTGTTTAACCATATGTCTAGGTAAGTCAATTTCCTTATCCTCCATTAATAGGGTGACTAATTGTTCTCCTAAAGGTGAATTGACATCGAATTTTTCATTCCCTAAAACATCAAGTCTAGGTGAGGGTGGTGTATATGCTAGTGGTGGAGAAGGGACATGTGCGGTACTTTGTGGGCTAGAAATATGCACCTCGTCCATTGTAGTCTCCGTATCATCCTCATCACTCTCCTCATGATAAAATGAGTCAACAGGAGGATCTTGAGGTGTAAGTCTAAGAACCAAATCCTGAAGATGGTTCATTAAAGCTTGCAATTCTTGGATGAATTCTGGAGGAATCGGCTGAGGGGGTGTATGAACCATATGGTACTGTGGAGGTTGGTCAAGATAAGGTGAGTCATAATTGCTACAAGGGACATGCTCATAGACAAGCGGGTTCCTAGTTTGACAATCAGAACTATAGTGAGGACCTCCACATAACTCACAACAATAGAACTGCTGTGACTGACTCTGTGAGTCAAATGGATATTGGTCAAAACCAAAATTTTGATTGTTACACGAAACCTGCTCATGGACAAGCGTGTTCCCTATTTGACAATCAAAAGCTTGGTGAGGACCTCCACAGAATTCACAACAGTAAAATTGCTGCGACTGACTCGGTGAATCATATGGATATTGGTCATAACCAAAATTTTGATTGTTACACGAAACCTGCTCATAGACAAGCGTGTTCCCTGTTTGACAATCAAAACCTTGGTGAGGCCTACCTCCACAAGACCCACACGAGTATGTCTCCATCAAGTGTTGCGGGAGCTGGTTGAAGAAGTCGGTTGTTTCATGGTAAGAATAGGGATTTTGGTCAGAGACAAACCCGTTTCCCGAATCTACAATGCTACAACCAGGACAATTTCCACCATTTGGAGGACCCCCACACCACTCACAACCATATAGGTAAGATGAAGACATAAAGAAGAGTTAAACGGTTATAGAGGATAAGAGATAGAGAATCAAACGGTTGAGAGGATAAAGAAGGATTTTTTTTTTTTATTGTTTTTTTTTAATATAAGAAAAAAAGGAAAATATTTTTTTATTTTATTTTTTATTATTTTTTTTATAAGAAAATAAACTTTCAAAAGAAAGGATCTTCAAGGCACGAACTACAAACACAACGTAACAGTCGGTCAAACCTCCCCGGCAGCGGCGCCAAAAACTGATTTGATTGTAGCACGGGGCAGTTTTAATATTTGTATTCCCGTCAGATAAAATAATCACTTGAGGACAAATGGTAATCAAATCTTCCAGAGTCGTATTCCTCGACGAGATTTGAATTGAAAATTACGTTTATGTCTTTTGTTAATGCTTGATTGTCGATGTTTTTGGTTTGGTTTTTTTAAGATTAAATTTAAAAACTATTAAAACTAATTAAAATGACTATTTAAACTAATTTAAATGGTAAACAACTAATGATGATAAAATTAATCTAAGAATATGATATTAAAAGATATGCTTGTCAAGAGTGGTGAAAAGATCATTAAGTGTGAATTATCGTTTAAGCCCGTTTAATTAATACCCGTCAAAATAAATTATTCTCTTACAACGTTGGTTTATTTTGAAAACAATTATTTTTCTTGGTAAAATTTAATAGATCTAAATAATCAATTATCCTAACGGCTTTTGCCCGTTAAAACAACAAACTAAAAAGATCTAAAAATAATCCGGAAATTGTTAATTAACAACCTTTGATACCCGTTTAAAAAGGAATATTTTCTCACAACGTTGGTTTATATTGAAAACACTTCTTTTTATCTAGGTAAAATTACTAGATTCAATTAATTACCTTAACGGCTTTTGCCCGTTAAAATAACCAAATGTTATTAATCAACAATTTTTAAGTTTTCGCACTTTATTTCACAAATCACCAACACTTAACAAGCATATATAAAATCTACTCACTACACATATTAACTAAGCTAACAATAACAAATAAAACACTAATAAGCATATTAAACTAATAAACTAAGAGTAAAAGGATAATAAAATAGAACCCGGCGAACAAGATGAGACTAATTAACCACCCGATCTTATAAACAAAACAAACCATAAAGTTTACATCTTAAAAAGCTTTAATATAACCAAATAGTTAATAAAGTTTGTGACTTTATTAACTAATTAGCTTTATCAAGACTTAAAAAAGCAATAAACTTTAGTAGTAAGCTAGTTTATAAAACCCTTAAGCTCCTCGCCTTATATGAGATGATGTGAAACTAAGAAAATATCACAACTTTATAAAGGATTAGGACAAATAAGCAATAATATGAACCAAATAAGCTACGGAAAAGCTTATTGGTTAAAAAAGTACTAAACTTTAATGAAAATATGCTAAGAATAAGCAATCTAGATAACTAAACTAGATCAAACAAGCTATAGAAAAGCTAACCCAATCTAGTGTACTAGTTTTAAATCTAATAAGCTAAAAAGAAAATAGATCTAAACTAGTAAAAGAAAAGAAATAAGCTAAAAGATTATTTTTAAAAGAAAAATAAGCTAAATAGAAAAAAGTTTCAAATTTTATGAAGAGAAAAAGATGATTAAGCTAAAAGATTAATAGAACTAATAATGAGAAAGAAGATTAGAAAAGAAAATAAAGAAATAGAAAAAAAAAAACTTATTTGAATAAGCCATGAGGTAAAGCTTACACAAATAAGTTAATCTAAATAAACCACAAATAAGCTAATAAGCTAATATGGCTTATTAGATAAGAAAAGAAATAAGAAAATAAAATAGAGAGATGAAGAAGAAGAATAAGCTAAGTGATAAGCATTTAATTCATTGATAAGTAAAAGAGTCTTACAAATAAGCACTTGAAATAAGCTTAAAACCTACTCCTACTCTCTAAATTAATCTATTCCTAAAACCTACTCTACTCCTATTCTATAAAATAATAAAAAAATTGTTGTGTGAAAAAATGTTCTTTATGTCTCGGATCATGTGTTTAATATATAGCCAAGCACATGTCCAAATACAATGTATCTCTAGACCCTTCCAGCTGCTTCGGACACGTGTCGCATTCCCATTGGCTAGCCTACCACGTACCAATGATAGCCTGCCACCTCGAACTGCAGCGTCACAGATATCACGTGTCACGCTCTGATTGGCGCCGCCCTGCCACCTGTCAGTGTCACGTGGCGGCCGGTCAACGCCGGGTCGGATCTAGGTCGAGTCGGGTCATAAACGGGTCGGGTCGGATATGGGTTCGGGTCGGGTGCCACGTGGCATGTATAATATACCCCAAGTTTTCCTCGGACGGGATTTGAACACCGAACGCTTGGCTTGTAGGTTAAACGCGCTACCAGCTAGGCTGGGCAGCGTTTCAGTTATATATATGCAATATTTAATATATAACACCCATTTGTGAACTGATCCATTTAGCTCTAATTTGACATGTCATTTAAGCGAGTTTTGGACCGGTTCAAAAATAAATAAAGTACCTCCGGACTCGTTTTTTCGTGCTCTTTCCAATGGTGTGCTCGGAGAATTTTTTCGACTTTTTCTAAACCTCGTAAAACGCTAAAACATCGTCGAAACTCATCCGAAGGTCACCGTTTTTGCTTTGTTTTCAAACCCTTGTACCTGCAAGACATAATAACACATTCCAAACGTATTTGCAATATAATTTAACATATTTCATGGTTATTAGTCCATTTTAGCATGTTTTTCGGTATAAAAATGATGTGTGTTTAAGCACACATCAGAATTCCCCCACACTAATCCATTGTTGGTCCCTCACGCAATGTTTATTATACACGTAGAGAAAGAAAATATTTAAACCCCCTTAACTAAAAATCCCTCACATCAAACAAGAACAGAAAGATGTTCATTAAGGGGTATAAAAATCGTTTGTTTCGAAAACGCCCCGTTTTTACCATGAAATAATAAATAAAAGATAACAAGAGTTTAATTCAAAAAATATATAAAAGGCTTTAAGAACAGGAAACTCGCAAACTGGGAGTTTTCTGGAGATAAAGATCATCATCCTCGATTTTCGCAACCCCCAAACCGAGCTTAAAACGAAATCACAGCTGATTATAACTTAGATGCTAACACTACCCATAGATGCTACTTGTGTACGCTCAGCTACTTCTTGCTCCGTTATTCCTAATTCTTCTAAGGATTTTATTCCGAAAAATGAGTTTTTCTTATTTTGATAAGTTTTTAGTCCGATAAAAGCAGCCAGTTTAGACGCTAACTAGTTTAAAATCAATCCCTCGAGAACTGCTGCCCATAAAAATGAGGTCTACATCAAGGTCCTAATTTAACACGATTTAGGGGATATCCTTTTTATTTCGACCGAAACAACTCATCTACGAGTCCGGAGACAGAAGCTTTATTAGGATATCCCCGGAGTCAAAATTTGGCTTTATTATCATTATTATTAAGCATATTAGCCCTCGGCCCTTTATAACAACTGCAACAACGGGAGCGAACCGTCAAGAAACAGTAGCCTATTATGACCTTGGGAATTTTCCTCCACCTTTTTGAAGTCTGAGTCAACGGGAGCGAACCGTCAGGAAACAGAAAACTTTTATCGGCTTTAGATTATTATTATTATTACCTCCACCCTTTAAACAACTGAGTCAACGGGAACGAACCGTCAGGAAACAGTAGTCTTATTTTGGCTTCGGTTTTTTACATATTAATTAGGGGCCAAATCCCGAGTCCTACAGTCTTTCAACATCCGAAACAATAGCAACTAACTATCAGGAATCAGTTGTATTATTTCCCCGCAACACTGACAGTACCTTGATGTGTACCCAACCCCAATAAGCAAGAATACTCTAAAGAAGGAGTAAAAACTAACTATCGCCAAAACCGTGCACCTTTAATTATTCAAAGCATTATTTTTTATATGTTTCAAGCTGGTGGGAGCAAAAAGCCACAAATAACCTCAATGAGCTCTAAAGAGATCCAACTACTCCACGCTTAGCATCTAACTTATATTCAACTCTATCATTTTTCGTTCTTCGCAAAAATTTTACGTTAAGCGAACGCTAAGACTCGAAAGCTAAGGGGAAAGCAAGAGTCCAATACTCAGTCAAGTCAGAATCTCCCTTGTTCTAGCCTATGTGCATACTTATTTATACACATAAATGTTTTTAATTTTTAATTTTTCATTCCTTTTTTTTTTTTTTTTGCTAATAAATCAAACAAATATATAGGTTAAAACGGGGTTGCGTGAGACACAGACAATGCAAGGGTTTGAAAATTTTGATAACTTTATTAACTAATTAGCTTTATCAAGACTTAAAAAAGCAATAAACTTTATTAGTAAGCTAGTTTATAAAACCTTTAAGCTCCTCGCCTTATATGAGATGATGAGAAACTAAGAAAAGATCACAACTTTATCAAGGATTAGGACAAATAAGCAATAATATGAACCAAATAAGCTATGGAAAAGCTTATTGGTTAAAAAAGTACTATAATGAAAATAAGCTAAAAATAAGCAATCTAAATAACTGAACTAGATCAAACAAGCTATAGAAAAGCTAACCCAATCAAGTGTACTAGTTTTAAATCTAATAAGCTAAAAAGCAAATAGATCTAAACTAGTAAAAGAAAAGAAATAAGCTAAAAGATTATTTTTAAAAGCAAAATAAGCTAAATAGAAAAAAGTTTCAATTTTTACGAAAAGAAAAAGATGATTAAGCTAAAAGATTAATAGATCTAATAATGAGAAAGAAGATTAGAAAAGAAAATAAAGAAATAGAAAAAAAAATACTTATTTGAATAAGCCATGAGGTAAAGCTTACACAAATAAGTTAATCTAAATAAACCACAAATAAGCTAATAAGCTAATATGGCTTATTAGATAAGAAAAGAAAAAAGAAAATAAAATAGAGAGATGAAGAAGAAAAATAAGCTAAGTGATAAGCATTTAATTCATTGATAAGTAAAAGAGTCTTACAAATAAGCACTTGAAATAAGCTTAAAAACTACTCCTACTCTCTAAATTAATCTACTCCTAAAACCTACTCTACTCTTATTCTAAAAAATAAAATAAAAAACTGCTGTGTGAAAAAATGTTCTTTATGTCTCGGATCATGTGTTTAATATATAGCCAAGCACATGTACAGATACAATGTATCTCTAGACCCTTCCAGCTGCTTCAGACACGTGTTGCATTCCCATTGGCTAGCCTACCTCGTACCAATGATAGCCTGCCACCTCGTACTACAGCGTCATAGATGCCACGTGTCGCGCTCTGATTGGTCGCCTCCCTGCCACCTTATAACTCCGTGCATTAATTAAAATGGTCGGTCTTTGGTATTCATCCACGATTGCCAAACCAAATCTTTGAAAAATCTCTCAAAGTGTTCATGATTAAGAAACACCTTTTTGCAAACACTTGAGAGTTTTATAATTTTCAAATGCTCCCCCTCAACATGTGCTCGATTGATTGTTTTATAAATTTGCACATGTTGGGTAGAGCTCGCACTTTTTGAATTGATCAACTTTCAGTGAACATGACCGATTCGAGACACGCTTACATCACTGGTTAGACCAGCTTGAAATTATTACCCGTCCTGGTCAAGTCCATAGAAAGTTTCTCGAAATGGTACACTCTACTCAGACACATCCTTTTCGAGACACGCTTACATCACTAGTTAGACTAGCTTGAAATTATTACCCGGCCAGGATATGTCCTTTCGATTCATGACAGTATATGTTTCGTCAATTCATTTGTTAAGTCTGAATCACGATCTCATGTTATGCCAAATTCTTTGCTCCCCCTCAATAAGTGCATTGGTATACAAAAGAGTTTAGCACTTACGGGAGAGCTTACTTTCACATCCAAAACATTTTGCTCCCCCTCAATATGTGCATAGATATACAAAATGGTTTAACACATACGGGAGAGCTTACTTTTACGTACAAATCATCACATTTTATCAGATTTCATATTTAAATCACATTCTCTCCCTCGATAAAAAATTTCAAACCATTTGAGATTTGTGATCCCAATTGATTTAAATGAGTTAGAAAATGTGGGAGAAAATGTGTCCAATTTTAATGTATTCTGATACTGGAGCATACGATGCTCCCCCTTAAACCACGAGAGAGTGTCACTGCTGATGTTGCACAATGTCGGTAAGGTGTTAGAAATTTGAACAAGTACTCTTGATGAAGCGAAAAGTGTACCGCTTTTAGGGGGTCATTTAAGCCCTAAATCGTATTTATTTGATCAAATATTGCCCTAAATCGTTCCTTTTGTCATTTTAGGTACTTTGGAGAAGAAATCTGGAAAAGGAAGCATTTTGGACGTTTTTGGAGCATAAAAGTGAAGAAAACGACAAAGTCTCCAAAGCTGCTGGAAAAGTACACGTGACGGCGTCAAGGATTGCTCCTGACGGCGTCACGGCTTGGCAAAAGAGGTGGATATGACAAATACACGTGACGCACCAGAAAGTTTTGCAATGGAAGTCAGACGGCGTCACCCTTTAAGGTGATCAAGGCCGTCACGGTTTAAGTTAAAGAGAGACGGCGTCAAGCACAATTCTGACGGCGTCAACCCTTGACGCGCCAGAGTGGATTTTGGAGGATTAAAGAGGGACGGCGTCAGGAAGGCCATCCGAGAACCCTAGCCGCGGCGAGGTGACGGCGTCACCTCCTACAACGTGACGCCGTCAGCCCCTAAATTCTATATATAGTTTTGCAATTTTTAGTCATTAGTGTGCAACTTTGTGAGGAGAAACCCTAAGACGAATTTTCTGCCATTTTTAAGGGTTTTATACCCTTGGATCTCCCATGTTCAATTGAAGATAAGTAATCAATTAATCATTCAATATGTCTATGTGTTGGTTGATTATATCTTGTTCTTGTCTTTTATTTAACATGCTAGGCTAGATTTATCTTGTGTTTGCTTAGATCTAATGAAACCTAACTATTGATTATTGGTTGTTGGTGTGTTATTACTTGTATTGGATGATTGTTTATCGATGTTAGGCTTAAGAAAACTGGCTAACCTCCTATACGGTAACTTGCTTGAACGTCTTAAGAAACATGAACCAATGCGTACTAAGGTTTTTATGGTTGTATTTAATGCATGAGCGAATTCTAGTGATCCCATGTTAGGAGCTTCTTAGCCGGCTCGACATAGGAGTGAAGTAGGAGCTTGTAGAGTTGGGGAAGTACGTACGCCACCCCACGATTGGTACTAAGGAATACACCCATCATCCACGCAATTAATACACACTAATCAACCGGTAAAAGATAGTTAGGGAGTAAGGAAATCTAAGTAAACACATTTCTCCCCATATAAGTTTCACAACCTTTTCATTTTCAGTTATTTTATTTTATTTGCAATTTTAGTTATTTGGGTTAGTTGACTAGCAACTAATTCCGTCCACTCCTTCAAACCCGAGATTTTACTTGCTTTCATAAAAATATAAAAAATTACAAAAAGAATCTTCCCTCACCCTTAGACCTATTAGAGTAGTTTTTCAATCCTAACGACATTATTCCCCTAGAGAACGATCAATCCCCCGGTACTTGCCACTTCACTATACTACATCGGTCAGGTACACTGCCTGGTGGGGATTGTAAGCCTCTTGAGATCCCTCGAGAGGTAAAACCTGTTGTAAGGTCGCAAAACCACGCATCAAGTTTTCGGCGCCGCTGCCGGGGAATAGTTATTGTTTAGGTTGAATTTTTATTTTATTAGGTCTACTCACTCGATTCCTTTCTAGTGAGATTTTTATTTTATTTTTCTCGGTTTTCTTTAGTCTATCTTTTTTCTTCGTTTCTTTGTTCGTAACCATTACTATCCGACATCATGGAAGGTGGTAATATCCTTGATCCCAACAACCCGCCACCACAACAACACCCACCTCCTAGAGCCCGTACCTTAGGAGACTACTCCCGTCCTAGCCACTATGGCTATCGAAACACCATTGAGCTTACTCAAGGAGCCAATGTCACTCCCTTGCAATCCGACACCATCCGGTTGGTGTAAAGCGGATGCGCATTCCATGGACTTCGTTCCGAAGATCCTAATCAACATCTCAAGGACTTTCTCAAAATTGTTGATTCCATAGACCTTGATGTTGCCACTCGAGAGACCACCCGACTGCGTCTCTTTCAATTCTCTCTGCGGGACCAAGCTAGTCAATGGCTAGAGCGTCTACCCGCAGGATCCATCACCTCTTGGGATGATCTCACCACTCGTTTCCTTGCTCAGTTTTTCCCACAAGGAAGAACTACCAAGTTAAAGAATGATATCTTGATGTTCTTACAACGTCAAGGCGAAACCCTCTACGAGGCATGGACTCGATTCAAGGACTTACTCCAAAAAGTCCCTCACCATGGCATAGAACTTTGGCTCCAAGTCCAAATCTTCTATGACCATATCAATCTCTCCACGAGGCAAACCATTGACCAATCGGCCGGTGGTAAGCTACGTGATCTAAGTGCGGAACAATCATGGGCTCTCCTGGAAGATCTTGCTCTTTATGACAACGAAAGTTGGAGTGATCCCCGTGATTTGAATAAAACGGTCAAGGCAATATCTTTGCCTTCGAACAATTCAAGCACTTCCGACCGTAGGATCATAGAACTTGAAGACCAAGTCAAGTTTCTTATGAAATCCTACGAGGCTCCTAAACCTTCAAGCCAAGTGAACAAAATCACTTCTTCATGTGAATTATGTAGTGGTCCCCACGACACTCGTGATTGCGTGGAACTCCCCGAACAAGATTTTGCGGACTACGCATCCTCGCGTACCGACGGAGCGGGAGACAAGTGGTACACTTTTAAACCCGAGCCAAACCCCTACGGTGATTCATACAACCCCTCATGGAAAAATCACCCAAACCTTAGGTGGAAACAAAACCAAAACGCACAACATACCAATTCTTGCAACCCACCTAATCGTTTCCAATCAAGCGGTTCACCCTCGAACCGTACTTTCAATAACAATCCTTCCAAAAATTATGGTAGTACCAATAACTTTGAAGGATTGATGTCCCAATTTATGGCATCTCAAGAAGCTCGTTTGGCCAAGTTTGAATCCGAATTCAATCAACAACAAACGGAGATGACCAATAAAATTGACAACTTATTGAAAGCCCTCAATAACCAAGTGCTATCACCTCCACATAAGGACGCTAGGAACACAAATAGCGGACCCCAAGTAAAAGACCCCTCTTCATCCAAACACATCCACTTCGTCAACATTGTCACTATTAAACCAATTGATAGGAATGAGGATAATAGTGAACCTGAGGATGAGGTTAAGAAAGTCGAGGTTGATAAAGAAGTTAGGAAAAGTGAGATTGAAGAAGTAGATGATGATGAGGACTACTTCAATAGGCTACCCACTAAGGAAGAGCGCGCATATCATACAGACTTATTCGATGACCCCGAGACACCATACTTCCTAGGTAGACCAATTATAAAAATAGGCGACCCTTCTAATCTTAACGTACCATGCAACATCGGACATTTGCATGTGTGGAAAGCTTACATCGACCTTAGATCGCCCATAAACATCATGACTAGAGCCCACTACAACTTGATAATGAAAAATCAACTTGGGTATAGGATGTTCCCTGATAAGGGTTGGATGAGTAACTTCACGGGAAGAGTTAAGGGATTACCGGTTTATGTAGGAAACTTCACCTATGTCACCGACTTTGTAATTGTATAAGATATCCGACCAATAGTCGAATCATGCTTAACTCAAGTAGTTTTTGGAAAACCATTTGTTGAGGTCTCTAGAATGACTTATGAACCTTCCTTAGGGATAGTTAGATTTAAGGATGAGACCGATGAGGTAAACTACCAAATGCCATATAAGATAGAGCAATTCCAACACTTGTCAAATGTTGAGAAGGAGCTTAAGCAAGCGGTCTACTATAGGAATGATGAGGATAGAAATAAAGGAGTAGACTATGTTATGGAAAGGATATCCGGTTTCTACAAGGATTGTTTGAAATTAGGACCGGAATATAAAACCGGAAATGAGAATGGCCTAGAAACCGTAACCAATGATGGAGTCACGTAATGTACGGTGACTTTGAGTCTAGCTACAAGACTCGTTAATAAAGAAAAGCGCTTCTTGGGAGGCAACCCAAGCTTTATTTGCTTTGTGTGTTTATTTACTTGTTTGTTTGATTTTATTTGCTTCCGTATGTATGTTTAATTTTTATTATTATTGATTCATATTCAAAACTAACTTGTGAAAATGCTTTATCTTGTTTTTAACTTCGTCTTAACTACATATAAAGGTATTTTGCAAAAGATAAGTGTAAGGGAAATCCAAATCGGTTTATTAGAACAAATGAACATGAATCATAACAATATTAAATTAACATACATATTAGTATTTGTTTGAGTCAAATGCTTGTATCGAGTCATAATGATGTTTTGCAGGAATTCCAGGAAGTAAGGTATAGGTTTTTCCAGAAATTTTCCGGAAACTTAACATGAGAATTCTGTCAGATCATTTCTGATGGCGTCAGGCCTTACAACCTGACGGCGTCAGGTTTTAATTTTCTGAAATTTTTGAAAGTTTTGTTTTTCTACCGGAATCATAAAAAGTTTTTATTAAATCTCTAACTTATAAACTCTAGGAGATGTATCCTTATATAGATTTATCCCGCCGATGTTATGCAGGTTTTCGTGTTTGTTTTCTCAGGTTTAACAGGTTATTTTGGACAAGGAGATGTATGTGGAATCAAGCTTTTGGCGATGCTTTAGTCTTGGAGCTTCTACATTCTCTTGGAAGAAGATCTAACCATGTTACCTCTTTATCCACCGAACGAATCAGGGGAGTATTTGATTTCATTCTTTTACCTTATTTACTTTTACATCTTGTTATTTGAACATTGGGGACAATGTTCATCTTAAGTGTAAGGGGGGGGGGGTAAAGTACGATACTTTAGAGAATGCTATTATGCTTGATTTTTGTTTGTTTAATGGTAGATGTGTAATAAAACTGAGAGAAATACCTGTTAAGGTAATTTTAGTGCCAAATTTAAATTTTTTTACAACATATAGGAGTGAAACTTTGGTCTTAATGAGCGTCTCACGGATAGGAGTTATATGACTAGCACAAAACCGTACCACTAAAAAATTTTCCACCCCCAAATATGTGAGGATCGCCCCTAGAATTGGTAGGAAAAGCATTTATGCTATGATGTGTGTACCGGTAGCACTTAGATTCTAGAACTTGCGTTAGGACCATTCCGAGGCCACAAGTGAGACTACATTCGTGTAGTTAGATTTACTACATGATAAGAGGCATTAGGATTAACCCATTGTTTTACACCTGTGTTTTTGTTATAATTACGTTGGCTACATTGGTCAAGTAATTCTCCCACACCCTTTGCGTTGTACTCATTTTTAGTACACGATACCCCTAGTACACCCCTCAGAGCCTATCTTTTCGTTTCTAACTTTAAGCATTTTACTTAAAAGAAGAATTTGTTACACCCCACTTAAATGTACACCCAAATCGCCTTAGCCTACCTTGTATGCACTCATTTTTAGTGCATTAGTGTGACAACATTTGTTTAAACCCCAAGTTAATTATCTAATTGATTACATGGTTGCTAAGTCGAGTCATATCCTTGTACATATTGTTTTGGGACGATTGGGACTCATGGGTAAAGTACTAGTGTAATGGAGTAATGGGGAAGAACAACATTATTACCCCCATATGTGCTAAATATTTTAAAAGTACTCCAAGTGTTTCGATTATCTTAATTCGAGTCATTAGAATAGTTAATTGTAAAGTTATGTAAAAGTTAAAGTGTAAGGGGAATGCAACGCCCCTACGATGTATTATTTTGGATGGTAGGGCAAGAGTGTATGCAAAAAAAAAAAAAAAATAATAATACAAAAAAATGAGAAAAAGAAAAGTAGAAAAAAACATACGGACTACCATCCCGTTTCATTTTATGTTTATTTTATGTTTTTGTTATTTTGTTTTTAGCTTAAGTCGAGTCTAGTCTTGGCTTAGCAACGCCATATTGTACATGTAATTAATCAAGATCTTTAACTCGCCACCAGTAAAATATCCCTTATCCAACAAAACCGTGTTTATCATATCCCTACACCTAACGTTATAACCCGTTTAAAAGCCCTCTTTGATAGTTTATCTTAGGTGCTTACGCCTAGTGGAGGAGGTTTTTGATCCTTTCCCAAGCCTATGGTAATCTATTTGCTATGACAGGTAGTGAGAGATATTATCCATTTTCATTTATGAGATATACTTTTATGACACCTGAGAGATGTGAGTATCTAAACAGTACTTGTGAGGTGCTAGTGTGTAATCTCCGTGCTTATTATGATTAAAATGGAACGACTATTTGTTGTAAGTACTTTTATATTTGTGTTAAATGACCCCTAACTTGTATTTTGATTAGAATAAAAGCGCATTTGCTTGAGGACAAGCAAATCTCAAGTGTAAGGGTATTTGATGAAGCAAAAAGTGTACCGCTTTTAGGGGGTCATTTAAGCCCTAAATCGTATTTATTTGATCAAATATTGCCCTAAATCGTTCCTTTTGTCATTTTAGGTACTTTGGAGAAGAAATCTGGAAAAGGAAGCATTTTGGACGTTTTTGGAGCATAAAAGTGAAGAAAACGACAAAGTCTCCAAAGCTGCTGGAAAAGTACACGTGACGGCGTCAAGGATTGCTCCTGACGGCGTCACGGCTTGGCAAAAGAGGTGGATATGACAAATACACGTGACGCGCCAGAAAGTTTTGCAATGGAAGTCAGACGGCGTCACCCTTTAAGGTGATCAAGGCCGTCACGGTTTAAGTTAAAGAGAGACGGCGTCAAGCACAATTCTGACGGCGTCAACCCTTGACGCGCCAGAGTGGATTTTGGAGGATTAAAGAGGGACGGCGTCAGGAAGGCCATCCGAGAACCCTAGCCGCGGCGAGGTGACGGCGTCACCTCCTACAACGTGACGCCGTCAGCCCCTAAATTCTATATATAGTTTTGCAATTTTTAGTCATTAGTGTGCAACTTTGTGAGGAGAAACCCTAAGACGAATTTTCTGCCATTTTTAAGGGTTTTATACCCTTGGATCTCCCATGTTCAATTGAAGATAAGTAATCAATTAATCATTCAATATGTCTATGTGTTGGTTGATTATATCTTGTTCTTGTCTTTTATTTAACATGCTAGGCTAGATTTATCTTGTGTTTTCTTAGATCTAATGAAACCTAACTATTGATTATTGGTTGTTGGTGTGTTATTACTTGTATTGGATGATTGTTTATCGATGTTAGGCTTAAGAAAACTGGCTAACCTCCTATACGGTAACTTGCTTGAACGTCATAAGAAATATGAACCAATGCGTACTAAGGTTTTTATGGTTGTATTTAATGCATGAGCGAATTCTAGTGATCCTATGTTAGGAGCTTCTTAGCCGGCTCGACATAGGAGTGAAGTAGGAGCTTGTAGAGTTGGGGAAGTACGTACGCCACCCCACGATTGGTACTAAGGAATACACCCGTCATCCACGCAATTAATACACACTAATCAACCGGTAAAAGATAGTTAGGGAGTAAGGAAATCTAAGTAAACACATTTCTCCCCATATAAGTTTCACAACCTTTTCATTTTCAGTTATTTTATTTTATTTGCAATTGTAGTTATTTGGGTTAGTTGACTAGCAACTAATTCCGCCCACTCCTTCAAACCCGAGATTTTACTTGCTTTCATAAAAATATTAAAAAATACAAAAAGAATCTTCCCTCACCCTTAGACCTATTAGAGTAGTTTTTCAATCCTAACGACACTATTCCCCTAGAGAACGATCAATCCCCCGGTACTTGCCACTTCACTATACTACATCGGTCAGGTACACTGCCTGGTGGGGATTGCAAGCCTCTTGAGATCCCTCGAGAGGTAAAACCTGTTGTAAGGTCGCAAAACCACGCATCAACTCTCCCCCTTAATTAATGACCCGTTTTCTATTTAAAGAGCTGTAGTCATTCAATTAAGAGAAGAGTATTTGTGAAAATTTAGTTCAATTTACCACCTTGTGAGACATCAAAAACTCTCTTGAAGAATCAGAGAAGATAAAGAGTTTTTGATGTAAAGAAGACTTCTCTTCTTATGCACGAAATGACGCACTGAGACGTACATCAGATCGGGTAACATGGATATAAAGTAATCCATGCCCAGGTGAACATCACCCAGTCGGTGGAACAACCGTCCTTTTGGCGACGTGCTTTCCACAATGTATAGAGCGGGTTGCAGTATGAAGTAACTGCAAACCATTAAGACATGTTTTAACTGATTAGTATAACTTCTGCTCGAGCTTCATTTAAAGATCCGTGTCATTGTCGAATGACATTTCTAGATCCGTAAATGTTATCGATAAACATAAAACATGCCTAAGTAGGACTATTTTTGGTATTTTCTGATTTTTCGATTTTTATGGTTTTTATAGGTTTTATATTTTTGTATTTTCTTTTTGTTTCAAGATATATACAACTATGTACAAGGATATAAGAAGACAATCCTTTACTCCTCCTTTTCTTCCTGAAGACACTTGAGGGTTTCAGGTGTCACGCTCTTCATAACAAGGCGTGGGAGAATAAACTGAAACCTTTCTCTTGGGAGAGCCTTGGTAAAGATGTCTGCTAGCTGAAACTCTGTCCTCACAAAATACAGCTCCACGATTCCCTTTTCAACCTGTTCCCTGATGAAGTGATGCCTGATGTCAATGTGCTTTGACCTGGAGTGCTGAACATTGTTGCAACAAAGTGCAATAGCGCTTTTGTTGTCACAATATAGAGGAATTTTGTTGTATGAGAATCCATAGTCTGATAGTTGTGATCGCATCCATAGAATTGGTGCACAACAAGCCGACATAGCAATGTATTCCGCTTCAGTAGAAGATATGGATGTGCTCATTTGCTTCTTCGAAGACCAACTAACCAACTTTTCCCCTAAAAATTGAGCTCCTCCTGAAGTACTTCGACGAGTGTCCTGACACCCCGCATGATCTGCATCAGCATAAGCCGTTAACTCCATAGCTGTGTCCTTAGGATACCAGAGACCCATATGAACTGTTCCTTGAAGATATCTGAAAACCCTTTTTACTGCTTCTAGATGCTTTTTGGTGGGTTTGGATTGATATCGCGCACACATGCATACAGCAAATAGAAGGTCTGGCCTGCTTGCAGTAATGTACATTAAGGACCCAATCATGCTTCTGTACTTCGTTTGATCGACTGGAATCCCTGACGGGTCTTCATCTAGCTTAGATCTATCAATCATGGGAGTATCAATTGGCTCACTTGAATCGAATCCAAACTTTTTCAAGATCTCATATGCATATTTGGACTGATTGATGAAAATGCCTTTGGGACTTTGAGATACTTGTAATCCTAGGAAGAATGACATTTGTCCCATCATCGACATTTGAAACTTGGAGCTCATCTCTTTTGAAAATCTATCACATTCACTAGGGTCAGATGAAGCAAATATGATGTCATCTACATAAATTTGAACAAGTAGTAGATGTTTGCTTGTCTTCCTGGTGAACAATGTTGGATCAACAACACCCTTTGAGAATCCATGATCTAGAAGAAACTTGGACAATGTATCATACCATGCTCTAGGTGCTTGCTTCAACCCGTAAAGAGCCTTCTTCAAGCGATAAACATGCGTAGGATGTTCAGCGTCCACAAATCCTTCAGGTTGGCTCACGTAGACTTCTTCCTTTAAGTCCCCATTCAGGAAAGCTGTTTTGACATCCATCTGGTAGACTATCATATTTAGACTTGCAGCATTGGCCAGGAAGATTCTAATAGCTTCAATTCTAGCAACTGGAGAAAATGATTCTTCAAAATCAATGCCCTCTTCTTGTCTGTATCCTTTAGCAACTAGACGTGCCTTGTTCTTTAAAACATCACCATGCTCATCAAGTTTTACCTTGAAGATCCACTTGACAGCAATAATCATAGCACACTCTGGAGGAGGCACTAATTCCCATACTTCAAGTCGATCAAATTCATGGATTTCGTCTTGCATGGCCTCGAACCAACAGTCTTTGGTCATTGCATCTTTGACATCTTTTGGTTCGACTTTAGACAGTACAGAATTGAAGAAACACCACAATGCATCGGTTGCCAGTTGTTTACGAGTGGATACAGGACGAGAAGGATTGCCGATGATGTTGTCAATTGGATGATCGTTGGTCCATTTTCTGAGATGGTCATGAGGTTGAGGGTTTTGGATTGATGTTGCCGTGCTGTGTTCTTCGTGAGAGGACATGTCTGATGAGGGTTCAGGAGCAAATATGTTCTCAAAAGGAACATCATTGATAAGAGCAAAAGGATTAACTTCCAAAGAATGATCATCTGCAGATTCTTGTTGCACCGGAGAGGATTGAGTATTTGACGATGTGGGTGATTGACTTGCAGCAGGAGCATTGAAACTGATTGAGACTGAAGCTGGATGGTTTTCTGAGCCTTGTGGAACTTGAACATCCGCAGCGTCAGGTGCAGCTACTGCATTTGTGATTGTTTCATTTGTTGGCTCAAAATATTCGTCAAACATAGGATCAAATAGCTTCTTCAACTCCTCACTCGTTGGTGGAACGAAAGACTCTGCAGGCGTGTGATTCTGTACAAGCCCTGAACTAATTGGTCCAGGTGTCAAAAGTTTAAGATCGGGTCCAGAACTGGTTTGTCCTGAAACAGTTTGCTCACTTAGCTCGTCGAACGTGACATGGATGGTTTCCATGATTTGTCGGGTTCTCTGGTTGTAGATTCTGTACCCTCTACGGTCTGGTGCGTATCTAACAAAAATACCTACATCTGCTTTAGCTTTTAACTTTCCCAAGTCTTGACTATCATTAGTTGGATAGCAAAGAGCACCAAACACACGAAGAAATGATAAATCTGGCTGCTTGTTGTGAATTAACTCATAGGGAGTCTTCTTATGAATGGGATGAATCAGAGATCGGTTTTGGGTGTAGCATGCAGTTGCAATGGCCTCTGCCCAGAGAAACATCGGTGCCTTTGAAAATATAAGCATGGTTCTTGCAGCTTCTACTAGAGTACGGTTTCGCCGTTCAACGACTCCGTTCTGCTGAGGAGTGCGAGGTATACTTTTCTGATGTGTGATGCCAATATTTTCATAAAAGTTTCTGAGTTGTTGATTGACAAACTCAGTTCCATTATCAGTACGGATGATTCTGACAGTCTTGTTAAGCCTTACTTGCAGCTGTTTAATCAGCTTAATGATCACCTCTGGAGTCTCATCCTTGCTTCTCAAAAACTTTACCCATGTGAACCGAGAGAAATCATCTACTATCACCAGAATATATTTCTTTCCATTTATGCTTTGTACTCTCATTGGACCGCATAGATCCATGTGGAGGGTATGAAGAACTTCCAAGTTGGTGTTGACGGTTTTGGGTTTGTGGGTTTGTTTCTTGCTTTTGCCCAGTTGACATGCAGAGCAGAGATGATCTTTTTCATATTTTAATCTGGGCATTCCTCTAACAAGATCTTTGCGGGAAAGATCATTGATGGTACCGAAGTTCAGGTGGTTCAAACGACGATGCCACAGCCAAGATTTTGTTTTAGAGGCTTTTGAAAGCAAGCATATGGGAGAGGACTTCAACATTTCTTCAATTGATATGGTGTATAGATTCGTACCCCGACTACCCTTGAGAAGATCTATACCATCCAATTCTCTGACGAAACATGTGTGTTTTCTGAAAGCCACTTCCAGATCAGCGTCACAAAATTGGCCCACAGAAAACAAATTGTGCCCTAATCCTTCCGCATAGTAAACCCGTGAGATCACACTGTTACCAAACACATAATCTCCATAACCCATAATTGCCCCAAAGTGGTCATTCCCGAATCTAACTGTCCCGATAAACTTTTTCACAAAGTTCTTAAGCCCTGAGCGATCCCCAGTCATATGTTTTGAGCAGCCTGAGTCCAAATACCAAAGGAAGATTTGTATGACCTGCATTTGAAACCAGACAACAATGGATAACTGAAATATGTGGATCCCCACTGGAATTTGGGGTCCGTTTGGTCAGCACACACAAGTTCTGGAACATTAGTCTTTTCTAATATTGATGCCTCTACAGTGGGAACTACTCTAGAGTTATCAAGGGACCTATTAGAAGGGCTATGTGTTCCTAATGGAAGGATTCGACCCGTTGGTCTCCATTCTTTAATCTTCATAATTTTATGTTTATTCAACTTAGGCAATGGATTCTTGTTTCCTAAACTGAACTTCCTTCCAGTGGGTCTCCATTGATACCCAACCTTAGTGAAGATTTTTCCTGTGGCTTTCCAACTTTTCACATTACTTTCAGTTTTCCTAACATGCATAATATGGGGTAGTGCATGAGATATCAGAGACGACACAATACATTCATCATGATTAACAGAAATTAAGCATTCGTCACATGTTTTACAGACCATTTTAGAATTCGAATTAATTACAGTACTTTTGATACTAGAATCAACACGATTCCATCTAGTCGTTACAAACTTATTGTTCCTAGGTTGGACTTCTACTCTTTTCTTGTGATCACTCTTAGCCGGCGCAGTCCTATCATTCCTTGCATTGCCTTTAGGCTTTGACCCGCTAGCTTGGGTGTCACTTCTTACTCCTGTAGAAGTAATGATGGGAACATTAGTTTGCTTCACTAACACATGCTTTCCTGATAATGATGTGCTAGGTTCTGATGTTCTTGGTGGAAAATCAAAGGACACATGCTTGTTCTTAATAGTGGACGATGAGGCACCTAAGCTATCCTTTTGGTAATTGGACCTAGGACCCGAGCTAATAGCATATTCTAGCTGTTCCTGGATCCTTTTTGTGAGGACACATGCATAGCCTATTGCCTTATCATGTGGTTTTCCTATTCTGTCCTCTTCCACAACCTCTCGAAGAGTGTCAAGTCCATCCCTAAGGTGACTAAGATACATCTGATGGACAGGTCTGTTATTTCTTATGGGAAATGAAATAGGCCCCACATCAACGTCATATATTTTATAAGCAGAAACCTTTGATGAAACACAATTATAAGATGTACATGGCATTTTACCTTTCACCTGAGTCTTCAGATTCTCAATTTCATTTAACAAAGAAGTTATCCTTTCATTATGACTATTTCTTGTAACTTTAACTGAGTCATATAACTCTTTGTAATGTTGTTTAATCTTAGAATTTTCTTCTCGAAAACACTCATTTTCATGATGTAATTTGTTTATGGTGTCTTGATATTGAAAATTCTGAGAATCTGACGACGACGGTTTATTGGTGCCATAAACATCACACTTGTTGGACTTCAATTGGGCAATTTAAGCCCTCAACAGACGAATCGTGTTAGTGTGAGCTTGAATTTTCTCATCCCGTTTGCTTAATTCAAAATACGTATCAAACTCAGGAGCATCCGAAGATGTCTTGGTATTTGATAGTTTACATCTTTCTTCTAAGTGTTGATATTTTAATTGTAAGTTAAGATGTTCAACCTCTAGTTTAGAAAAACGTTTGACCATGTCATCATGGTCATCATTTTGAATTTTTTCAAGCAGTTTCAAATTCTCCCCCTCAAGCTCCACAACACGATTCTGGGTAACATTTAAAGCCATAGCATACTCATGATATTGACAAGCAGATAATGCAGAATCAGTTGCAGTAAAAAATACATCTTGTGCAATACATCTCTCAATCAAATTATCATTATTGATGAGCATATTTTTCCTTTCAATTTCGCGGCTCTTAAGTTCTATTTCATATTCATTCACCTCATTTTCCATATCTTTAAACACTACTTTCATTTCTTTTATTTCTGTGTTGAGGGCAGTTTGCAGCCCTTCAAAATGTTCTTTGAGTAGTTTAAAGAATGGCATGACCTCAGTTAAGTAACACCTTTTTGCATGTTCAAAACACCTTTCCCCCTAAGTAATGCCGGTTGGTGTGATTCTCTTCTTACATGTTTTATCAAAATTAGCAAACAGTTGCCAAAGCACATATAAGCTAATAAAGGTTTTGGATTCAGTGGGAAGAGACAACGGCACCAAATTCCTAGGTTTATTGGGAGGATACACCGTTATGGACGCAACTTTTCTAATGAGAGGGGTGTTTGCCTTAAGTTTTTCTTCCTTAAGTTTTTCAATATCTTGTTTCCAGAATATCTGTTCAGGTGTTAACTTCTTTTGAGGAGCAAACACAGCCAAACGATTTTCCTCACTATAGTCATGGGGCTTGATTATTATTCGTCTGGCTATGCACTCGGGATCCCTCATTTTCTCATTCATTCTTTCCCTTGTTCTCTCACTCATCTCCTCCTCCTCTTTAGTGTAGATAAGCTCAGGCGGATCATGATTAGGCATAAACATCACATTAGAATCATTTAATGCAGGTTGGGCTATCTTAGCAATCTCATGAATAGCTAATTTAGATCTACCTACATTGCGTTCACTATGCTTGTCACTTAACTTTCTGTGCCTATACATCATTTGGGCAGTCTGTCTGGTTTGGTCTTGTGTGTACAACTTATCCTCAAGCTTATTTTTTAAGGTTTTGAGCCTAGAGAAATCATTTAAGAGTTCCTTTTCTTTTTTTTTTTTGAATTCTAGCTTAAGTGTAGTTATACACTTTTGTACTTCCTGTTTCTGTTTGACAGACTGTTCTAGCTGACTTTTCAAAAAATTCAACTCTTGTTTTAATGTTTCTTCTCTTACTCTAGACTCTTTAATAAGTGTACTCATTTTACCTTCTAATTTCTGCTCACGTTCATTAAGCTCAAACTTAGCACGCTGTTCATACATAGCTACTTGTTCTTTATAAATGTTCAGTCTAGTGATCAAGTTATTATCAGGTGCAAGAACTGTACTTTCACGAGTGCATGCATTATCTATTTCACGTGTAATTTCTATGGCACACAAGTCATCAACAACACAAGCATCATTTACAACAGAAGATTCAGCATTTTGTACATCAGGCACATTTTTCTGACTCAAATATTGTTCATATGGAATCATATTGCTATTATCCATGTCAACATTATTTGAGTCAGAGACAATTGCCCGTTGTACTTCGATGGGAAACTTTTGTTTATCAACTATTTCATATGTGTCATATAATCTTAGTACCTCAGATATCACAGAAGCATTTGAAGAACCAGCTTGTTGAGATGGAGAGGCCAAGGACGACAAATTGGCCATGAAGATAGTTTGAGCAGTTGGTTCTTCATCCACATCAGAGTCAAATGCATCACAATCATCAGCTTAGAAGACATTAGGATCATTGAGTGCCATATCTTGGACTGGTTGCTCATCCACATCAGCATCAAAAGTGTAACACCCCGTGCCCGCTTTGACCAAAAACTTTGAACTTTTGACGCGGAAACGCTTGACTTTACCGGACACATACAATTCTTTAAATAACCATAACTTATCACATTTATCCCTTTAAAGTACTTTGCAAGGACCTATACTCGAACACCTTTCAAAACATTTCACATTCAACTTTATAACGCAACCTGACAATCCTTCTGACCAACGATACGCCACATCCCTTCGAGGGATACGCCGTATCAGACCATGCGCCGTATCCACCTAAGTGATACGCCGCATCACCTAAAACTTCCGATACGCCGCATCTACTATATTAGATACGCCGCACCGCATTAAACTTCTGATACGCCGCATCTACCATATTAGATACGCCGCACCGCATTAAACTTCTGATACGCCGCATCTACCATATTAGATGCGCCGCATCTACCCATTTGACACAGAACATCAGCAGGAGAACCTGCATAAACTCAACACACCACAAATACACTTTGACACCTTTATACAACTCTATAACTTGTGCCGAAACACTCATATAGCATTAAAAACCATATCCAACTATGAAACACGGCAATTGACCCGTTTGACTCCAAAATGGGTACAAATGGACACTAATCCAAACACCCCTTAACTTCACTCGATTTCACATATAACATACTTAAACTCATCAAATGACTTCCAATTCGTTGCACAATACTTGGCATACACTTTGACACTTAAAAACATATTACAAATCATTAAAAGACCAACGGGGGTACAAACTTGACATTGAGCTCGGTATTCTACCTAGCTCTACTTCTTACCCATTCTTCTACCAACCGCATATCCAACCTTAGTCCTTATCCAAGCCTTCGCCTTAATACTTCCGCCTACAAAACATTAAACACTTAAACCGTAAGCGATAACGCTTAGTAAGTAAAGCGGGTATAACATAACATTACAATTCATTCTTACATTACACATCATAACCCTAATCCTTCGATACATCAACATAAACACATACCTTAATCCACCTTGCCTAATCCATCACTACCTTACACTCACTAACACATAACAACATCACACAAACATTCATTAATCTTAGCATATATGATCATCTAGACACATAATGCATAGAAGTCATCATAACATCATTTTATAGCCGGTTTACTTACCTTGGGTCCAAGCCAAGACTATCACTAACATCATCTTCAACATCTTCATCTTTATCACCATCATCCTTACATCCTAAACCATTATCATCATAGCATATAACACATAATCATTAGCTATACTCATGGTTAACACCACCATAACTAACCTCTAAACACTTCTAATTATCATATAATCGTATATTGATTATATGATAGCTAATCCCATCATTTACCAATTCATACCCATTATAAACTCATCACATAATCATCATTACTTCTTAATTATCTTAAAACACCATTTACCCTTTAATCCCAAATTAGGGTTCACAAACCCTAGATTCTTAATCATCAATTAAACACTAATTAAGCATCAATACTTACTTGATAACCATGCTAGGACAAGCTATAGACTTCATTCTTGAATTATCACCATTAAACCATCATCATCTCATCATCTTCTCCATTCTTTCTCCTTTGGTTCGACACCCACAGAAACACACTCTCTTTTACAGGAGAGTGTGGTATCTTATAGAATAATAGGGAAGTTTCTAGCTACAAGGGCAATTTTGTCCATTCTGCTTATTTAAGGTCGATGCGCCGCATCTATCTTCATAGATGCGCCGCATCCTTGATACGCCGTATCTCTTTCCCCCAATACGGCGCATGGACAATAATAGGTCGGTTCTACTTTCCCTTCTTACCATACGCCGCATGTCACTTCCTAGATGCGCCGCATCTAGGCCTCATCAGAAAACCACATATCCTTAGTCAAACATACTTAGGCTCGGGTCAACTTTCATCTAGGGTGGGGTCCCACTACCCGGGGAACGGGTCTAACAATTCTACCCCCCTTATTTAGATTTCGTCCCCGAAATCTCTCGTCCATTTCTAGCCAAAGCTAATTCACCTTATCTCCATTCTTAGCATTTTCCATTCTTATTCCCCTTTTGATTTGCTCGATCTAAGCGATCTTACAATTCTAAGTCCACTATGCGTACCTCATACCCCTAGCTCATTTCATTTCTAGCTTTCAATCATTATATCGTTCAATGCATCATCCTAGCCACGATTGCATACCATTTAACATTCCTACGTCTATCACATACCTTTCCAACTAGTTCCATTTAACTTTTTCGTCAAGGACTATGTGTCACTTGAACATTACATACCCCTTTTCCACTTCTTATAAGTCGGTTATTCGTTAACTTTCTACTTTTATCGCAACCTTACCACTAATTCATTGACATTTTACTATACGTTACATTTGCCTTTACTTTTCTTCTCAAAGTTTATAGAGCTTTTAAATCTATATTAGCGTTTATTAGCATTCATTATCTCACATTTTCTCCAATTCATATTGCAACAAACATATCGTTTCAATTTTAATCGTTTCAACTCACTCTTAAGCACCTAAGTCTTATACTTCACTAGACGTTTCCCACCTAGGGTCGTCATTCAACTCTTGTCTATCCACCTATCTTAGCTCCTTATTACTCCTAGTCATCCTAGACTCCTTCTTCTACTCTTCCACTCTACTCATGCCATGTCGGGAACACATAAGCCCACTCATTCGTACTTCCTCATTTACATGGAGAGGCGTCCCAAACGATGTAAATCAAGAAATACAAACTCATGGTTCGGTGATTTACGACTTCTTTATTCAAATGAAAAGGCGTCCCGATCCATTTAAATAAAGAAACTATAAACCATCCTACTTATACACCTCCGACACAACACTCGCATATTATTATTTCACGTTTTAATCCTTCATTTTCATTTTCATTCCATTTATTATTTTAACTTTTCATTTCCTAGCTTGGATCCATTTTACTTTAACATTTTCCCCGGAGGGAATATTACACATGCCAAGGATGTAGGCAATCTTTGCCGGTGAAGGCAATACGTCTTATCCCGGAGGATCTTTAACACATCCCGAAGGATTTCTTTACATTCTTTGACCTGGTCATCCCGAAAGATACCACCTTTAACATCTATCCCGAAGGATCATTATCATTCAAACTTTATCACTTTCACATTATCACATTGGATCCAAGCTATTAATTATTTAACACACACGTACTATTCCATTCATTTTATTTTGTGAACGCAAACTCATAGTGCATATGAACTTACTTATTATAATTACACACTTCTATGTGTTTATCGTCTTACATTCTAAATTCGCTTTAGTCATTCTCATCCTCTTACTTTACCCTTTAGTCCACCTGACTCTTTTCACTTTTAAACCTTGCATAGGTTAACTTACATTCGTTCGTTAGCATCATTCGTTCTTCTTTCGTGTTTTAGTTACTCACACATTTTCTACATCGTTACATTTCTCACTCTAGCTTACATTCTTTACCCCGTGCTAGCCATTTCCATCCTTTTTACATCACACGTTAGTATATTCACAAGTCTTTACACATATCGCTTTCTGCAACGCATGCTTTCATTATTAAGAATTAATGCTAATTGCCTTAGCCGTAATATATTGATTTTAAGTCAACACATTAACCTTATGCATACCCATCTCGTTCTTGCTCTTATACCTTGACTTATATTATCTTAGTTATTTATGCATTTAAGCAATATCATTTGATTTCGTCAATTACGTTCTATCTTATCATTCATCCTCGTTATCTTACGTACCCTTAGCCCGTCTCTATACTACCTTAACGTCATTCATTAGGCGTGTATATGTATAACCAGACCATATATTGGCTGTTAACATCTTACGGGTCAAAATCATTACATGCTGCCATTTATTAATTTCATTCTTTACCTTTCGTACCATCCAACCCTACTTCATTAGTTCCTTAACTCGTCTTAGCTTTTCACGTTATAGATTAGTACATTTATAATATTCCATACTTTAAACATCAACATTTAGATTTACTTATTAGCCCGTCTCTAATACCGAATACCATTCCTATTCTCATTTCATTACCGCTAGGCTATCATACACTTATGAAGTCACAACCAATCACCGGCACCGACCAAGGTGCACGGCTAACTAATCACTTTAACATTTCAAGTCCTCCTTGGACTTACTTCATATACACATTGGCACATAAGGCACATTCATCATTTATTAATCTTTGGCCCACCTAACATATCACACTTTCCTTCTTATAACTTAGACGCTTACCTTACGCATTTCTTACACCTACGTCCAACATTTCTACGAGTGGTTTAAGTCTAGGCAACCTAAAGGAAACCTAATTCACTTAAACCTGGCTCTGATACCAATTTGTAACACCCCGTGCCCGCTTTGACCAAAAACTTTGAACTTTTGACGCGGAAACGCTTGACTTTACCTGACACATACAATTCTTCATTTAAATAACCATAACTTATCACATTTATCCCTTTAAAGTACTTTGCAAGGACCTATACTCGAACACCTTTCAAAACATTTCACATTCAACTTTATAACGCAACCTGACAATCCTTCTGACCAACGATACGCCACATCCCTTCGAGGGATACGCCGTATCAGACCATGCGCCGTATCCACCTAAGTGATACGCCGCATCACCTAAAACTTCCGATACGCCGCATCTACTATATTAGATACGCCGCACCGCATTAAACTTCTGATACGCCGCATCTACCATATTAGATACGCCGCACCGCATTAAACTTCTGATACGCCGCATCTACCATATTAGATGCGCCGCATCTACCCATTTGACACAGAACATCAGCAGGAGAACCTGCATAAACTCAACACACCACAAATACACTTTGACACCTTTATACAACTCTATAACTTGTGCCGAAACACTCATATAGCATTAAAAACCATATCCAACTATAAAACACGGCAATTGACCCGTTTGACTCCAAAATGGGTACAAATGGACACTAATCCAAACACCCCTTAACTTCACTCGATTTCACATATAACATACTTAAACTCATCAAATGACTTCCAATTCGTTGCACAATACTTGGCATACACTTTGACACTTAAAAACATATTACAAATCATTAAAAGACCAACGGGGGTACAAACTTGACATTGAGCTCGGTATTCTACCTAGCTCTACTTCTTACCCATTCTTCTACCAACCGCATATCCAACCTTAGTCCTTATCCAAGCCTTCGCCTTAATACTTCCGCCTACAAAACATTAAACACTTAAACCGTAAGCGATAACGCTTAGTAAGTAAAGCGGGTATAACATAACATTACAATTCATTCTTACATTACACATCATAACCCTAATCCTTCGATACATCAACATAAACACATACCTTAATCCACCTTGCCTAATCCATCACTACCTTACACTCACTAACACATAACAACATCACACAAACATTCATTAATCTTAGCATATATGATCATCTAGACACATAATGCATAGAAGTCATCATAACATCATTTTATAGCCGGTTTACTTACCTTGGGTCCAAGCCAAGACTATCACTAACATCATCTTCAACATCTTCATCTTTATCACCATCATCCTTACATCCTAAACCATTATCATCATAGCATATAACACATAATCATTAGCTATACTCATGGTTAACACCACCATAACTAACCTCTAAACACTTTTAATTATCATATAATCGTATATTGATTATATGATAGCTAATCCCATCATTTACCAATTCATACCCATTATAAACTCATCACATAATCATCATTACTTCTTAATTATCTTAAAACACCATTTACTCTTTAATCCCAAATTAGGGTTCACAAACCCTAGATTCTTAATCATCAATTAAACACTAATTAAGCATCAATACTTACTTGATAACCATGCTAGGACAAGCTATAGACTTCATTCTTGAATTATCACCATTAAACCATCATCATCTCATCATCTTCTCCATTATTTCTCCTTTGGTTCGACACCCACAGAAACACACTCTCTTTTACAGGAGAGTGTGGTATCTTATAGAATAATAGGGAAGTTTCTAGCTACAAGGGCAATTTTGTCCATTCTGCTTATTTAAGGTCGATGCGCCGCATCTATCTTCATAGATGCGCCGCATCCTTGATACGCCGTATCTCTTTCCCCCAATACGGCGCATGGACAATAATAGGTCGGTTCTACTTTCCCTTCTTACCATACACCGCATGTCACTTCCTAGATGCGCCGCATCTAGGCCTCATCAGAAAACCACATATCCTTAGTCAAACATACTTAGGCTCGGGTCAACTTTCATCTAGGGTGGGGTCCCACTACCCGGGGAACGGGTCTAACAAAAAGTATTACCCCCATCACCAGCCAGAAACAACAATTCTTCCTCATCCAATACTACTCCATTCTCTTGAGCCTGCATCAGCAGCATCTTGTCCTTGAAGTAGTCTGAGTTCTGAGGTCGTTTTGGTTGATTGCAGTTTCTTGCAATATGTCCCAGACCTCCACAATTATAGCACTTGATCTGTTTCCCTTGCCCCTGGTTGGCATTCCCAGCCCTGTTCTGCATAATACCTCGACCCATGTTTCTGCCAGCTCTCCCTTGCACATTTTGAACCACAATTTTTCCATCCTCCACTATTGCAAGATTTCGCGGGTTGGATGAATTTCTTAACTGATTGTTGGTCTGAGGGAGAGAAGCTTTGAACTGTTGCACAAGTAAAGATGCTTGATTGGTGAGGTTATCAAGCATTTTATCAGTCTGAGTATAGCCTGAGTCAAGTTGAGGACTCATAGCAGATGATGGTTGAAAGTTTGGTACAGCAGTTGCCATAAATGCTAGTGGATCATTGGAAGTGGATGGATTCAACTTCTCTCTTAACACCCGATCAAAGACAGCATGCTTCTCATGTTGTTGAAGATAGGCATACAGCTGTTCATAGTTGGTATCCCTCAGAGCTTTGTTGAGTTTGACAGCAGTAACAAATCTGTCCCATTCTGGAGTCATATTGTTCACAAACTTGGAGTTAAGTTGGATGTTGGGCATAGTCATTCTAATTATCCTCATGTCATTTACCAACTTATGGAATCTCACATAGTAGTCTGTAATATTCTCTCCTGGGTTCATTTTGAAATGTTCAAACTCATCATACAATTGAGATTCCCTGTCTTCCTTTGTCAGTTCTGACCCAGCCAACAACATCTTCACATTGTCCCATACTGCCTTGGCTTCTGTATTGAAGTTGATGAGTTTGTAGACATCCTTTGGAAGACTATGAATGATGATATTTGAGGCTCTAATATCAGCATCATACCTCTTCTTTTCCTCCTCAGTAAGATCATTGTACGTGCGAGGTCTGTCAATACCAAGTGTGACTGTGCCATCTTCAGCAGTAGTCATAGCATCTCTGGTATTACCCATCTGAAATGGTCCTTCATCAATGGACTTAAGGATGTTTGCCCCATTTTCTTTTCCCAAGCAATAAAGTCGTATTCTTTGAGCCCATGACTCATAGTCTGTCCTATCAAGCATAGGTGGACGGGTATCGGACCCAGCTGCTTGAATATCATCGGAAGCTGTGCTCGCCATTGAATTAGAAGTATCTTCAGAACCGCTAACGTGCAATTCAGAAGCAAACCGCTACCCTTCTAGACAAACCGATAATAACAAGCCGCTAAAACTGAGAACCAAACCTCTAGTACAAGTCAAACCGCTAAAGTAAACCGCTGAAACAGATAACTGAACCGCTAATAGCAAACCTCTGACCCAGAAGAGCTAAACCGCTAGTTTAAACCGCTGAAATACAGAAGTATTAAGCCGCTGAAAGCAGAACCGCTAACAGTTAAACAGCTGAGGATTAAACCGCTGAACGCTAACCCGCTAGAATCTAACCCGCTGTTATTTAACCCGCTGAAACCTAAGCCGCTGGACGACTAACCCGCTGAGACAAAGCCGCTGAACTTTAACCCGCTGATGATTAACCCGCTGAAACTTAAACCGCTGAATGATTAACCCGCTGAGACTAAAGCCGCTGAACTTTAACCCACTGATGCTTAACCCGCTGAAACCCGTAAACCTCTACCACAATACGACAAACCGTAAACCTCTAACACAAAACGACAAACCGCTAGTTGACAATCTGTCTTTTTCAGTACAGTTTGTCCTTTTCCAGAAACAGATAAATTACAAACCGCTATTAACCAAGCCGCTGGACCTAAACATCCAAATCAGGGTAAACCGCTAACAAGAAACTTTCACAGAATATTAAACCGCTGCGATGAAACTTAGTACGAAGTACAACCCGCTACCAAGAAACACGTCGGATCTTACACAAACAAGTCACAAACACTGTTGTAACTTATCAAGAACGATCTAAAACACCTTTTTGAGTATAAAAGTACTAGTCTTACACTACTTTAACCACAAAACAAGATCAAACAAGGGTCTTTTCTTACCTATTTGTTCGAACCAAAAAGCACCCAAAAACCAAACACGAATCTGAATATGCACTACACGAATCTAACCATGGCTCTTGATACCAATTGTAGGATATTCATGAACTAATAAACAAAAGATTGGGTGGTTATATGGATCGAACAAGGAAGAAGCTAGAGAGAGAAAGAAGGATGGAACCTTTAGAGAGATAAACCAAAAAAGAAAATGAATTGAAAGCTTGCAAAGGTCCAACCCTCTCCACATGAGGAGAGGGGTATTTATACTTACATGCTTAGCCTACTTACTTTGTCCCTAGTGGACTGTGGAGTGAGCTGACAGTGGGTAAAGACCCGACTCACTCCACAATATTAATTAACTACTTTACTACTAATATTACTTGTAATACTACGAGCTATTTGATACAAGAAAGTGCCCGGGGTGACCGAGTCTTCAACTGAATATTTATATTCCTAACAGTATTTATACTACCCAGCCTTGATACCCGTAATGGCGGCGCTCTGACTGTTAGGATTCGCACGGGACATAATCCCGTGAAATCTGGGGTGGCGGCGCTCTGACTGCTATTGCCACTTGCCCAAAGGATAATGCCACTTGTCCAAAGGGTAAAGGTTGTTCTGGACGAAAAGGTTTTGTGCCTTCAGACCTGCCTTCCGGAAGGTGTCATGTCGTTCGGACATCCGGACAAGACGGGCTGTCCGAACACATACGCCAACATCGGTATCAGGGCAACGTTCTAGTGGAAACCATTGCTCTTTATATTATAATACCGTTAGTTTTTCTCAAGCATGACACCATTATTACAAATTTAAGTTTTAAAAATCTTTATACACTAAATTAAAGATATTCAGGCAA
This sequence comes from Artemisia tridentata subsp. tridentata, assembly GCA_021014915.2. Lineage (NCBI taxonomy): Eukaryota > Viridiplantae > Streptophyta > Magnoliopsida > Asterales > Asteraceae > Artemisia > Artemisia tridentata. Next base: position 175,282,714 of record CP139505.1, read on the forward strand.
TATAACAAACACTTGAAAGGAAATAACTAAGTTCAATTAACCTTGCGGTGTAAACAAAAGCTTAACCAATTTTACAAACACTTCCTCAAACAAGTTCAATAGACTATGTAATCATATGGTTAATAAATCTCGACAATTATGTAACAATTCACATTTTTCATGTCGTTATTTAACCACTTACTTTTATTATTTATTTTAATTTCGCGAAAATTAACTTTTACGGGTAACCGGATAGGGTATCCCGTGTACGTCGTAACACGTACATAACTTGAACCAACTCTAGACTACGTTTAGTTTACATGTTTTATGCGTTTTGATTTCTTTACATACATATTTGATATGTTATATTTTTACTTTTTTATTTTTACGGAAACCTTTGCACTTTAGCTTTAATACTCTTACACTTAGAATTATATCTACCAAACGTAAACTAAAAAATAAAAATATTAATAAAAAATAAATAAATAAATAAATAATTCCTTAAACCCTTAGTATTATTTACATACGATCTTAATATATGTCATAAACAATCAACGATATGCTTAAACTATTTTAAAATAATTAGTGTCACATTAAAAATAATAAAAATTATTTATTTTTGAAAACTTATAACTTTTTATAAGTTTTAACTTTTGCGTTACATATAATCTACCCACTAAATTAAACTAATACACATCTTAATTATCTTTAAATAAATGACACATAACCCTCCACCTCCTACTTACACACTAACACATCATGCTTACACATTTGACACTTAGCTAGTTAGCTTAACACATGTCATGTAATCCTAATTAGTATATAAATCTCACAAACCCTCATTTTCTCTTCATAATTCACACATACACAAGATAAACTCTCTCATTTTCTCTACATTAAAATACAACAACAACATCAATATTAAAGGTATTTCAAGCTTGGCAAAAGGGTTTTGAAAGGTTATTGCTTAAAGGTTTGGAAAGCTAAGGTTTATTACTTTCAAAACAAGGGTTCTAAGTGATATTGGGTAGTTTTGTGCACTTAATCATCCATATCATCACCAACCATTGTAAGAAAATCATATACATCTTTATTTTTATACTTTTACATATTATTGCATGTTTGATTAAGTTATTTTTCAAGATTAAGCACTGTACTTGGTAAACTAAACTAGAAAATCATAGAAAATATGTTTTTGTTCATAAGTTTCTGTGACAGTTTTGGCCAGGGGCAAAAATGTAATTTTCTGCTCTAATCAATGGATTTCTAGACTTAGATAAAAATATGTGGTTATAAGTCTATTCTTAGCTTCGATTCGCTGGGTGGCTTGTCCTGTAACAATACCCGATGATTTAATTAGAAAATAAATGGTAAAAGTGTTACAGTTTTACACACCAGATATCAAATAGAAAAATCTCCAAAATTTTGTATAGAACCAACTTTTTGGGTAAAAATAGAAACTGTAGTAGACACTTTAACTTAAACGTGTCTTTTCGAATAGATTAAAACGGAGTGGTAAATCAACAGATATAACCGTTTTCGTAGGACTGTTTTACACAGAAAATAAACAGCTTTGACATATGAGGGTATTTTGGCAATTTCTACCTTTTCGTGAGCATAAAAACCGAGTCATAACCATTTATGGTTTAGGAGAAACGGACTTTTTAAATTGGATAAATTATATAAACATCAACCGCACTTAAGTTAGGATTTATTAGACTTACCAAACTTATAGTAAAGCTTGTCTTTGTTATTAAAACTTTATAAACACTAAGTATAATGACATAATCGATATAAGAACTTTATAAAAACTCATTTGCATATTTACGTATTATTTATAAAAACTAAGATGCAACATTATATTTTAGGTTGCTCCTAAGGTTTTCTTGGCTTATCCGTCACTTTATTTTCACTCTTGCTATAACTTTGCATATATAAGGTGAGTTTCATAGCCATACTTTTACTTGTTTTGAACTACTTTTGGGGTGAGAATACATGCTCATTTTACTTACATACTTTACCAGTTTATTGAAACACATTATTCGTTTTACTTAAATACATGGCTTGTATTTACATACGGACACAATTGCACAAAACATTTACAGATTGCCTAAGTTATGAACCGTTAATTACATAGTAAGCGCGAATGTTGTGAATAGATCTATTGGGATTGAACTCCCCCGTCCGGGTAGTTGCCCTACTTAACCGGTATGTCAAACGGACGCATAATCATTTGAGGAACTCGAGTAATCACTAAAAGGAACGCATGCACGGGCACATAACTAGAAAACTTAAGGTTTCGGTGTCAAGAACTTAGGGCAATGGTAAAACGTTTACTATGACATTGTATGTGTTATAATGGTCATACACATTAAATTCTTGTGGTCCGCACTTGACATTTACATTACATTTTGTTTACATAGAATTATGTGTGAATCTAAGTGTTACAAGTCTTTTATGGGCGGAACTTGTAATAGGAGGATTGATATGATAATTGATATGTTAATTCTTTTAAAAAGGCTTTCATTTTATTTACATTAAACCTATGAACTCACTAACCTTGTGTTTACACTTTTAGCATGTATTTTCTCATGTTCGTAAGGCATTAACTTTGGATTGGAGCATTAGAGCCACATGCCATTTTTTGAAGACTGGGATGCATTATATTTTTCCATTCGATAACGTTTTGAAAATGTTTATGTAACTTAACACTTGGGAACTCTTGTTTGTAACTCTGATTTTATTTATCGAACGGTAACTTTTAAAAACGTCTCATTTATAAATCATTTTCTATGACTTGAACATTGTGCTATGAAGTAACACATTCAGTTGCTTTCCGCTTCTATACTGAATTTTGGGGGTCTTACATATTGGTATCAGAGCTGGTTATAGAGAACTAGGTTGCATTTAGTTCCTAGACGATAATCATTTCATCATAACATTTCATCATAAACATTTCGTTGCAACCCGCGCACTATGTCACAAAACTATCATACATAATCAAACATTCAATGGCCTTTAAAACTTTTTCAAGACACTGCGAGTGATACAATGGCCTCTAAAACTTTTCATGACATTGCAAAATATAGTTTTACATAAAAACTCGTTAGAGTCTGTGAATTCCCCAGTTGCTTTACTAGCCGTCTCTAGAGACGAGTTTGAACCTATCATCTTATAAAATCGTTTAGCCATTTTCGTATAAACCATTTTGATATAATCTTATAAACTCTTTTGCTACTATATAAACTATTTTGACTACTATTGGTTAATACTATTAACTCTATGAACCATAAAACTACTTGACTAAACCGAGCATTGCATCATTAAGCCTCAATTATGCATAGCCTGATGACTTATGTCTAATTAAAGAGGGATCATGTTATGCTGGGAGCAGTTATCTGTAAATTTTGTTAAAAACGATCTTTCACTTATATCCCTAAAAAGCAAATTTTGTGTGAGTTCACATGGGAACGAGAAAACCTTATCCGTCGCAAGTACCCACACCTCTTCACCGACACCTCTCTGATAGCCAACACAAACTGAATCCCAGGACGGGGTTCCTTTTACTATTTAACCACTTACGTTTATACTATTTATTTTAATTTGGCGAAAATTAACTTTTACGAGTAACCGGATAGGTTATCCCGTGTACGTCGTAACATGTATATTAACTTGAACCAACTCTAGACTACGTTTAGACTACATGTTTTATGCGTTTTGATTTACTTACATACATATTTTATATGTCATATTTTTACTTTTTCATTTTTACGAAAACTTTTGCACTTTAGCTTTAATACTCTTACACTTAAATTATATCTACCAAACTTAAACTTAAAAAAATAAAAAAAATAATAAAAAGAAAATAAAAATAAAAACTTTTCCTTAAACCCTTAGTATTATTTACCTACAATCCTAATATATGTCATAAACAATCAACGATATGCTTAAACTATTTTAAAATTATTAGCGTCACATTAAAAATAATAAAAATTATTTATTTTTGAAAACTTATAACTTTTTATAAGTTTTAACTTTTACATTACCCGATTAATACGCTTTAGGGTATAATCTACCCACTAAATTAATCTAATACACCTCATAACTATCTTTAAATAAATGACACATAACCCTCCACCTCCTACTTACACACTAACACATTGTGCTTACACATTTGACACTTAGCTAGTTAACTTAATACATGTCATCTAATCCTAATTAGTATATAAATCTCTCAAACCCTCATTTTCTCTTCATAATTCACACATACACAAGATAAACTCTCTCATTTTCTCTACATGAAAATACAACAACAACATCAATATTAAGAGTATTTCAAGCTTGGCAAAAGGGTTTTGAAAGGTTATTGCTTAAAGGTTTGAAAAGCTAAGGCTTATTACTTTCAAAACAAGGGTTCTTAGTGATATTGGGTAGTTTTGTGCACTTAATCATCCATATCATCACCAACCAATGTAAGAAAATCATATACATCTTTATTTTTATACTTTTACATATTATTACATGTTTCATTAAGTTATTTTGTAAGGTTAAGCATTGTACTTGGTAAACTAAACTATAAAACCATAAAAAACATGTTTTTGTTCATAAGTTTATGTGACCGTTTTGACCAAGGTCATAAACGTAATTTTTTGCTTTAATCATTGGATTTCTAGACTTAGAGAAAAATATCTTGTTATAGGTCTATGTCTTAGCTTCGATTCGCCGGGTGGCTTGTCCCGTAACGATACCTGATGATTTAATTAGAAAATGAACGGTAAAAGTGTTACAGTTTTACACACCAGATTTCAAATGAAAAAATCTCCAAAATTTTGTATAGAAAAAACTGTTTGGGTAAAAAGAGAAAACTGTAGTAGACACTTTAACTTAAACGTGGCTTTTCGAATAGATTAAAACGGAGTTGTAGATCAAAAGGTATAGCCGTTCTCGTGGGACTGTTTTACACAGAAAATAAACAGCTTTGACATATGAGGGTATTTTGGTAATTTCACACAAGTTATGTAAATTTTGGAACTGTGGGGCCCATAAATATGATAAGTAGACGTAAATACCTTTCCGTAAGCGTAAAAGCCGAGTCATAACCATTTACGGATTAATTGGTTTTCAACCATTTTTAACGAATCATAGATCTACTACGTTTTAATCGGAAGTCTTTACGGTGATTTCTGTGTTTTTTACGATGATTTTTGTGTGTGTTTTTGTTTTTTATTTATGTGTGTATTTTTGTTGTGATTTCTGTGTATTTTTACGGTTAATCGAAAGTTTTTACGGTTAATCGGAAGTTTATCTGGTGAATTAGAAGGTTTATCCGGTTAATCAGAAGTTTTGTCAATAGAGAATTGGAGAAGAAGACCTAATTTTTTTGTGATAGAATGAGGGTGAATGAGATATTTTGGGTTTCTATATTTTATAAATTTGCCCTTGTTCTATGATTGGCTGGTTTGATCACAACCATTGGATCGAAGGTAAATCAAATGCCACGATTGACTGGTTTCTTCTTTAAGGAATGCATGATCTTAGCGGATCTCACCTCAAGAATATTAAAAGGTAGAAGACAAGGGCTGTCTAGTTATTTAACTTTAACCAGGAACGAAAAAAGCAGTTGTAAGTTTTTTTACGGGGACGATGTGTGCACTTTCAAAATGATAGCAACTGCGTTTGTAATTTGGCCAAACCACAAGGACTATTTTTGCAATTTACTCTTTTAGTATTATCCAAAGCCAAACTTCATATAAAATTAAAAGAAAGGGAACCTAATAGAAAATTTCCTGAAACTAGAGCTTTCTTAAACTCTACACAAATCACATTTGGCAATCAAACCCATATGCGCTACCCATTTCGACCTTTATCCATCATATTTAATAAGAGAAATTCACAAAGTAGCTCAAATCACCCAAGTACATTATAAAATAGTCTAAGACGATTGATTAACCATATTAAATTTTTGACAAGTGTCCTAATTTTAATAAATAACAAGTGTATTTTTTTCTATTTAAAAGTACACTAACCTTACACACTACTTACACACATGTATTTTTTTTTAATTAAAAAATAAGAACAACAACAATAAAACCCAATCCCGCCAGGGCAGGGTATGGGGGAGGTAGAATGTAGACAGATCGTACCCCTACCCCAGGTTAAACCCGGAGGTAGAGAGACTGCTTCCAATGAGACCACCGGCAAGTGCAGGTGTGCGGGTGAGAGAGCAAAGAAAGGAGAGCAAAAGCCAGAGAACAATATGCAAAAAGCAGGCAAAAGAAAGCATGGAAAGCATGCAAACACGCAAACATAGCATAAACAAAACAAGGGAATCGAAGAAAGGCAAAGAGGCAAGGGGCACCGGAAAAAGCACAAGCAAAGAAGCACACAAGCAAAGACGCAAACAAAAACACAAACAAAACAAAGAACCAAAGCAGCGAGACAAGCAGGTAAACCAAAAGGGAGCAACACAGAGCAAAGCATGGCAGCGCACTGGGCCTAAAGCTAAGGCAAAGCAAAAACCAACAACCAAAAGCTAGGGCAACGCACAGAGCCTAGAGCTAAGGCAAAGCAGGGAAACGCACGGGGCCTATCCTAAGGCAAAAATGTAATACCTCGTAAATTTTTCGATCAATTGTAAAGGATTAACGAATAGTAATCCATCATCACAGTTTAATTAACCATTGTTACGGGTTAAATTTTTGCTTTTATTCAACCATGTTAATCTAAATGTCGTAACACGTTCTCGCATTCTTTGTGTTACAATCATTTGTACGTACCATGATAGTCTCAAATCGCGAACAAACACCACCTAGTACCGTATTAAGACTATACGATCGTTTGATGTCTAATAAATCACCAAAGCTTAGCTCGTTTATCACATTCTCAACTTTGCTCAAAAACTTGCATTTTTATTTAAAAATTCATTCGTATAACTCCAAGGCCACTCCAAATGTCCCACAAACAATGCCTAACACATTTTAATGATACATTGAATTTGTGAAACACACCAACGAGCCAAATAAATCAACCCTTAAACTCATTTTGTCTTCTTTCTTTTGGTTGAAAGCGTCGGCCAAAAGCAATCATGAACCATCATCATTAAACTCACTTACATACTCCACCTCAAGTCACATGGTTCCCTTTTTGAAACATGCAAATCAAACCGACTTTGTTATATTTCTTTGTTTTGTTTCCTTCTTTGTGATCGACTCCAAGACAAACAAGAACAAAACAAAGGCCATGTGCTACAAAACCCACACCGATTCCCTCTTTATTCTTTTGTTGTTGTGATCGACACTTAGGACAAACTAGGACCATGTGATACTCCTTACACATGCTATGACACATTTACCCTCATAATAAGTCATATGGACTTTAGTACGCTACAAACCAAACCGACCCTTGATATTTTCATGTGAAATCGATTCCTAGACAAGCAAGAACAAGACAAAGAAACCATGATACTCACTTACACACTCAACTTACTTTGAAAATTACTTGTACTCTCACATGATAACTTACACAAAAATCATCATTTTTCTTTGCCTTGTATGCCACTCCCCTCTCATCACATTATATATAATGATAACAAGCCACTTGAGCACTCAATCTCACACATGGAAATCATATCCAATAGTACACGTCAACCTGAGTACACAACATAGTATAAATTGTCCTATCTCCTCCCTTTCATACGCACACACTCATTCTCACTTCAAAACATTTCAAGTCCTTTGTTCTCCTTTGGTGCTATATGAGAGGAACTAGTCCATTTCAAGGGGTTTAGCTCAAATTTCAAGACAAAAGGAAGTTGGTCTTGGTTCGTTGGAAGGACCTTAAACAAGTAGCACCAACCTTTATTCCATTACCGGTCCACATGTCATGTTTTGACCACCCTTTCTTGGTGAGGATTAGCCAACGAGGAGGCTTAGCCATTTAATCCTAGCTCAAGTCGTGATTCAAGGAAACCAAGTTACGTTTGGGTCGTGATTCGAGTAGCACAAGTCATTTGGCAAACACCAACTTCTATGTCGTGTTTTACCCACCCCATATTGCAACATCTCAAAGTATTTTGGAACCGGGTTGGTGTCGAGCAAGTTCTTGTGTTTTTCTGCTTATATCCCTACGTACCACAGTTCACTTTCAAGTCCTTGTAAGTCCTCTCCTCTCGTTCTTAATTCGATTCAATCCATTTTATGACAAAATGTATATCACACATACTTGCTCAAACGTATGTATTTATCATTTAATTTTTACGTACACGTTTCTGTTTCTGAGTTCAAACCACACTCCACACATTTGTTTAGACGTCAAATAATATGTATGTTCACTCACAAACTCTCCATGCATTTGCTTGAGTAAAAAACGAAACCCATTTTGTTTTGCATAACTCATGCATAATCTAATATCCAAAATACTTAAACTATTTTCCAAGTCTTTTGACTTAGAAAATCAATCTAACTCGCCCTATAAATGACCTTATAACATCGAAATGATAAAATCAACCCACAAATATTTTTCCTCAAATCGATTCTCAATATAGCAAACTTTAATTTTCGTATTGTGAGTTTTTCATGAAAAGCTTCCTAAAACCTTCTAAAACGTCCAAACTATACGCTACAAAACTGATTTCCAGACTTAGGTTATTTTCAAGTTTTTCAGATTTTAAACACATGCGACTAGGCCACAAACTCATATTGTATCTTCGTATTTTCGAACACAACACCTAAATATTTTTGCACCTCTCGTTAGTATACCTGACAAACTAAATTTTTAGTGATTTAAGTCTCCCAAAATAACCTAAACCCGTCAATCAAAAACTGCCATTTTGAAACTGCCACAGAACAATTCCAACTAGAAAATAAATTAGAAAACTTATACTATTTGAACCGGGCTTAGAAAAAGCCCAATATGAACTTGCGTTTTACCAGCCCATTGAGCCCATACCAAATATTTTTAGAATCACAAAAATAGTCCAAGTCCAGGCCCAAAGGTATTTTCATGCCCTCGCCTCTAAATTTCTTAATGGGCCATTGTTCTATGCGTTTTAAGGCCCAATATAATAAAATAAATTATTCTGGTCAAACTAGCAGTTGAATTAAGCTTTAATAAGCCTAAATAAGCTTCGGAAATTTTTGTAGAATTTTTCCACAAGTTTTTATGTATTTTGGACTAAAAATGCAAACATTTTCACCCCGAGGGACTAAAATTGACAACTTGGTAAAAACAGGGTCTGAACCTGTCAAAACAGAATCATCAGGGTGGAAAATGATTTTATATTAAAGTGTAAACTCAGTTTGTCATTTGGGTTAAACTTGGATTAAAAATGTAACTTTTTATAAACTAGGGACTAACGGTGTAACGCAAACACCGTTAGGGTATAAAGGGTAAAAACAGTGAAAATTCAAGGGTAAACAGAAACATTATAACATCTTCATTCTCAATCCTTAATTTACACAATACACCCTCACCTCTCACATTGTTTCGTTTAAAAACACAAACTTATTAACAATATGTTATATTTATATATATAACGACTTTTAAACAACACAACTCAACGTTTTGTCTCATCCAATTCGAGACGACGATCATTATGATTTCTGAATCATAACCAGAAAATAATATTATTGATAATATTATTTTTGAACTTTAAACATTTTAAGCATATCACGCTCACATCACCGATCAAATCGTCAAACGATTCCTCATATCACATTCGTTATTCATGCTAAGTCGAAAACTCAAACGTTATTATTATCCAGGTTGTGTGTGAAACTGTTCTGAATTCTCTATCCAACCAACAACTCAACTCAATCGTTGACAACTCAAGGTGAGTTTCATAGCCCCTATTTTTAAACGTTTTGAACTACTTTTGGGGGAGATACATGCTTAAACTACTTGCTCTTACTTTAACAAGCACTTTTACATACTACTGTGAGTTATCGCCCCACTTTTACTCGTGATAATTGTTTTATAAATGCTTTGGGGAGATACATGCTTTATACTTTTACAAGTACTCTTATCTATATGTATGTTACTGTGAGTTCCATAGACCACTCTTTTACCAATTTTGAATTACTTATGGTGGAAATACATGCTTGTATTTCATATAAACTTTACTAGTTTACCTTTAACATTATACTCAGTTGATAAACCACTCTACTTGTTATTGAAACGTAACGCTTACTTTTATTTACAAGAACACTATAAACTTTTGCGAATTACTATGAACTTATGAATTCACATTTATACATTTTTATATCTCATGGAGAGATACCTACTATAAACATGATCACAAGTGATTTTCAACTGTATGCTATACCTGATTCACTATTGCCTAAGTTTACTTTTATTGCCATGTTCGAAGTCCCTCATATCATGAACCTTAATCACTTGCGAGTGAACGTAAATAATTGTGAATAGATCTATTTGGGACTGACAATCCCCGTTTTGGTCTGCTAGGATGAGCCACCCAAGCGCACGTTATTTAAACAAACTTATAGGTTATTGGCAAATACCTATCCCGAGGGCCTATATATATTTTACATCATTCTTGATGCCAGTTAAACGTTGAGTGTCATGAGGCTTAGGGCAATAGAACGATACTGTAGTCATGATACAGTATTGCCATTACTTTATCAAACTTGAACTTGTATTTACTATATAGCAGAAAATCACTACTTGGCAAACAATAACTATTTTGTGTTGACCCATTTAGGGCAACCAAACCAACTCTGGGTGTATAACTACTTAACCCACTATTTACTTTATAACAAACTAACTATGGGTGTATAATATCGTAACCCACCACTTATTTATTAATAATTGTATTCATTACAAATATTACCTAAACTTGGAACTCTTGAAAATCAACTGATTTTATGCAAACTCTATGGATTCACTCACACTTTGATTTTTGACAATCAACTGGTTTAACTATAAATACTATGGTATTACTCACTTTTTGACTAGATAATCAACTGTTTATTTACAACTGCTGTGGACTCACAAACTCTTTGATTTTGGAAATCAACAGTTTTTACTTACAAACTCTATGAACTCACCAACCTTTGTGTTGACGCTTTTAGCATGTATTTATCTCAGGTCCATAATGAGCAAGGATGGCACGGAGGAGCACGGATACTTATGAAGGCTATAAATTTTACTATCATTCGAAAACCTATTTAATAAACTTTGCAACCACTGGGACCTTATTTTGTAAACTCTGATATTCGAATGATAAATCTTTTAAAAAGACTAAATTGGTGATCGTTTTCTACTATTCAACTGTTGTGCCATGAAGTAACACCCAATTTGAATTCCGCTGCGTATCACGAAATTGGGGGTGTTACAGATTGGTATCAGAGCTACAGTTATAGAGAAACGGGTCTAAATGAGGTCCGAACTATAACCACTTTTACAAACAAAACGTTTTATAGCCTTTCGCTCTCCGTGCTTTCCATCCTCCAGACGCTTATGTGACTTCTAGATAGTTTTGCTACACCAACACTCTAATATATTGATATATATACTCACCAACTAATTTCCAGTACCGTACCAACCATCCTTAATTATCTTACTCATATCTTTATAGATACGTGTGAAATACCCTTCCCGTATTTCCGAAAAATCCGCGCATGGATTATTTTGTTGATTAGTATGAGTGTTAAATCAGAAATTCTTAAGTAGGATGGTTTACAATGTCTTTATTTGAATGATTGGGATGCCTTTTATTTAAATAAAGAAATTGTAAAGCGCCGAACCATAAGTTTATATTTCCTTATTTACATTGTTTGGGACGCCTCTCTATGTAAATAACGAATTATAAATAAGTGGGCTTATTTGTATCTGTAATGACACGAATATGAAACCGATAACCACGAAAATTCATCAAACACACAGCCTAACTCTCATTAGAAACCATAAATATTGATACATAATGATATGATTAGCATTGGTAATGCTAACATTACAAATATCACTAAGAAAGGCATAACATCACCAATCGGTTGACCCACTATGCCAATAAAAAACACCACTACACCAGCAAGAGCAAGAACCACGACTGGGTGCAACACCTCAAATATCCTGTACGACGAAAATACACAAGTTATTAACACAATAAAACATTAATACATGGTGTTGTATACGGATGCAAAGCAACACTCCTATCGTAATACCATCTCTTACCCCCATATTTCATCCGCGCTGATGGCCAAAACCACGAGTGCTATGAGAAGCGCTATAACCTCGGCCAAGGACTCCAGATTTTCATCTGAGACGTAAGCCAAGAAGGTGGTTGCAGCAGCATACATAATTACAAGAACGGTGTAGGTGTAAGACATTTTGAAAATTTTGGATGAGAGAAATGTGGGTGATGAGAGTGAAATCGGAGTATTTATAGGAAGAATAGCCGGTAGGCTACTATTCTAGCCACTTGTGTTTACTATTCCTCACACAAGGACAAACAAGATTTCTCATCCCCTAAAGCTGGGGTTCAGCAACTTTCTCTACATACACCAAATCCTCATCCAAATATCTCTATGTAAGAATCTGTTATCAACAAAACTCTTTTGTTTAACGGGTAGGTTACCCGCACAGATCCTTGTAATTGGAAATCATGTGTAATTTCAAACCATAAAAGAATAACAATAGTTATTCCAAAAGAAATTTTTCCAAGTTGTGTTAACTGGGAAATAGTAAATTTCACATGAGATTACAATGATTCCATCCACTATTGAGACATTATGAACTACACAATGGTCCTAATTATTCCTTTAACGCTGTGAATTTCACGATGCTTCCTCTAAACTCCCAGACATTGTATGTGATTACAATGGTCTCAAAATTATTTCGTAACCTTAAGTCTTACCACTTTGAATTTATCACAAAACTCTAGTGGTCTCTATTTCCTTAGCAGACACTGTGAGTAAATACAGTGGCCTCTACTTTTCTTTGACACTGTGAGTGATACAGTGGTCCCTATATTTCAACCTCAGGTACTGTAAATCCTACAGTAATCTCAATTACATTCCAAACACTGTAAATGAAACAATGGGCGCATTTATTTCCAAAACATGGTTACTAATCAAAATGTCGTAACATGTTCCCACATTCTTAATGTCACCCTCATTTGTACAAACCTTGATAGTCTAACAATCGCAAACAATATAAGCCAAGTACCATATATAACTTTATGTATCGTGAAATAATAAAATGCGTGTGGTTAAACATTTCGGACTCACGAAAGCCAAACCAAACACACCCTTGAAACATTGATTCTCGGCCCATTGCTAACAGCAACCCAACGCACCCTTGTTTATCATTGGGCCTTTATCATAAAAACTCGAGCCCAACTCTATTTAAACTCAAAGACTTAAGATTTATTTCAAATCTAATCGGCTCATGCCCGTTTACTTTGGGTCGTTTTATGTAAAAATTCACTTAACAACCTATTAATATTTTTACACGTCTCGATTAAGCACTTACCAAAGAATCATGTGTGACAAGTCTTTTCCAATTACTCGATCATGTGATGACCAAGTTATCATCAAAGCTCAGCCCAACTGTCTTGTTCTCAAATTGCTTCAACTAGGCCAAAAATCATATATTGCCTAAGTACTTTGTTCCATTCGAGTTCCAAACAACCTCAGCAAACTCAAACGAACCCCCACCTAGTTATTTGGTCATGTTTCATGTTGTTGGACCCTTTGTGGACTCGACTACAACCAAAACAACCCAACTTTCGTGATTCTCATTTGTCCCCAGCAACGGTTAACAACCCCAAGGAACAAAATGATTTTTGAGCTACAACACATTTTATCTTATGGCATATTGATTTCCCCTCCTAGCTTCCATATCTATCTAACAATTTGGATATTTTGAAACGATAGATACAAACAAATTATTAACGTAAGACATGATTTTATATATAAAGCAAACAAGTTTTATTCCACATTTCGTAAGGGGGTTACATGGAAACATAACAAAGATTTATTTCCTACCACAATACTATCTACTGCTTTCAAAAAAATAAAATAAAATAAAATAAAATAAAATTTGCGTGTATACTTTTTACTCAGAAGCAAACTGATTCATCATCTACAAAAACTTGGAACCGATTATGTGTTGTCACTTAAAACTTTATTTAACAAGTTTTTCTTTACAAAAGCTGAAGTTCAACAACTTTCTTTACATTCATCAAGTTATCATCCGAAAACCTCATTGTTAAAAATCTATTACCTACAAACTCTTTGTTTGACGGGTAGGTTACCCCCATAGATTTTTGATTTTCAAAAGTTATGAACCATGTTTATTTTCAAAACGCGATAGAATAACAATTTTCATTCAAAAAGGAAATTTTTCTCAAGTCAAGCTGACTGTAGAATTATGATGATCACTTGTACCACGATAAATTCGTCTCCTACGTAAATAAATATGGCTTCAAATCCTTTGTTTATGCGTACCCTCTTTCCAACACCTCGTATAGAGGATTGCACAGCATACGACTTCATAACAACTTATCATGCGGGAATCTTCATCCCAATGACTTCCACTTATAGCAAAACAACCCTGACAACTATCTTAGACTGGAATTCCGGGAGGAATTCTGTTTAACGGGTAGGTACTGTAATACCTCGTAAATTTTCCGATCAATTGTAAAGGATTAACGAATAGTAATCCATCATCACAGTTTAATTAACCATTTTTACGGGTTAAATTTTTGCTTTTATTCAACCATGTTAATCTAAATGTCGTAACACGTTCTCGCATTCTTTGTGTTACAATCATTTGTACGTACCATGATAGTCTCAAATCGCGAACAAACACCACCTAGTACCGTATTAAGACTATACGATCGTTTGATGTCTAATAAATCACCAAAGCTTAGCTCGCTTCTCACATTTTCAACTTTGCTCAAAAACTTGCATTTTTATTTAAAAATTCATTCGTATAACTCCAAGGCCACTCCAAATGTCCCACAAACAATGCCTAACACATTTTAATGATACATTGACTTTGTGAAACACACCAACGAGCCAAATAAATCAACCCTTAAACTCATTTTGTCTTCTTTCTTTTGGTTGAAAGCGTCGGCCAAAAGCAATCATGAACCATCATCATTAAACTCACTTACATACTCCACCTCAAGTCACATGGTTCCCTTTTTGAAACATGCAAATCAAACCGACTTTGTTATATTTCTTTGTTTTGTTTCCTTCTTTGTGATCGACTCCAAGACAAACAAGAACAAAACAAAGGCCATGTGCTACAAAACCCACACCGATTCCCTCTTCATTCTTTTGTTGTTGTGATCGACACTTAGGACAAACTAGGACCATGTGATACTCCTTACACATGCTATGACACATTTCCCCTCATAATAAGTCATATGGACTTTAGTACGCTACAAACCAAACCGACCCTTGATATTTTCATGTGAAATCGATTCCTAGACAAGCAAGAACAAGACAAAGAAACCATGATACTCACTTACACACTCATCTTACTTTGAAAATAACTTGTACTCTCACATGATAACTTACACAAAAATCATCATTTTTCTTTGCCTTGTACGTCACTCCCCTCTCATCACATTATATATAATGATAACAAGGCACTTGAGCACTCAATCTCACACATGGAAATCATATCCAATAATACACGTCAACCTGAGTACACAACATAGTATAAATTATCCTATCTCCTCCCTTTCATACGCACACACTCATTCTCACTTCAAAACATTTCAAGTCCTTTGTTCTCCTTTGGTGCTATATGAGAGGAACTAGTCCATTTCAAGGGGTTTAGCTCAAATTTCAAGACAAAAGGAAGTTGGTCTTGGTTCGTTGGAAGGACCTTAAACGAGTAGCACCAACCTTTATTCCATTACCGGTCCACATGTCATGTTTTGACCACCCATTCTTGGTGAGGATTAGCCAACGAGGAGGCTTTACGTTTGGGTCGTGATTCGAGTAGCACAAGTCATTTGGCAAACACCAACTTCTATGTCGTGTTTTACCCACCCCATATTGCAACATCTCAAAGTATTTTGGAACCGGGTTGGTGTCGAGCAAGTTCTTGTATTTTTCTGCTTATATCCCTACGTACCACAGTTCACTTTCAAGTCCTTGTAAGTCCTCTCCTCTCGTTCTAAATTCGATTCAATCCATTTTATGACAAAATGTATATCACACATACTTGCTCAAACGTATGTATTTATCATTTAAGTTTTACGTACACGTTTCTGTTTCTGAGTTCAAACCACACTCCACACATTTGTTTAGACGTCAAATAATATGTATGTTCACTCACAAACTCTCCATGCATTTGCTTGAGTCAAAAACGAAACCCATTTTGTTTTGCATAACTCACGCATAATCTAATATCCAAAATACTTAAACTATTTTCCAAGTCTTTTGACTTAGAAAATCAATCTAACTCGCCCTATAAATGACCTTATAACATCGAAATGATAAAAGCAACCCACAAATATTTTTCCTCAAATCGATTCTCAATATAGCAAACTTTAATTTTCGTATTTTGAGTTTTTCATGAAAAGCTTCCTAAAACCCTCTAAAACGTCCAAACTATACGCTACAAAACTGATTTCCAGACTTAGGTTATTTTCAAGTTTTTCAGATTTTAAACACATGCGACTAGGCCACAAACTCATATTGTATCTTCGTATTTTCGAACACAACACCTAAATATTTTTGCACCTCTCGTTAGTATACCTGACAAACAAAATTTTTAGTGTTTTAAGTCTCCCAAAATAACCTAAACCCGTCAATCAAAAACTGCCATTTTGAAACTGCCATACAACAATTCCAACTAGAAAATAAATTAGAAAACTTATACTATTTGAACCGGGCTTAGAAAAAGCCCAATAAGAACTTGCATTTTACCAGCCCATTGAGCCCATACCAAATATTTTTAGAATCACAAAAATAGTCCAAGTCCAGGCCCAAAGGTATTTTCATGCCCTCGCCTCTAAATTTCTTAATGGGCCATTGTTCTATGCGTTTTAAGGCCCAATATAACAAAATAAATTATTCTGGTCAAACTAGCAGTTGAATTAAGCTTTAATAAGCCTAAATAAGCTTCGGAAATTTTTGTAGAATTTTTCCACAAGTTTTTATGTATTTTGGACTAAAAATGCAAACATTTTCACCCCGAGGGACTAAAATTGACAACTTGGTAAAAATAGGGTCTGAACCTGTCAAAACAGAATCATCAGGGTGGAAAATGATTTTATATTAAAGTGTAAACTCAGTTTGTCATTTGGGTTAAACTTGGATTAAAAATGTAACTTTTTATAAACTAGGGACTAACGGTGTAACGCAAACACCGTTAGGGTATAAAGGGTAAAAACAGTGAAAATTCAAGGGTAAACAGAAACATTATAACATCTTCATTCCCAATCCTTAATTTACACAATACACCCTCACCTCTCACATTGTTTCGTTTCAAACACAAACTTATTAACAATATGTTATATTTATATATATAACGACTTTTAAACAACACAACTCAACATTTTGTCTCATCCAATTCGAGACGACGATCATTATGATTTCTGAATCATAACCAGAAAATAATATTATTGATAATATTATTTTTGAACTTTAAACATTTTAAGCATATCACGCTCACATCACCGATCAAATCGTCATACGATTCCTGTTGGATCGAAATACTCTGACCAAACTAACTTGTAGCTTGTTTAAGGTTTAACAACCTTGGATAAATCCAAAACTGTTAATGGTGAAACACTGATATACTTTATTGAGTATGCGGAAACTACTTCAACAAAGCTAAGAAGAATTACTCTAAACTTTAACGATTTTATTAATAACTTGAACCTGCTTATAATACACAGATTCACTAAACAAACTCTAATCGCTAATACTCTAATAATCGACTAATACTTTTCTCTATGTAAAATCACGTACGTCTAATACCAACCTAGGGATCCTTTTATAGACACAAGGAAAACCCTAGTCGGTTTACAATACTTGAACGAAAAGTAATTCTAATTATAATCTAATAATAACTCTATGAACATTCTAGAATTACACATTAATCCTTAAACGTATTTGCATAACAGTCCTTTAACTTTTGCAGTACTTTGACTTCTTTAGAACATGAGCAGTACTTTGACTTCTATCGAGCAGTCCTTTGACTTTCTTCATGTAGAAGTACTTTGTAGCCCAACAATCCTCCCCTAACTTGAATTCCACTTGCTTGATTTCAAGTTCCTTTGTATTTCTTTAACTTCAACATTTTTATCTTCAAGGAAAGACTGTATCATTAACTTCTGTCTCATGTTTGTTTTATCATCATCAAAGTAATCATTAACTGCAATCTTTATCAGCAACAGATCTTTTCAGCAACACATCTTTTCAGCAACTCAGCATCATATTGGCAATAGGTACATCAGATCTTAAAAGTTTCATACTATTCTCATCACTTCCAGGTGTGTTAACTCCTGTGAGAGGTGAATCATTGAAAACTTAATGGATTTTGATGTCTCTTTACCAAAGCCATTAACTCTGGAGTAGCCAATGTTTAGGTTTAAGAACCATGGTACATTGATAACCATATGATTTTTAGCAAATCATCAGCTATCAACGGATTTGATTAGTCTTTACCAATAGCCGTTTGCTTTTGGACTAGCTAGTTCTTTTAGTACAATCACTACCATGGTGAACTAATTACCATACAATGGTTTTCCACAGCCTTTACCACAAGCCATTATCTTGTGGGCTAGCCAACTCTTCACTATCATAGATATGGTGAGTTGAAGACCATACAATTTTTAGTAAATTGTCAACTAAAAACGGATTTGATAATCACATCAGAGCCGTACCCTCATGATGAGTTAAACTATTTCTTGTTTACCTAAACATGGTGAGTTGAATACCATTTGTTGCTGTTTAAATCTTTGTGCTTCAAATGTTTTTGCACTTTTTCAAAAATCACTGATTTTAAAAAAAAAACTTTACTGGTTTCATGTTGCAAGCAGTACTTTGAGAAAGTACTGTTTGTCAAGCAGTACTTTTAAATAAAGTACTTATGTTTCAAAAGATTTATATTATAAATATCATACCAGTTGTTATGCATCAATCTTCAGCTAGCATTGTCCATTTGATGAACAATCCAATCACCATCAATGCAGTTTCACTTTCTTCTTCCACTTCCATGCCATAATCTAGCATTCTGATCATCAGATCTCTAGTAAGTGGATATCTTTGCTCTGCTAGCATGTGGATCATCGTTCCATCTTCTAGCTCCAAAACATGTATTCCCACTGATTCAAAGAACCTCCATCTGTTAATTTCCCAATCCTCTTGATTTTCCCAGAGAGCACTATCACTTGTCTCTTCTGTTTCCCAGATGGTTGTGAGATCTCCTTGCAGAACCAAACCCACTCCTTGTGGTGGAATATGTTCAAAATAAGTCTGCACTTGTAGATATAGCTGAAGCAAATCCTCTCTGTCTATCAGATGTAAAATATCCCATAACAAGTTGAATACTCTAAAGCTTCCATTCTGTCTATGAAATATCAAGTAGTCCCCTTCTTGTGAATCTACAACTGAGAATGTAGAAATCTTGGACTTCTTGTCTGCAACTTCTTTTGATTTTGGATGCTCAAAGTCAACAACTCTCAAGTAATTTCTTAGCTCATCAGCTGTGTCTACTCTTAATTCAATAGAATCCTTGAGCTTCTTTGATGACTGTTCATCAGTTGTTGTTCTTTTCCTCTTTGAGCTCCTTGTAACAACTCTTTCCTTTCTACTATCTTCAAGCTTCTTATCTTTGAATGAATCAAAAGAAATAATACTTGCAAGATCTTTTTCTACAGCTTCCCTAATAGCATCATACAAATCCTTCATCTCTGAATGTGTCAATTTCACCAAACCTGTATATCCTCTACCTTTGAGATAAGCCATCATAGAATTTCTTTCTTGAGCTTTACTTTGTGGCCTTCTAGGTTTGATAATAAGTTTCCTTGACTCTTCAGCATCTAATTCAGACTGTAATTTTCTTCCAGCTTCCTCATTTTTAGCATCCTGAATAGCTCTTAGATCTTTCAAGGTGAGCTTCTTCTTCTTAGTTTCTACCATGATCCCTTTACCTTTGTCTTTTGGATCTAATTCCTGGGTAGGTTGAGAAGAAGTATGAGGTTGTTGTTCAACACCAGAATATTTATGCCTCTTGGTCTAGACATATTCAACATGATGTCAGCAATGGTCTCATCATCACTTTCAGTATGTTTTCGAACCTCTTCTTCCTGTTGAACTGGATTGGAAGGGCCAACTTCCTCTTGAACTTGGTTTGAGGGACCAACATCTTCCTCAAAATCCAAAGTCCTTGGTGTAATCATAAATTGTCTTACAGTTCCTTGATGAGCAGTACCTTGAAGAGCAGTACTTTCAGCATCAGTTCCTTCCAAATCCACTTCCTCAGTATCACCACTTTTTACTTCAACAGTAGCATCTTCAATGTTGATCTGCTCTGTTTCATCACTTTTCCTCTCAACAGTATCTTCATGAGGAATATCTTCAAGTGGTGTATCATTATAAAGCCCAGTATCTTTATTGAGTCCAGCATCTTCATTCAAATTCTCTAAATTCCTCCCCAATTGGAATGAAGATTGCTTGTTGATCTTTCTTTTCTTTGACTTAGACCTCTTTGAATGTTGACCAGTCTTCTTCTGTGACTTTACCCACAACCTGTGGTGCTTTACTAATGGCCAAACAAACCTCTTTAATCGTCTGAACTTTCTTGTCAAATCCAATATCTGATCAGCTTGATCCTCAGTTACCTTCTTGAGCCTCCTTAATTCCCTTGATAGCTCATAGTTGGTCAAGACATCCTCAACCACTCCCTCATCTTCTTCAGATGTTTGATGCCTATCTGTGGAAGCATAATCATTGGGAGTTGGTGGTGGAGTCGCATCTTGAGGTGAATTCTCCTGAGCAGCACTTTGTGGAGATGTTCAGCAACTGGAGATGAAACAGTATGTTGAGAAGCAGTATGTTGAGAAGCACTATCTTCTCTTGAAGCTGGTTGCTCATTAATTGCTGATGCAGAGGATTCCTCTTGCTCTTGTTCTTGCTCTTGCTCTGCATCCCGAACTGCTTGTGCAACTTCCAATATATGGGCTGTCAAAGGTGTATTTCTCCCAGAGAACTTGATACCCTTCTTAGCAATGAATGTAAACACCTTTGGTGGAAGTGTGACTGTAGGTAGAAAACTTTGAGGTTTAGAAATACCCTCAAGTTGTTTGTTTAAGAATACCTGAATAAACCTCGGGTACATCAAGAATGGTGAACCATTAGTGATGTGTGAGAGCATTCCATCAAAAATCATCCTTGAAAAGTTGAAAGGACGAGTTTTTAGCTAAACCCACCAATGCAGAAGCAACGTTCTGACCAAACTGCTCCCATGAAGTACTCTTAGGACTCAAGCAGTGAAGTAGAACATGTATGAGATATTTCCAATGTGGACTAAATAATGGCTTCTGAAAAGTAAGTATGGTGAGATCACCTTCATACCCAATATCCCTGAGTGTATCCCAAATCTCTTGTCTTTCAAAACGAATAGCACTCCCTGCATCATTAAACCGCAAATCTTCCCTAATTGAAGCTTCAGTAATCCTAATTGCTCGACCAGCAACCTTAGCACGAATAAAAGGAACACCATCTTGTGCATCAGACTTAGCAGTAGACCAAAACTGTTGAATCCATGGTCAAATTACATCAGGGTTTACCAAAATAGCATAATTGATTGATGACCCAGTCAAGAAATCAATTATCGCATGAAAATCAACATTCTTTGCCGTTTTATCCAAGTTCGCGACCACGTTATGCTTAGAACAGAAATCACGGGTAGCCATTGATTGTGAAGAGGGAAAGAATGTGTTAAGCGAAGGTAAATTGCGATTAGAATCGAAGAGATCGAATGAATGAAGAGAGTGAAAATCGGTATAATGGGATAGGGTAAATATGGGTAAGATCTAAAAAAAATCAAAGCCTAATTAATAGAGTTACCGTTGTAGTTGGCTTTTACCCCCTCCGTAATGAATTAATTAACTGTAACCCCACATTTTTGACCGTTGGAACAGTACTTCCACGTAAGCAGTACTTTCCACATAACCAGTACTCTTCAAAGCAGTACCTTGGAGCAGTACGTTGCAAGAACAGTACTTTGTATAGAAAACCAGTACTTTCCATCCTCTTATACTTCTAAACGATCCAAATAAACTTCAAACTAATCCAAGAACTTATATGATGGCGCATGCATAAGTTCTAGCTAATAACTATGTTGCCTCCCCTCAAATACAACATAGGCACTAAAATAAACTAAAATACTAAAAATTCAATACTTTCATTAAGAACTGAAAGAAAGTATACTAACTAATACTAAAGCCTCCCCTCAAATGTAGCCTAGTAGTTAATCATCCCAATGCTCACAACTAAGTGGTTGAATCTTGAAACATCAAATCCCTTTGTGAGTAGATGAGCTACATTGTCATCTGTGTGAACCTTGACCACATTAATAATCCTGTGCTCATAACAATCTCGAATGAAGTGATGCCTAATCTGAATATGGTTAGTCTTGGAGTGATAAACTGGATTCTTCACAATACAGATGGTACTCTCATTATCAATGTTGATAGGAGTATTTTTGAAGTTGTATCCATAATCCAAAAGTTGATTCTGCATCCACAAAACTTGTCCACAACAGCTTGCAGCAGCAACATATTCTGCTTCAGTAGAGGAGGTTGCTGCAATTGTTTGTTTCTTACATTTCCATGAGACTAATCTTTTTCCAAGATATTGACATCCTCCAGTGGTTGATCTTCTATCATAGTTATCTCCTGCATAATCACTATCTGAAAAAGCTTCCAAATGAAAAGGTGACTCCTTAGGATACCATAATCCTAACTTTGGTTGATGCTTGAGATATCGAAAAATCCTCTTGACTGCATGCATATGAGAAACCTTGGGTGTAACCTGATATCTTGCACATAAGCATACAGCAAACATAATGTCAGGTCGTGATGCAGTCAAGTACATAAGACAACCAATCATAGATCTGTAAAGCTTCACATCCATAGCTTGTCCATCTTCATCCTTGCCTAATGGTTTATTGTTGTCAATGGGTGTGGTGGCAGGCTTGACAGTTGGAAGGTCAAATCTTTTAAGTATGTCTGCAACATACTTTTCTTGATTAATGAAGATTCCATCTCTTGTTTGTCTAACTTGAAGCCCCAAAAAGAAAGTTAATTCTCCCATAGAACTCATTTGAAACTCCCGCTGCATAAGTTCTTCAAATTCTTTCACCATAGTCTTCTTCGTGGCTCCAAAGATAATATCATCCACATAGACTTGGACTAACATAATGTCCTTCTTATCTCCTTTGATAAACAAAGTCTTGTCAATAGCTCCTCTCCTGTAACCATGTTGTAATAGAAAAGTAGAGAGTCTCTCATACCAAGCTCTGGGAGCTTGATGAAGGCTATACAGTGCCTTGATCACCTTGTAGACTTTGTTTGGATGTGCAGGATCTTCAAAACCAGGAGGTTGTTTAACATAAACTTCCTCAGAAATTGTGCCATAAAGGAAGGCACTTTTTACATCCATTTGATAGACAGGAAATCCCATGTATGATGCAAAGGCAAGAAATAACCTTATTGCCTCTATTCTTGCAACAGGAGCAAACACTTCATCATAGTCCACTCCTTCTTCTTGGCGATATCCTTGTGCAACCAATCTAACTTTATTTTTGATAACATTCCCTCTTTCATCTCTTTTGATTCTGAAAACCCATCTTGTACCAATGACTCTCTTGCCATCTGGTAGATCACATAATACCCAGACCTCTTGAAGCTTGAATTGTAGAAGCTCCTCTTGCATAGCTTCAACCCAACTTTCATCAGTTAAAGCTTGAGCTACCTTCTTGGGTTCATTTGAGATAGAAAACAAGCAAACAGACATGTTTGTTGATCCTTGTGATTCATCCTGTTTTGTTTGTAAACAAAGCTAAGTAAAGCAGTATGTTGCTTAGAGAGACCTTTAACTTTTTTTCTTGTAACCACTCCTGAAGAGGGTGATCCAATAATATTGCTTTGAGGATGAGCTTTATGAACTCTCAATGTAGGAGTTGGTGGAACTGGAAGATCAGATTCCAAATTAGTAAAATCAGGTTCTTCATTGGTAGTTGAGAAAATCCTTCATGATTGAGCTCATCATCAATTTCTTCTAACCCAGGAATGTTTAGCATTATCCAAATCATCATCATCAATATTGGAATCATCATCATTGCTCCAATTTGATGGATCTAACACACCAGAAGTACTGTCAAAAGTATCATCAGTACTTTGATCAAAAGTACTGTGAGCAGTATCTTTGAATTTACCCTTCTTCTTTGCAGCATCATAAGCCCTCCTTTGTTCATCTTCATAGGATTTTGCTATAGTTTCTTGAAATAGCATCCTATTAAGTTCATCTTGTATGGCTTGATCTTCATCAGATACTGTATTGGTTGGTTGAGCAGTACTTTGTTCCTTATTAGTAACTGCAGGTTCTTTATCAGGAACATCTTCTGGTCTAACATTGACTCCATGAACAATGTACTGTGAATCATCTTCTTTGTGATCAGCTTGATTTTCTTCTCTAACAGGCACATAATTCATAGATGGAGTGAACTTGAGATCAAGATCAAACATCCAATCAGGACCTTTTCCTCTCTGAGGTTCTTTGTCTTCCAAAAATTCAACATGAAGACAATCTTGAACCTTTTTGGTACTCCTGTTATATACTCTAAAACCTTTGCTATTTGTACAATAACCTAATAGATATCCTTCATCTGACTTACCATCAAATTTTCCCAGAGAATCAATGGTATTAGAATAGTCAGAGGACAGCCAAAAGGTTTTAGAAAACGAATGTTTGGTTTCTTTCCCATGAGCAGCTCATATGGTGTCTTCATCTGAGGTTTAGTTACTGATACTCTATTTAAAACATAGCAAGCAGTACTTACAGCTTCAGCCCAAAAGAGAATAGGTAATTGTGAATCTGCAAGCATTGTTCTAGCTGCTTCTATCAATGTCCTGTTCTTTCTTTCTGCAACACCATTCTGCTGTGGTGTTCTAGCAATGCTAAACTCTCTCTTGATCCCTTTCTTGGCACAGAATTCATCCATATGCTTGTTCTTGAATTCTGTTCCATTATCACATCTAATACCTCTTACTTTGAGTCTCAATTATTTTCAAGGGCTACTATCAGGTCATGGATAGCATCAAAGGTTTCATCTTTGAATCCCAAGAAAAAGACCCAACTAAATCTGCTACAATCATCTGTCACAACCAAGCAGTACTTCTTCTTGTTTAAACTCTCTACTGAAACTGGTCCAAACAGATCCATGTGTAGCAACTCCAAAGGTTCTCTAATAACTCTGTCCTCAAGCTTCTTACATGAAGCTTTATGTTGTTTACCCTTCTTGCAAGCCAAACATGAATGATCAGTCTTGAATGTTTTGGAAGGTAAACCTCTAACTAAATTGCCTTTGACCAGCTTGTTGATGTTCTTGAAATTTACATAACCTAGTCTTCTATGCCATAGAATGTGCTTCTTCCAATGATGCCTTGGCTACTAAACATGTTGCTCTTCCAGCAGAATTAAGACTCTTTAAGTCTAAACTGTACACATCATTGGTTCTTGGTACTTTCAATGTTACCAAGTGATCATCAACAAACTTGAACTCAGGAGAGAGAATAAGACATTCTTATCAGTGAACAGAATGGGGTACTTCTTGTCACAAATCTGAGAAACTGACAAAAGATTGAACTTGAGCTCCTTCACATATCTAACATTCACAAAATCAATACATCCAGCCTTGATGGTTCCTTTGCCAGTGATTCTCCCTCCATCAGGATCATTACCAAATGCAACTCTTCCTCCATAATATGCCTTAAAATCTGACAGGATCTCCTTGTCCCCTTTCATGTTGCCAGAGCAACCACTATCAACAATAATATGATCTTTAAGCTCCTCCTCTGGGTTGCCCTGCACAGTAAAAGAAAATGGTTAGTTTCTTTTAGGAACCCAAGCCATTACTGACTTGTGTTCCCCTTGTGGAGTGACATACTTGAATTCCTTCAGTATGTAATCTCCACTGGTTTTGAAGGCATGGTCAATGATTATTTGCTTTGGTCCCATGTCCTGTGTTGTATTATCAACAACACTCCCTGTTTCACCCTTATTTGATGAAAGTACTGCTTGTTCCCCATCAGTACTTTCTTTCTTAACCCAATTTCGTTTGACTTTAGGTTTCTCTGACCTAGGTACTCTGCTTGAGGTGTAATACCTTTTAGATTTATATGAAGTGAATCTCTTAGGTCTTTTATGTGAAAGAGTGTTAGCAGTACCATGATTGGGTGAAAACTTAGCTGTACTTTTAGAGGGTACTGCTTGAGAAACCTTAGACTTATCAGTACTTGAGGGTACTGATGGTTTTGAAAAAGGTCTTTTCTGGTGAGGGTACCTATAATCTTTAGAGAAATTACTATGGTTAACCCTATTTGAGTGATTCCAAACTGGTCTAGTCTCCCTTGGCTTATGGTTGGCAGGTCTATTCTTTGGGAACTGACTTAAATATTCTGAGTGAAAGTCATAGTGCTTAATCAAATGATAAGGACTATAGCATACATAACATAATTTTCGCTCTATATTCCCAAATCCTCTACTATGATTAAAAGGTTTCCTATAGTTAGCAGTATTTTGAAAAGTTTCTCTTGGAGGTACTGCTGAATGTCTATCAGTACTTTGAAAAGATTTTGGAGGTACTGCTTGTTTTTGAAAGGCTGTAGGAAACTTCTGATCATTACCCCTTTGAAAATCATCCTTGGGTTTCTCAGAACTAGATTGACCAGTAAGCTTCTTCCTAAACTCTAGGTTGTCTACACCATAACAAGAAACATCTGTCCTAGGTGGTTGAAGCCTACCTGTAGGTGCAGGAACTGAGTGATACTCCTTATCTTTCTTAAACTCAGGAGGTGATTTACTAATTGGTTCCTCATTCCTAAATGTGTTTTCTTCTGAGCTAGTAAGTTCATCTTCACTAGTTGAGATTTCCTCTGAACTAATTGGTTCCTTGTCACTAGGTGGAATCTCATCTGAACTACTATCCTCAACACCATAACCTAGTCCAGCTCTACTGTTTATTCTTCTTTGTTTTTCAACAAATTGAACATGTGATAGACCAGCCTGTTTAATACTAGCAAGTTTTTCTAACAACATCTCTCTTTCCTTAGTAATCTTTTCTAATTCAGACACCTTACATCCTAACTTCCATTCACTTAATTTTAATTGATAATCTTGTTGCTCATATTTTTCTCCCCAAGCCATTTCATTATTTTCATGTGTTAATATTTTGGCTTCCATTGACTCTAAAGTTAATTGATAACCAGCTACCTCAGACCTAGCTGTTCTACAATTATCTCTTTCAGTCACATAGTCTTTAAGCAACTTTTGATACATATCATTACACTTAGAGCATACCTCAGAGACATTGGATGAACTTGGTGAAGTAGCTACCATAGCAATCTGAACAGGTTCATCTTCATCCTCCATGCTCCAGTCAAAGCTTCCAAGACCATCTCTTGATTCCAAAGCAGCATATACTGGTTCCTCATCAAAAGCTGTGCTCCAATCAAAGTCTTCCATTGCAACCATAGAATAGGTTACAGGTTCATCATCAAATTCACTGCTCCAGTCAATCTCAGCTAGATTTTCTTGAGCCACCAAAGCTTTTGGTTGTGATTCAGTAACAGGAACCTCTTTTCTTTCAACCTTGGGTTGTTCAATCATTCTGTTTGCTTGATATTTTGCAAACTTGCATTCCCTTGCAAAGTGTCCAAGCTTTTGACAATTGAAGCATTCAATCATGGATTTGTCAAAAGTTATATCCTGTTTGGCTTTGAAATCAATTCCCCTTCCTGTCTTGTTCATGAACTTCTTGATCCTTGCAGTGATCATGGCAACTTGCCATCTTATGTCAATCTCCTCTAAAGCATCTTCTTCAATCTGCAACAAGTCTTCTTGATAGGTAACAGGTAGAGTGGCTTGTTGAGCAAAGAAGGAACATACAACATCATCAGAGTTGGTGTTGTTTGTTGGTGATGGGGTGATGGTAGTAGTGGTTGTGCAAACGTGCTGTGTATCACCAACAGTACTTTGAGAAGGATAAGCAGTACTTTTAGTAGAAGTACTGCTTCTGTTTTCAGAAGACACAAAAGCTATGTTGTGAGTTTTCTAAGAACTGTGACCATTCATCTCTTGCTCGCACACCTTCAAATTGTTGTAGAGATCATCAAAGTCCATAGACTCCAATCCAGGTTGTCCTCTGATCATAGTAGCAACCACATGCCAGACAGATGGCAAACTCCTTAAGAACTTCAAGTTTGCATCTTCAACGGATACTTCTGCTCCATACAGTTCTAGCATACTAAGTAGATTTTGGAATCTGTCATAGGCAGCATCAAGACCTTCTCTTTCACCAACAGTGAAAGTCTCAAACTGCTGCTTCAATAAGTTTCTATGCATCTTCTTGGAAGCATCATTACCTCCAAATCTTGTCTTGATCGCAGCCCACAATTGCTTTGCATCCTTAGCATCATGGAACTTTAGTAGGTGACCATCAGGAATAGCAGACAGCAGTATGTTGAGAGCCTTATCTTGATTTCTCTTTGTAGCTGCTGGCAAGGTTGGTTTAGGTGGTTTAGGTTGTCCTTCAACTTCTACAGGTTCGTCAAGAACAACATTACCATTGACAATTACATCCCATAGAGCATGGTCTGTAATAGCAAAGTACTGCCTCATCTTCATGCTCCAGAGATCATATTCTCCCTTCTTGATGATAGGAATTCTGAGTGAGGTGATGGATGGGATTGGTGCAACTTCAGTCGTCATCGTTTAGGGTTTGTAGTTAAATCGGTTTTAAGGGTTTCGTCTTAATCAGAGTCTCCACACAAGCTCTGATACCACTTGTTGGATCGAAATACTCTGACCAAACTAACTTGTAGCTTGTTTAAGGTTTAACAACCTTGGATAAATCCAAAACTGTTAATGGTGAAACACTGATATACTTTATTGAGTATGCGGAAACTACTTCAACAAAGCTAAGAAGAATTACTCTAAACTTTAACGATTTTATTAATAACTTGAACCTGCTTATAATACACAGATTCACTAAACAAACTCTAATCGCTAATACTTTAATAATCGACTAATACTTTTCTCTATGTAAAATCACGTACATCTAATACCAACCTAGGGATCCTTTTATAGACACAAGGAAAACCCTAGTCGGTTTACAATACTTGAACGACAAGTAATTCTAATTATAATCTAATAATAACTCTATGAACATTCTAGAATTACACATTAATCCTTAAACGTATTTGCATAACAGTCCTTTAACTTTTGCAGTACTTTGACTTCTTTAGAACATGAGCAGTACTTTGACTTCTATCGAGCAGTACTTTGACTTTCTTCATGTAGCAGTACTTTGTAGCCCAACAATTCCTCATATCACATTCGTTATTCATGCTAAGTCGAATACTCAAACGTTATTATTATCCAGGTTGTGTGTGAAACTGTTCTGAATTCTCTATCCAACCAACAACTCACACTACAACAAAAGTGGCTTTTTAGGACCCTTTGTGTGGGACGGTATGATAATAGAGTCCTAAAAAACTGTTTAATAGGACATATGAGCGTTTGTGGTCCTTTTTAAATATTTGCTACTTAGGCGGTGTCCTAAAAAGTTATATAATAGGATGGTTGATTATTTGGGGTCCTATTATCATATAACTTAATAGGACACTTAAAATATGGATCCTAATAAATTACTTTATAAGACATTTAGTTGTTGGTGTCCCATTATGTGATAGTGTAATACGACACTTGATCACTAGATGTCATATTATGACATAACCTAATAAGACCCTTGACACTTGGGTCTTATAACTTTAACCTTTATAGGACGTTTATTCATTATGGTTTTATTATAATACATCGTAATAGGACACTTGAGTTTCGAGTCATAAGACATGAGTTAGTTAAAATGCTTATTCACAAAAGTTTTATTATAACAAAATTTAATAGGACCTTTGACACGTGGGTATTATAACGTTAACCTTTATAGGACGCTTATGCACAATGGCTTTATTATCGTACACCATAATAGGACATTTCATTTTTGAGTTATATAACATCATTTTTTTAAAACGATTATTCGCAAAAGTTTTATTATAACAAAACTTAATAGGACCTTTAAGACGTGGGTATTATAATGTTAACCTTTATAGGACGCTTATGCATAATGGCTTTATTATCATACACCATAATAGGACATTTTATTTTTGAGTCATAAAATATCAGTTTTTTAGAACGTTTATTCGCAAAAGTTTTATTATAACAAAACTTAATATGATCCTTAAAGGACGCATATTCATTATTGTTTTATTACAATACACCATAGTAGGACACTTGATACATAAGTCATAAAACATTAATTATTTACAACGCTTATTCGCAAACGTATTATTAAAACATAACTTAATATGACACTTGACACTTGGGTCCCATAGATTGATACACCATTATAGGACACTTGATATTTGAGTCATAAAACATCAGTTTTATGGAACGCTTATTCGCAAACGTTATTGATTATAACAAAAGTTAATAGGACCCTTGACAATAAGGTCTTATAACGTTAACCTTTATAGAACGCTTATTAATAATGGTTTTTTTATGATACACCATAATATGACACTTCTTTTTAAAGTCATAAAACATCCGCTTTTTATAATGCTTATTCATATTAACACTACAACAAAATGTGGCTAAAGCAACACTCGAAAAGTGTTGTATTAGGCCTAAAAAATGTTGCTTAATGCCTAGTACAACACTTTTTCAAGTGCCGCCTTAGGCTCCGTTGCCTTAGGTCTAAAGCGACACTTTTGCCATAATGTGCAACACTTTTGTCAAAGTGTTGCTCGTGTTTACAAATGCAACACTTTTGTATTGCAACACTTTTGATACATATGTGCAACACTTATTATACAACACCAACCAATGATAACACTTTTACGCATTAAGTGCAACACTTTCCATCATCCATTACAACACTTCTTTTTCGTTTTAACAATACTAGTGCAACACTTTTTCCACTAGAGGCAACACTAACTTTAGCTTTTCATACAGAATATTTGCTCAACAAAATTCAAAAGCTACAAATAGAGGCAATGTTTTAATTATACGTGGATGCATAACTTGTTTCCATCATAGCAATGATATAATGTCAGCAATGATATAATGTCATCAGTAATATCATATTCCAAATACAAATTTGTCAAAAATCAAACTACCATAAAGTTCATAAAAACAAAAATCTGCACACTAAAATAATGGATAGTACTAAAATCTTCTCCGACATGTATTCTCAAAAGACTTCCATTTGATAGTTGCAAATCCTGATTTCCACCATATGCCATAATAAAGCAACCTGGTAAATATATAACCAAAGAATAAAATTAGATTTTCTTACATTATGTGACACAAGATGTTATCAAACACTATACTTACAGAAACATTGTGATGTATTCTGATATGAGTATGTAACATAACTTCTACCAAAAGAGATAAATCACTTATGTTAAAACCCTGCGAGCTACTTCAGGAGGTAGTTTTTCTAGGATCTTTCGCACCGCGTCTTCAACTAATTTGTCACGCTCGTTGGCAAATTCCTTTCTCATCGATCAGTTCTAGTCTCTTTTCATTATCCTCCTTTAGCTTAACAATTTTCCGTTCATAAACCTCTTCAAGCTTTCTGTGCCTATCATCATGTTGACCATTATCACCTTCTAAACCGGTTGTACTTGATCCCACAATATCTGATGGGGCCATATTAGAACTACCACCAGCTTGCACCTTTTTTATCAACGTGTTTTCTACCGACCAATCATATACTAAAAAAGGTTCACTGGTAAAATTAGGTTGCTATCTAATAACATCGCCGCATTTATCACCTCAATTTTTCACAGCAAAAATTTGTGCTAGTTGGTTCAATATTGGACATGAAAATGCAAGCATTGATATGGAAATGAACCTGAGCTTGACGAAGTGACATTATTTGTGCATCTTTCTCTGCATCAAATTGACTCCGATCAGAAAGTTGTTGTTTCAAGGAGTTGATCGTATCTTGTAGTGTTTCACATTCATTGATCTGGATAAAACATGAAGTCTCTTATATAAGCATGAACAAAAATAACTATAATGTTCTACGGGAAATATCAGCTGTTCCTACCTTTTGGTTGAGCTGCTCTTGAAGTACTCGATTATCCCCGACTTTCACCTGGTAAAAGATACAGTAGAACATTTCTCAAACTAGAGCAAACTTTTATCAAAAATAAACATGACAAAACTTCACTTTAATGTTCCTTTACTGTTTAGATCAGTGCTAGTTCAAATTAACTATTTTTGCCTTTTGGCACAAGAATAAGCTATATAACTTCACAGAATTTAACAGATTACCCCTAGGACCGTTAAATTGTTATTTTGACAACTACTCGCTATGTGTGTGTGTGTGTGCGTTCTCCAAGACAAACATACCTCAAGCTCCAATAACTTCTCACTCAATTGTGCTTCAAGCTCAGAAACAGACTGCATAAGATAGAAAATTCAGCTTAGGATGGAAACATTAGACTAAGAAGTGGAGACATGTTACAGGGGTGATCTAAATTACGTTTTTGAACTAAGGTCGCAATATTCAGTTTTTAGTATTAGGATAAACAGATTCTGCTTCTGAATACCTGACTATTTTGGTGTCAAGTAACTATTCTCATACTAGCCACAACAATGTAACTGACTATGTAAGGGTATAATCATTTTATTTTTACCTTTTATATTATGTCCATTACACAAGCGTATTCTATTTTTTCCTATAAAAAGTTATCCATTTTGGTCAACTTATCAATTAAATTTATAAAATGACCAGGACATGTCAAACTCTAGAAAAGCTGAATTTTGAAATAGAAATACATCCAAACACCTGTCTCTGACTCTCTGCATCCCATTTTGCTACAACTGATTATATGGTTCTGAACTATTAATCAGTATCGCAAAACCATTTTCAAAACATACATCCAAACAAAGGTAGTGCCACTTACATGTGCTTGTTCAACTTCATCCATCTTGTCACGAGATGATACAATGGAGTTATTAGCACTTTTGTCTTCCAAAAGTTGAATCTGATCATTCTTCAGTTTAATTTGTTCATTCAATTGGCTGATCTCCGCCTGTAGGATATCAAGTAATTCTCATCAGTATACAAACACCATTTAAAGCTGATGAAAGATTCGAGTTATTACATTTATAAATTCCTCTCAGAGTCTCTTGATGGATCCTGTGATAATCGCTTTAGAGCACTTAAATGAATAGCCATCTCCTCTGACAAAACCTTTTTCTGTTCTCTACTTGTAAGCATTTTGTAGCTATGTGAAAATTCCATAATACCTGTGAGTACCAGCAGTTCTAAAGTGGCTAGGTGTTCTGATAAAGAATATCAAAACAGAAACCAGATATTTAGACTTTCCACTTTTGAGCGTCGGTTATTACTAAATTCTACCCAATATTCCCTTGTGCAATAAATGTACGGTTGAATTTATTTAAGTACATGTAGATGAAAAATGAAGGGAAAAGGCTTACAAGAGGACTCTCTTGTTGCAAAAAGGTGTCACTGATTTCTAGATGTTGTCTTGCTCCAGGTGAAAATTCAGCAGATCTGCACTCCGATAGCAAAGATTGTGAATGTCTGGATTCAGTAGGGTTATCTGCTGGGGGAGTTGAAGGTGTGCTGATAGATTTTGCACAACTTGATTTATCGCTAGTACTAGTCAAAGCCCCCGAGATACTGTCTCGTCTCTGATAAAAGCAATAATACAATTAATGAGAACTTAAAGCCGTAAATAATACATAAACGCGGATATAGTGGACAGAAAAGTTCAAAAACACATTGATTATTTAGCGAACTGTAATCTGCAATAATAATAATGGAGTATAACGACAAAATAACTTATGTTAGATTTTACCTGTTCATCTTGGGAGCCAAATGAAAGACATTGTGCAAGTAAAGGTATTGCTCCAGATTTAATAGCGGTTTCGATGGGAGGAAACTCGGATCTAGACAATAAATGCCTTAGTTCACGAAGAGCAATAACCTTCTTTTGAGCTGCACCTTTCCCCCTAAAGACGATCAAACGGAGTGAAACGATGTTTTATGAACTTTACCAAAAAATTGCATAAAATATTTACACCATCCAAGTGATCTGACTAGTATTCAAACTAAAGAATGGAGCATACTCATCAAATCAACTAATGACTACAATGTTGTTACATACTTACATGCTTACACATGCTTTGTAGACTATCTGCTAGTGACAAATCTAGTATTCCTATAATGGTATGCATTATTAAACAGGTTTTCATTACTATTTTTGGGTTAACATCATAAAATTGCAGCGTTGTTTCACTCTTGTTACATGCTAGTCATTGTGCTTGTTTGTGTCATTATAGTCATAATATAACTTAAAAGAAGCTCCATTTTTGTCTTCTCTTACTGCCCTTATATTGTTTCACACTTGTCACTGTAACTATTACTTTCTTGAGAGTATTATGGACTTACGATCATCATTATTCAATAACTGCCGAAGTGGAGCAACTTTTTAACACTTAATGACTAGACTGGAACAAAAGCCGGCTGTCGTTGTTTTATGACATTGGGCTTTTTGGAATTGCTTATCTGCTACAAAATAAGCATATATGATAACTGATAAACCAACCTGTGTATCTTGATGTGCTTATAAACCCTATAAAAGCAGATAAGCATATTTACTCAAAAGCTAAAAACTAATTATCTGCCTAAAGTAATAAGCAATAAGCAGACTGGCACTTCAATACGTAATTCCAAACACCACCAGTTTATCTTTTAAACTTTTAAACTACGATATAAGTTTTAGGATATACCGATATACACATGCATATATCTAACTAATCACGCAATCACGCTTAGGCAATAGAATTTAATGAAATAAACTTACTGAACAAGGCTTCTCTTCTTTCTTTACCCACTGATACTGCATTTTGCCTTCTCTTTTGCGCAGCAGTATTCCCAACTAAAATACCGAATAACAAAATTTAACATAACCACAAGACGAACAACGAGTAATTATTGGGTTATTACATCAAACAGCTTATCTTGGTGTTTAGGATTGCTTATTAAAACTTGTTAATATAAACAAAATAATTAAATTGATTTTTAAATTGAACATATAACATATTATATTACCTGATTTCAATATTAATAGCCTTAATACAGGTAGCAATGATGCTGAATGGCGTTGGCTTTTGGATCCTAAGGATGGGTTCGGGACTTCGAGGACTAGTGTGTGGTGAAGCTGGGAAACCACACCATAGTCTTTCTATGATTTTGATTTTGGATGGGTGTGACTGAATTAGTGAAAGGTTGGAGGGATCTAAAAAAAGTGATTTTGATTTGGGGGGGAAATTTGGGGCGGGATATAATGAAAATTTGGGGAAGACTAAATTTTGGGGAAAACTATTTAACTATTAGTGTTGTGTAGACGATATTAAGATGGCAACACTTTTGATAAAAATATTGCCTTATATCTACATTGGCAACACTTATTTTGCAAATGTTGCTTAAAGTTTAAATAAGATTGTAGTGAGCTAAGAAACACAGGCACCAAAGAAAAATTGATATTTCACATTCAACTTCTACTATTAAATATTTCATCCCCAAAGTAAATTGGTACTTCATATGCAATTTCTAGTATAATATATTTTATTTCATGATACTTATAGATGAAAAATTACCAAGTTGCTTGTTGGTATAAACTAGATAAGGTGGAAGAACATTCAAGCAGGGATTAAGGGCCGAGCAATGTATTATAATGGCTAAAATACATGATTAATAGACCTGGCTGTCAGGGGAAAAAGAAAACCACAAGGTTTAGGAGGGATTTGTAAAAAAATTTAAAGGAATTTTAAAAGGTTTAGGAGGGATTTGTGAGAAAAAAAAGGCGCCATCAGTTTGAGGATTTTGGACAGATAAGTGAGGGGGTTAGATTTTATTTATGTCTAGGGTGTGTTTGGCAAAAAGCGTTGGTGCTCGTGCCCAAAAAGATTAAAAATGTAGTTTTTTTTGTAGTAGTGTTTGGCAAACTAGCTGTAATTGTAGATTAAAATTGTAAAATGACGTAATTGGACATACAAATAACAAACCCAATATGAATAAGAATAGTAAATAAAATTATTGATATAAATCATAAATATGTATCATTGCTTGAAAATCTATGTAAAAAATACAAACAACGTTAAAATGATGTTAAATTATCATCTATGATGCGCATTCCATATTGAAGTAGCAATATCGTTACGTATCTGCTTCACCTCGTTAGATGCTCCTTCAGAATTGTTTTCATTGTTCGTTTCATGAGTATGAACATCGTGAAGTTCGTCTTGTAGTATATAATCCAGATTGTCGTCCATCACCGTAAACATCATGTCTTCTTGTGAGCTGTTACGGATGTAGTTATGTAAAGCAAATGTAGCGATAATAACATCAATATGAGTTTGCAAGCTAAATTTAGGCATTCCACCAAGTATTTTCCATTGTTTCTTTAAGACTCCAAATGATCTTTCAATATACTTTTTTTGCAGTGACTGTAAGCTACAGTATGCGAAACGGCTCCAAAAAATGCTCAAAAATACTCAGAAACATGCAAATATGCATAGAAATGCTTAGCTTAAAAATAATTAATACTCATATAATATTAATTAACAACTGTGAAAATCCCACTATTATAATAAATCATCTTACAGAATATTTATCCTTTTTCCACGTAGAAATTTTTTTTTCTTTTCTGATTATAACTATTATCTTATGTGACGGAGATCACATCCCGAATAACCGTGCTTGCAACCCAACCTTAACTAATTTAGTATTTACCAATGTAAACATCTTTGATCTAAAACGTTATGAGGTCCCACTTACCACTTTACGTTATTTCGCTAACGTGCATTTAAAAACTGGAGCGTTTCTATTTAATAAGAGTTTATGAAACCCTAAACTACCATAACAATATGTGAAGATAACGAAACTATAAAGATAGCAACATATAAATAATGTACAAGTCCCTAAAGCATAAAAACCCTAATTCTACTTTAACTCCCGATAAAACCCTAATTTCACATAACTATAAATTTATGTATACATTTTACAAACCCTAATTTATTTATACAATATTTTTTTTTACAAGATAATATATTTACAAGTTATTTAAAACTAGTGTACAAGTCATTTATGCACAAAATCATTTATTCACAATATCTTTATAAAAATCCTCTTTATATTTATTATAAAGTATAAATTACAAACCCTACATGCATAATTTTTAAAAAATTATATTTTCTAAACTCACTAAATATTTTTACAAGTCTTTAAACCTAAAGTACAAGTACCTAATGCATATAAACTAAAAATTCCATTTATTTACTTTTAACTTAACAAAACTTAACATATAATTTTCATAACTTAATAAATTATAAAAATTACATTTTTCTCATATTCTAAATTATAGTACAACCTTACTAAAGCTAAAGTACAAGTCTTTTATTCATGAAACTATATATTTATAAAATCCTAAATAAAACCTTAATAGTAGTTATTTAAAATGACATTTTATGTAATATTTTTACACAATAAATTATAAAAATAATTTATTTATTTATTTAACATATGTACAACTCCATAAACTCAATGTACAACCCTTTAATGCACAAGATCATAAAAACTCATTTATTTGTATTTAAACCTTAATAAAAATTACATAAAAATTATAGAAAATTAAGAAATAATTAAAAATATATTTTTCTTATTTTTCTTACATTAGTACAAGTCTTCCTAGCCTAGAGTACAACTTGCTAAAGCACAAAATCTTTTTTCCCTATATAACTATAATTCGATACATATATAATTATTCCATATAAATTCAAAATTCATTCCTAACTAAGTCTTAAACCTAGGAACCTTAATTCTACCCTAAACCTTAGTTTACAAGTCAACAAAGCCTTAGGTACAACTCCCTTAAGCATGATTCGACCCATAACTAGCCAATTACACCTTCTAGTTTAATCCTAACCCTAAACTAACCATATCTCACGAAATTCTTAAGCCTTAAGAGTCTAATTACATGATCCCTAAGTGAAACACATCACCTCCCTTCTAGAATAAGGATTATGTGTATGGCATACAACCTATACACATCATTTCCCCCTCCTAAGCCCTATGTGTCATCTTCCCTAACCTTACAACACACCAATCCGACCTATGGATCATATTTGAACACATCAAACCCTAATTAATAACCCTCCTATAAATAGAACACAACATAAACCCTAATTTGCCATAACCCATTCGAAACAACACAAACAGCCTCAACCCTTCACCCCACTGATCCCTATAGTCTATATTAAGTCCAAATATACCCAAGAAGGCAGTAGAATAAGGCTAGAGTCATAGGATAGCTCGATTCGATCCCTACACCAAAATATTGCCCTAATCGACCAAATAAGAAAGGTACATCTATAGCCCTTTTCCTTTACTTTTCTATACTTATTTTAAGTCTAAATATACTCTAGAACATGTCATAATAAGTCTATAAACTCAGAAACAACAAAAACATATTTTTCTTCATTTTTGTTCTAACCAAGTAGATTAATAAAAATAATTTCGAACTAGAAATCCAATAAACCTAGGATGATAAAAATGGTTTAGGAACTCTTTGAACATGTTATAATAACTACTCATAACATAAAAACACATGGTCTAAAAATCGGATTACAAGAAAACAAGGTTTTTCTTTTCTTTTTCTTCCTGTCGACACAGCAGCAGACCTGCTGCTTTCGTCCTTAATTTAGCCTAGTAAACGAATCTTATAAATTCTAGTTTTCGACATGGTTAAATTAGACTAAAAGGGCTACACATAGGAAAAAGAATCAACGTTTTTCGTTAAGAAACGAGGGAGAACGAGGCAAAAGAAGTTGGGTTAAAATCTGTGTCGAGTAACATGAAATTACGAGTTTCTGCTTTTGTTTTTGAATTCGTGGGTTCGATTCAGGCCACAAAACTTTACAAAAATACTTTTAAAATACTTATACATATTTTAGAAAAGGTTTCGCAAAAGGTCTCGGCTTGGATCGTTAGAAATAAATTGCTTTTGGTATAAAGGATCACGGGTGTGATCGGGTATTAAACACAAGGATCATTTCTGTCAAAACTATATAAAAATTCTGTTTTGGACTTGATTTGCGATCGGGGAATCCCTAAGGGGGTAAAAGTGTCCATTTTGAAACTTGAGGGTATAAAGTGTCAAATAACTAAAGTCCAAGGGTAAAAGTTGTCATTTTTCTAAAGTTGAGGGTAAAAACTTGCCAAACCTAGAAACTTGAGGGTCTAAAATGAAAATATAACTATAAACCCTAATTTTATTTATTATTATTATTATTATTATTATTATTATTATTATTATTATTATTAAGTTTTATTTAAACTTAGTATATGTTTTGTACCGTAACTAACAAACGAAGTGTCCATTTAACAAACGGAAGGAACCGAATCTTACAGATAAGAACATATAATAAAATATTACTTTTGAAATTATATATTGGCTCTATTAAGTATTTAACTATCAAACCAAAACATAACAAAACGAACATTGGAAACTTATATAATCAGAAATTTATACTGAAAACTTGACATACAAACCCAGGTTGCAAGCCGGAGACGTTTATCAACTTTGTTTAGCTTTTGTTTTCCATCCAGACTGCTCAGGTGAGTTCATAGTCCCACTTTTCTTATATGTTTTCCAAACTTGTGGGGAGATACATGCTATTAAACCGAACACAAGTATTTTCCTGATTGTTATTGCAATAAGTTAACCGTTGCCTATTTATTTTAAAAAGACCCTGTTATCATGCACCATTAATCACCTGCGGGTGAGCGCGAATATATTGAATAGATCTATTGGCAGTTGACGTCCCATTTGTGTTGCTGGCTAAGGAACCAAATGCATTATATTTGAGTTTAATAAAGAGTTTCAGGCAGACTCCTACCCGGGGCAAGGTTACCTACATTTAATTATGGGGTAATTTTTAACCTGTTAACGCTTTGCGTGTCATGAGGCTTAGTGCAATATTCCGAACTGTGATATAACTGATTTCTCTTATTTGGCTTGTGTTCAAACTGATTATAACTTTAAACGCTATGGATTCACTCAACCTTTGTGTTGACTTTTTAAGCATGTTTATCTCAGGTAACTGGAAGTACGATTTGGCACGGAGTGGCGGTGGACTTTCTTTTAAAAGAGTGTCCGTTTTGTTATCATTCAAATGAATAATGTATCATTTATAATGTATTTCGAAACATCCCTCTGGGACCTATCTTATGTACTCTGATATTAAATAAATGAATGATAACAATTTTTATTTAAAAACGTCTCTTTTTGAGTCGTTTTCTATTTCCATGACTGTGAACCATGAAGTAGCACCCCAAGCTTATATTCCGCTGCGTAATCCGAAAATGGGGGTGTTACATATTAATTAACAACGTGAAAATTACCATTTGTCACATTTTTTCATTAAATAATAGTACGCAAACGATAACGATGGATGTACATTACACGTTTAGCACAAAGGTTATACAAAACTTGTGCAATCAGTTTCTGTGGCAACATTAGTACAGTACGTGTGCCTTACGCGAGCCGCTTCTACTATTTACTGACTCAAAATCTGCCTCCATAACATTTTTTGGAGACGTTATCCCTTTGCAAACACATACATGTGGGTAGGTATTAAAGAGGACAATAGTCCTAAAGAATCTGTGATTAAACTAAGAACTGAAGTGTTCATTTGGAACGATGATTATGGTAACGAAGAACACGAGGCTATTTATGCAAGACAAAAAGGAATCAAATGGCAGATGTTTTTCATTTGTATGGGCATCTATGTAAGCAGTTGTTTCTTCATTATTTGTTTTGTGATTATTTTCATTTAATAGTTTATGATTTTGTGGTGTGGCGGTGGGGTAGGTATTAAAGAGGACAACAGTCCTAAAGAATCTATGATTAAACTAAGAACTGAAGTGTTCATTTAGAATGATAATTATGGTAGCGAAGAACACGAGGCTATTAATACAAGACTAAAAGGATCCAAATAGCAGATGTTTTTTATTTGTTTGGATATCTTTGTAAGCAATTTGTTTCATCATTATTTGGTTTGTCATTATTTTCAATCAATAGTTTATGAGTTTGTGGTGTGGTGGTGGGGTAGGTATGTAAGAGGACAGTAGTCCTAAAGAATATGTTATTAAACTAAGAACTGAAGTGTTCAGTTGGAATGATGATTATGGTAGCGAAGAACACGAGGCTCTTTATGGAAGACAAAAAAGGAATCAAATAATAGATGGTTTCATTTGTTTGGGCATCTACGTAAGCAGTTTGTGGTGTCATTATTTTCATTCAATAGTTGATGAGTTTGTGGTGTGGTGGTGGGGAAGGTATTAAAGGCTACAATAGCGGTAAAGAATTTGTGATTAAACTAGGAACTGAAGTTTTCATTGGGAACGATGATTATGGTAGCGAAGAATACGGGGCTATTTATGCAAGACAAAAAAGGAATCAAATGGCGGGTGGTTTTCATTTGTATGGGCATCTATGTAAGCAGTTTGTTTTGTCATTATTTTCATCAATAGTTTATGAGTTTGTGGCAGGTCGTCTGGGAACACTTCCGGAAAGTCTCGTACAACAGGCACGTCTTCTAGAGGCTTCTCACCCTTTACTTTCCCTTTCTTCTCAGAGATTTGTAACACCCGATAAATTTCCTAATCTCATAGTACGATTCAAAATATTTATTTTTGATTTTTCTCTTAAGCTTTTAAACTTTTCTGAACCTATTTGAACTTGAAAACGAGAATTATATCGTAAAACATGAGGAACTACACTTAACGCACATCGGCACAACAAAAAAACGCGTTACACAATTTAAATTTAAGATTTTATTTAATTACGAGAAAACTATTCGTGTGAATACTCATTTTTATCAGGAAAATCGTGTCGAACGCAATGGCGAAAATTCCGTATATGGAAACAAAGGTTTACTATGTTAAATGGGACCCACTCCATGTTTCCTTATAAAAGATTGCCTAAATTACAGTTTTGGTCCCTGTGGAAGTATTTTCGCGGCTGCCCCTCATCTTTTGCGAACCTTACAAGTTGTATTTGACATTTTTATTTATTTTATGTTGGATATAAAAGGGGAAGTAATACACATGTTATTCATTTTTAGGGTTTACCTTCCATAAACACAAACCCTAGCCCCTATATCCCTCCTCCTCTCTCCCCAAGATCCGGCGCCACCAGCATAACCACCACCACCATCACATCACCACATACATCATCTTCTCTCCCCTCTTGCCGCCGCAACACCAACTGTCGCTGCCATCTCCATGGCCATCTCAGCCGCCACCGTACACCATTATCATCATGGCCACACCGCAATTCTCATCCACCATCCACCACCCACCACATGGAGTCAAGGAGCAAGGAGATTGAAGACCAAGGGTTTGATGACGAGGTTTTGTTAGATAGAGGTTTATGTTAGATCTATGTTAGTTTTGTTCGTTGTGGATTTGTCCGTGGTTCGTTGAAGCAGTCGCCATAGCCGCCACCGCCACACAGACGTCGTACCACCGCGAGCCACCACCGCCCGCCGCGTCCTTCTTTCTCCCTCTCTCTTTTTTGGTAAAACAAACACCCTCTTCGTTTTGTTTGCTTTATTTTATCTTATTCATTTTATACCAATCGGATACAATGTTTATAAAACAAGTTTTAATAACAAAAGCTTAACCAAATACGTTTTAAAACTCATGTGGTTGGTAAAATTGATTTAAAGGGTTTTGTTTGATTCCGTTAACTCACG
Source organism: Artemisia tridentata subsp. tridentata (assembly GCA_021014915.2). Taxonomy (NCBI): domain Eukaryota; kingdom Viridiplantae; phylum Streptophyta; class Magnoliopsida; order Asterales; family Asteraceae; genus Artemisia; species Artemisia tridentata. The sequence goes on from CP139505.1 coordinate 175,325,826, forward strand.
CCGACCCAGTTTATCCTCGGGTCACAGATTTATTTATTTTGATCATTTGGTTATGGATCTATTGGTATTGAATCTTTAGGTTGCGTTAGTACATTAAATCAGTAAGGGTGCACTTGTTTATGTTTGGTTCTTGCTCATGGTTCGTAACCCATGTCTTGGTATCGTTTGTGGTTGAGTGGTGCGAATATATATGACACATAGAGGTTTATATTTTCTGGGTTTATGAATGTTTATCTCATTTGTTCTCTGAAACATTGCGGATTTTTCTGTTATTCCGATTGTTTTGGTTTGTACAGCAATGATTAAACTTTTGGCAAGTGGTTAACCGGTAATGACATATGCTTTCGAGAATGTGTTGATGTCAGTCATTAGAGTGATTATTGTTACTTGTTTCCCTAATTAGAAGTATTATCAGATAGTTATTCGATTACAATGTAATAATTTTTAACTTGATTTTTATCTTTAGAAAGTAGATAATTTTGATTAGAGGTTGAAAATCTGTTATGGATATCAATTTTTATCGAAAACTTATAAGTCGATGTTTCTGGCAATTAAGGCTGTATGACTCAGAAGTCAGAATGTTGGACTAGAAAGAGTAAATAAGGCATCTGATATCATGAGAGTCACGGCCATGGCTTGGTTTTGATTATTTGAGTTGCAGTAAATTGTTAGTCTCGTTGGGTACGAGCCGTGGCTCATGCGAGTCACGGTCTCGCGTTAATTTATTTCCCGAACCCTTTCTGGTTATTTTAAGTTGTATTAAATTTTTTTTGGACAAAATATTATTGATGTTGAATTGCTAGTTTGGCCTTGTCCCTTTATCTCGGTATCTCTTTGTTAAACTTGTGATACCAATAATTATAATAACATGGAACTTAATGCTTATACATGGATGTTTATTTGTAGGTGGTCCGTGAGGATTGAGAAATGATGCATGATGACCCTGGACTAAGCTTCTTGTTGCTTTAATTTCTTGTTTAATGTTGTTTAATGTTACAAAACTTTATGTTGGATAGTGTCTACCTTATTTATGTTTAGTGCTTTTGTTATGACAATTGCTTATTTGAAATACAATTTCGTTTTGTTCATTTAATAATGAGTTGATCTTTTATTCATATCGTAATAATAGAGTGTACATGCTGAAAATAGCGTCCTATCATATGACTTGTCAGGACTTTGAAATTGTCCTATTAAACTTATTAACCGTCCTAACAATAAACTTTTAAGGACGCTTAACATTGTAAAAGTGTCATAATATGTTGTTATTAGGACGTTATTTAGGTTGTTAATAGACATTTTATACGACCAAAAAATTGGTTTCATAATCTTCTTTGAGATATTAGAACCCTTTTCTTGGTGCTAAAGTAGCTATAATGTTACATGATAAGTGTCTTAACAATTATCTTTTAAGTACGCTTGTATGTGTATCAAAAGATTAAAATTAGGTAACCACATGTTAGAACATTGTAAAAGTGTCCTAATATGTTGTTATTAGGACGTTATTTGGTTGTTCATGGACATATTATGCGACCATAAATTTGGTTTCATAATCGTATTTGGGATATTAGGACCCTTTTCTTGGTGTCAAAGTAACTATAATGTTATATGATAACCGTCCTAAGAATCAACATTTAAGGACGCTTGTATGTGTATCAAAAGATTAAAAGTAGGTTACCACATGTTAGAACATTGTAAAAGTGTCCTAATATGGTTTTATTAGGACGTTATTTGACCTATTATGCGACCATAAAATTGGTATCATAATCTTATTTGAGTTATTAGGACCCTTTTCTTGGTTGCTAAAATAGCTTTGATGTTGCATCATATGCGTCCTAACAAACTTTTAAGGACCTTTTTAAGTGTGTCAAAAGATTAAAAGTAAGTAAGCACATGTCAAAACATTGTAAAAGTGTCCTAATATGGTTTTATTAGGACGCTATTTGGGTTATTCATAGTCATATAATACGACCATAAAATTGGTTTCATAAGGTATTTGAGATATTAGGACGCTTTGGACCTATTACGACCGCCTTACATGAAACGCTTTCATCCTTGGTCCTATTAAATGAAAGGTCCTAAAAAGTACCATTTTATGACGCTTATGGGGGTCCTAAAAAGCCACTTTTCTTGTAGTGTCAACTCAATCGTTGACAACTCAAGGTGAGTTTCATAGCCCCTATTTTTAAACGTTTTGAACTACTTTTGGGGGAGATACATGCTTAAACTACTTGCTCTTACTTTAACAAGCACTTTTACATACTACTGTGAGTTATCGCCCCACTTTTACTCGTGATAATTGTTTTATAAATGCTTTGGGGAGATACATGCTTTATACTTTTACAAGTACTCTTATCTATATGTATGTTATTGTGAGTTCCATAGACCACTCTTTTACCAATTTTGAATTACTTATGGTGGAAATACATGCTTGTATTTCATATAAACTTTACTAGTTTACCTTTAACATTATACTCAGTTGATAAACCACTCTACTTGTTATTGAAACGTAATGCTTACTTTTATTTACAAGAACACTATAAACTTTTGCGAATTACTATGAACTTATGAATTCACATTTATACATTTTTATATCTCATGGAGAGATACCTACTATAAACATGATCACAAGTGATTTTCAACTGTATGCTATACCTGATTCACTATTGCCTAAGTTTACTTTTATTGCCATGTTCGAAGTCCCTCATATCATGAACCTTAATCACTTGCGAGTGAACGTAAATAATTGTGAATAGATCTATTTGGGACTGACAATCCCCGTTTGGGTCTGCTAGGATGAGCCACCCAAGCGCACTTTATTTAAACAAACTTATAGGTTATTGGCAAATACCTATCCCGAGGGCCTATATATATTTTACATCATTCTTGATGCCAGTTAAACGTTGAGTGTCATGAGGCTTAGGGCAATAGAACGATACTGTAGTCATGATACAGTATTGCCATTACTTTATCAAACTTGAACTTGTATTTACTATATAGCAGAAAATCACTACTTGGCAAACAATAACTATTTTGTGTTGACCCATTTAGGGCAACCAAACCAACTCTGGGTGTATAACTACTTAACCCACTATTTACTTTATAACAAACCAACTATGGGTGTATAATATCGTAACCCACCGCTTATTTATTAATAATTGTATTCATTACAAATATTACCTAAACTTGGAACTCTTGAAAATCAACTGATTTTATGCAAACTCTATGGATTCACTCACACTTTGATTTTTGACAATCAACTGGTTTAACTATAAATACTATGGTATTACTCACTTTTTGACTAGATAATCAACTGTTTATTTACAACTGCTGTGGACTCACAAACTCTTTGATTTTGGAAATCAACAGTTTTTACTTACAAACTCTATGAACTCACCAACCTTTGTGTTGACGCTTTTAGCATGTATTTATCTCAGGTCCATAATGAGGAAGGATGGCACGGAGGAGCACGGATACTTATGAAGGCTATAAATTTTACTATCATTCGAAAACCTATTTAATAAACTTTGCAACCACTGGGACCTTATTTTGTAAACTCTGATATTCGAATGATAAATCTTTTAAAACGACTAAATTGGTGATCGTTTTCTACTATTCAACTGTTGTGCTATGAAGTAACACCCAATTTGAATTCCGCTGCGTATCACGAAATTGGGGGTGTTACAAAAAACGGGACACCGAAAACCAAAACCTAAGGGGCAAGGCAAGAAAGAGCCGCCTAAAACCTAACGCCAAAACTACCTAAACCCACGACCGAGCCTGCGTTACCCGCAGATCCTAATTCTATCTCTCCACGCCTTCCTATCTGAGGTCATGTCCTATGACAAGAGAAGCTCCTCCATGTCGAGCTTAAGTCTATCCTCTCACCTGAGTTTGGGTCTACCCCTCTTTCTCACACCATCTACTACTAGCGCTTCGACTCTTCTTATTGGCGCTGATTGTGGCCTCCTCCTGACATGACCGAACCACCTCATCCTTCCTTCTTTCATCTTCGAGATAATAGTCACGACCTCAAGTTTTGCTCTGAAAACTCCGTTCGGAATCATGTCAAGCAAGGTTTTACCACAAGTCCACCTTAGCATTCTCAGTTCCGCCACCTCGACCCTGTCAGCATGGGCCTTGGAGATAGGCCAACACTCAGACCCGTACAACATAGCAGGTCTAATCGCCACCTTATAAAATTTTCCCTTTAGCTTTAAGGGGACGTTCCTATCACAAAGGACTCCCGACGCCGCCCTCCATCTCGCCCAACCGGCTCTAATCCGGTGGGTTACGTCCTTATCTATCCTCCCTGATTTGTGAATCATCGATCCCAGATATCGAAAAGACTCCTTGGGTGGCAAGATCTGGTCCCCGAGACGAATATCCCTTTCTTCGTGTTGGCTTGACTCGATCCTCCCAAAATCACATCTCATGTATTCAGTCTTCTCTCTACTCACCCGAAGACCATTGTCCTATAGAGCCTCCCTCCAGTGCTCAAGTCTGTTGTTTAACCCTTCCGGCGATTCTGCCACCAAACCGATGTCGTCAGTGAAAATCATGCTCCACGGGATGCACTCTTGAATCCCTTGAGATAACTCATCGAGAATCAATGCGAAGAGGTACGGACTAATGGCAGATCCCTGGTGTAGCCCAACTTCCACCGGAAAAACTCTGAGATCCCCACTATGGATCGTACTCGGGTCTTAGCCCCCTCGTACATATCCTTAATAAGTCTCACGTACCTCGTTGGAGTTCCTTTATCAATAAGAGTTCTCCAAATTAACTCGCGCGGGGCACTATCATATGCCTTTTCAAGGTCAAAGAACGCCATATGCAAGTCCTTATGTCTTTCTCTATACTTTTTCAAGAGACTTCTGAGAAGGTGAATAGCCTCAATCGAAGACCTTCCTAGCATAAAACCAAATTGGTTCTCAGACACCCTCGTCTCCCTTCTCAACCTTCTCTCAATAACTCTCTCCCAAAGTTTCATGGTGTGGCTAAATAGCTTAATGCCCCTATAGTTGCTACACACTTGCACATCCCCCTTGTTCTTGTAGATGGGGATGACTTCACCGAGTCTCCATTCTTCTGGCATCTTAGCACCGGAGAAAATCTTGTTGAATAGGCATGTCAGCCATTTTACCCCCTCATCGCCCAAACACCTCCAAGCTTCTATGGGGATTTGATCTGGCCCTACTGCTTTGTTTCTTCCCATCTTCTGAAGAGAAACCTTCACTTCTGGTTGGCTAATCCTTAAATAGTAGCACTCTGGTCGTTGGCTAGGGTTCTCTTCATCCCCAGTTCCTTCAGTACTCCCTTCGTTGATAAGAGAGAAAAAAAAATACTCTCCCTATCTTTTCCTGATATCCTCTTCGTTCACAATAGTCCGACCGCCTTCATCTTTTATATATTTAATGTATCCTAAATCCCTCCTTCTTCTCTCTCGGGCTTTAGCAATCCTAAATATATCGTTAGCCCCCTCTTTGGAGTCTAATTTCTTATACAAATCTTCGTAAGCTCTGTCCTTGGCCTGGGCTACAACCTTCTTCGCTTCTCTTTTAGCTACTTTATACCTCTCTTCGGCGGCAATAATGTTAGCTTGGTGGCCCTCTCGGCACGAGAGAAGCTCTCTGAACCTAGATTGTTTCACCGCAACTTTAGCTTGGACTTCCTCGCAAAACCACTAAGATTCCCTGATGGAACGTTGGGTCCTCGCTGGCCCGCTAGCCACCCCAAGGGACTCATTTGCCGCATCTTTAATGATGCCGGCAATAGTGTTCCACATCTGGTCCACGTCTGCAGCGGTCAAGTCCTCCAACCGAGTAGAAAGTGCCTCTATGACTTTCACTCTAAACGGCTCTACCAGCTCACTATTTAATTTCTTCCATAGGATCCTCGGCAACCCGGTCGCTGCTCTCATTGTTCGATGCCTCTTGAAAAGTGCATCCAATGCTAACAATTTATGTTGGGATGAGCATGTCACTCATGGGAAAACCCTTCAGTCCCTACATGCTCTAAGATCACTTCTTCGCACCAGCAAAAAGTCAATCTAGGTGTTGTGACCCCCACTCTGAAAAGTGATCAAGTGAACATCCCTCTTCTTGAAGAAAGAGTTCGCTACTACTAGGTCGTGATGTAACACCCCCAATTTCTCGATACGCAGCAGAATTCAAACTGGGTGTTACCACATGGCATAACAGTTATAATGATAGAAAACGATCTCTATTTGAGTTATTTTAAAAGATTTACCATTCGAATATCAGAGTTTACAAAATGAGGTCCCGATTTACAAAATAAGTTTTCGAATGATAATAAAATTTATAGCCTTCTTGATGTATCCGTGCTCCTCCGTGCCATCCTCGTTCATTATCAACCTGATATAAACAAGCTAAAAGTGTCAACACAAAGGTTGGTGAGATCATAGAGTTTGTAAGTAAAATAATTGATTTCAATAGTTTCAAGTGTGAAATGATAATTGTAATAAATACAAATATTGATGAAATAAGTAGTAGGTTACGTTGGGTGAAATCCAACGTAACCGGGTCAAAGATTGGGTGAAATCCATAAGTAATTCGTTTGCCCTAACCGGGTCAAAGATTGGGTGAAATCCATAAGTAATTCGTTTGCCCTAACCGGGTCAAAGATTGGGTGAAATCCATAGAATTTGTATGCTAATAAGTTGAACACAAGTTTCAAGTTTGGGTGAAAGTGGGCTACGTTGTTATACGCCTAAAATGTAGTAGTGACAGTACCGTATCATGACTACGGTACTGTAGTATTGTACTTTAGTATATTGCCCTAAGTCTCATGACACGCAAACGTTAACAATGTACTGTACAAACGGCATGAATACACCAAATTAATGGTGTGAGTTATGGCCCTCGTGTAGGAGATTGTCATATTCCTATTTCCTTCAAATAAAGTGCATTTGACTAATCCGGCTAGCAACTAAGGCTATCCATCCGGCACTAGTTCAAATAGGCAGTCAGCCTCCAATAGATCTATTCACTATATTCGCGTTCACTCGCAAGTGATTAATGGTTCATGATGTGAGGGGCTTTTGGCAATAGTGTAACTTAGGCAATATCAATCAGGTGTAGCATACAGAAAATACTTGTGTTTTATTTTGTAGCATGTATCTCCCCACATATTTGAAAGTATGTAAAAGATAAAAGTGGGACTATGAGCTCACGGTAATTCGTAAAAGTTTATGGTACATATTTAAGTGAAAGCAAGAATTATGTTTCAATAAACGAATAGAGTATGTCATCAACTGAGTACAATGTTTAAGGTAAACGAGTAAATTTGTAAGTAGAACGAGCATGTACCTCCCCCAAAGAGTTCAAAATAAGTGAAAGAAGGGGCTATGACTCACCTTGGAATGTAGTGACATAAGTAACACAATGGTGCCAAGGAGTATGGCAGAACAGTGTAAAGATGTATAGCTCAAAAAATACGGAATCGGCATAACCTTATGAGTATAAGCTTGTCTCAAAATATGACACGCGGAAAGTAATCGATACGTATGAGTTTCAAAAGATAGATTTTTTTAGTTTTCGTGGAATATTTGTATCAATGTTTGTAAAAGTTTAGTATCCCATTTGTGTGGTGGTATGAAGTCATAGACTCAGACAAAACGCACGCCAAAGCATAAATCATATAGCACCAGTATAAAAGGAAATAAACACGTATAAAAGAAGAATAAACCGGTAGAATCGGATAAGCAGATAAGTAAATGAAATATGTGGATTCAGTTAGTTTAACTAATAAATAGTCATTAGAAGTTTTCAACATATGTTTTATTGGTTATTGGGTTAATAATCCAATAAGTATCCAATGACAGTCCGTATAACAAAGTCCGGTAATAAGTAATTTGTTATTAAGTCGTAAGTCCATTAAGAGTTCAATACATTAGTTCGTTTATGGTCCAAATCAAAATCCAAACTAAGTCCAGTAGTCCGATATATGTCTAATGTTCAATATGTCCACAATATATAGTCTTGCAATTCAAATGTAATGGTGGTTGACGTTATAAAGTTTAAGCATGCTTAAAATGTTAAAATAAACGACGATCTATACTCAAATATTTGAATGTGGCTCTTCTTAAATAGTTAAAAGATAAGTAAACATATTGAAATCCTTATTGTGGCTGAAAAATAAGCATACTAAACACCCCCTTGTTAAGTAGAAAATAAGCTATCCAAACAGCCCTCGCGGCTGAAATATAAGCAGGTCTAAACACCCCATGTATGTAGCAAATAAACAAACAAAACGCACCCTATTCATGCAGAAAAATCAGCAGCAAACGCGCCCCTTGTGTGCAGAAATTAAGCAAATCAACACACTCCATGTTGGGGCTGTTTGGCAGCCACCAAACGCCCGCTGTTGGGGCTGTTTTGCAGCAAGCAAACACCCCTCGTTGGGGCTGTTTTGCAGCCAACAAACACCCCTCGTTGGGGCTGTTTTGCGGCCAACAAACACCCCTCGTTGGGGCTGTTTTGCAGCCAACAAAACACCCCTCGTTGGTTGGAAAATGAGCAGGATCAAACACCCCTTTGTTGCCTCGTTGTGAATCAAACCGAGACAACAATACACCCTCTTAGGTGCTTTCCAGCCGAGACAAACAATACACCCTCTTGGGTGATTTCCAGCCGAGACAAACAATACACCCTCTTGGGTGATTTTATACCGAGCACAAATGAACACCCCTATCGGGTTTACTTATTGAACCAGCAATTAACTCACACAAACTAAAGATACATCAAACAATTAACCCAAATCACAACCAAAGTGAGTAAAACTAAACAAATGTGAAGTTTCATCGGGTTTAACCCGGACCCATACGTGGGTTTAATATTTGACCCGATTCAAACCACACAATCCAAACACCTCTATAATACCACACGAATTGATTATTAAACGTTTTTAATAAATATTTAACCCATGAAAACATATGAAGTGATTATACAATCGGTTAAATAAATACTTACGATGGTGGGTTATGTTGTCGACATACCCACAGATCGAGAGAGGTGAGGAGAGGAGATAGGAGTGATTGTAGCCATGGTGGCGGCGTTGGTGATTCAAGGTCACAACCCGAATCAAAAACAACACCCATGGTTCTCTAGACTCCTCGTCATGGTGATGATGGTTGCGTGAAGTGGATGTGGTGGTGGTGTCGATCACTGGTAAAGCCAGGAAGGGAAAGAGGAGATAATATCTTCTATTTTCCTTTTGTGTGGATCGAATGAGAAGGAAACAGGTATATATGAAATTTATTAATGAGGCAGATAAGATATATGATAAGGATATGGATAAGGGAGAGATTTTATTACTCACTCTGTGTACTCCGTGTCCCATTGAGTCAAGATGTAAATGCGGTACCACGGTTGGGTAAATGTGAAAAATATATTCTTGGAGACGATTTTATAAAAATAATATAAAAACGAGACTATTGATGTCTAATAATGACTATCAAATGTAAACCATTATTATTGCGGTGTCGGTACGCAAGAAGAGCAATATAACCTCTCGTTAAATAGATAGAGGTGAACGAAAACAATCAGAGAGTAATAATTTGAATCAGAGCGAATTATTTAACTTGGGAAATTACTGGTTAACTACCGATTACCGTATTTTCTTTTACGTTAAGGTAAAAATCAAATAGTCAAGAAGTAAAAGTCAAAGTCAACCTTTTAAAAAAAGTCAAAGGGTAAAATAATCATTTTGCCGTGTGAAAATTTATGGGTTGCTACAGTATCCACCCCTCAATTGGAACTTCATCCTGAAGTTCAATGGGTGTTATCTGCTAACAGTGTGTTCGAGAAAAGATGGAAGTACTTGCGACGCATCTAGTCTTCACGCTCGCACGTAAATTCGAGTTCTTACTAAAAGTTCTAACAAATTTTAGGTAATAGGGATGTGACTTTACTTAGGTCATTTGCCCTTACGGTCTATGATCTTGATAGGTTCTTTGATAAAGTTCGGACATTCGTCAATCTGTATCTCTCCCAGAGGAATAGTGAGTGTCAAATCAGAAAGACACTTTTTCATATTGCACACATGAAAGATGTAATGTACACCACTAAGTTCTGGTGGTAGCTTCTAGGGTGTAAACTACCGGACCAGTCCTAGTCAGGATCTTGTATAGTCCTATGTTGAGATGTCTGGGAGAAAGGGTAGGTATTTATGGTGAATTTTGATCTCACACTCCCAAGTGAAATTAGGAACTCTTTTAATGTTTTGATGGGTGAGCAAGAATGCTCTGATTAATATTATGGCTCAAACTAGTATTTGTAAGAAATAAAGTAAGGATATAGATGATTGGAGAACTAACAAAATTGGAGAGCCCAAGTGTTGCAGGGTTAGTTGGAGGACCAGATATTGCAAGGCCAGCTGAAAATGCTGGAGAACTAAATGTTGCAGGGCCAATTGGAGGCGCCGCAAGAGTAAATGTTGTACTAGGGGTTAGAGGTTGTTCTCACAAGGATTTCATAAGTTGTAAATTTAGCAACTTCAAAAGCCTAGAGAGAGTGGTTGATTTAACTCGTTGGTTTGAGAGAATAGAGTTAGCATTTCCAAATCAAAAACTGTGCTGAAGACTGCAAGGTCAAATATGCCACAAGCATACTTCTGGAGGATGCTTTGTCATGGTGGAAAGTTGTTGCACAATCTATTTGTACTGTGAATACTTATAAGTTTGATTGGACTAAGTTGAAGAAGTATTTGATCAAGAAATATCATCCTCAAAAGGAGGTGTGAGAAATTGAGGTGAAGTTTTCTTGTTGTCAGTGGCGTTGATATCACAACTTATATTTGTGGCTTTAAGAGTTGGCAATAATGTGCCCAAAGATGGTCTCAACTAATGAGAAGTTATGAGAAAAGTTTATCTGAGAACTTCCACTCAGTATTCAAGAGAACGTAACTTTGTTTGATCACTCACACTAGGAGAAACAATTTAGATGTCTCGTAAACTAGTGGATCATGTTGTACGAGCTCGGTCTACTCAAGAAATCAATAACGGCAAAAATAACAACCGTAACAACAACAATGACAAACGGTGTGGGGATGTGGAGAGAGAACATTTCGAGAAACAATGTCTTTAAAATAAAGGTCAACAAATGGAAGGAACTCTTGGGAGAGCTTACGTGTAGGTGTTCGTGCACCTAAGTAAAGTAGGTATTTACGTATCCAAGCATAGTAGGTGGAATATCGAAATCAGTTTGTCAGTTCAAGATTGAACCAATATCCGTTAGCTCAAGAGCGTAACAAGTCTGTTAACTCAATAAATAGCTCAAGATTGTAAGGATTTGTAACGGCAAAAGTAATAAATTAAGAATGAACTAAGGTAGTTCAATTGAGGTCTTAAGATTTTTGCTGAGAAATAGAATATTGGAGATTCTCAAGTTCGAGTTCATACTCATATCATATCGGATACAAATAAGCCCACTTATTTATAATTCATTATTTACATAGAGAAACGTCCCAAACAATGTAAATAAGGAAATATAAACTTATGGTTCGGTGATTCACAATTTCTTTATTTAAATAAAAAGGCATCCCAATCCATTCAAATAAAGACATTGTAAATCATCCTACTTAAGAATTTCTGACAAAACACTCATACGTGTGGAAAAGAAAAATAGTCCACACCGGGCTAGAATCATAGATTTTTAACAATGAAATTTCAGAAGAGAACTTGATGAATGTAGAGGAAGTTGCTGAACTTCAACTTTTGTAGATGATGAATCAGTTTGTTCATTAGCAATTTCATATCCTTAATTTCTACCAAGGAAATCAATAGTTTGTGACAGGTTCCATGTAAAATAATATTCGTAGTGTCATGAAAAGTTTAGAGATCATTGTAATTATTTACAATGTATGAGAAACGAGAGAGACGATTGTGCAGCTCACAATTTCTGGGAAGTAAATTAGACCATTGTGTAACTCACCATGTTTGAGAAATAAATGAGACCATTTTGCAACTCACAATGTTTGAGAAATAAATGAGACTATTGTGCAACTCACAATGTCTTTGAAATAAATGAGACCACTGTTTCATTCACGATGTCTGTGGGAATAGTATAGACCACTAGATTCTAGTGATTACTTCAAAGTGTTTGAATAAATGAGTGGAATGTTCCGTGTATTACAAGAGGTACGAGTAGGTACATGATTGAAGAAATGTGGTTGTGCCGTAATGCCCTAGAATAGGCATACACAGATGTATTTGGTTCAACAGTGATCGAAAGTGTATCGAGTGTGTATATATCAATATACTAATGTATAGCATAAAATATCTAGAAGTCACATAATCGTCTAGAGGATGGAAGGCACGGAGAGCGAAAGGCTATAAAACGTTTTTCTGAAAAAGCAGTTATAGTTTATGTCTCAATTAGACCCGTTTCTCTATAACTATAACTCTGATACCAATATGTAACACCCCAAATTTTGCGATACGCAGCGAAATTCAAACTGGGTGTTACCTCATGGCATAACAGTTATAATGATAGAAAACGATCTCTATTTGAGTCGTTTTAAAAGATTTACCATTCGAATATCAGAGTTTACAAAATGAGGTCCCAGTAGTTGTAAGATTTACAAAATAAGTTTTCGAATGATAATAAAATTTATAGCCTTCTTGATGTATCCGTGCTCCTCCGTGCCATCCTCGTTCATTATCGACCTGAGATAAACATGCTAAAATTGTCAACACAAAGGTTGGTGAGTTCATAGAGTTTGTAAGTAAAACAATTGATTTCAATAGTTTCAAGTGTGAAATGATAATTATAATAAATACAAATATTTATGAAATAAGTAGTGGGTTGCGTTGGGTGAAATCCAACGTAACCGGGTCAAAGATTGGATGAAATCCATAAGTAATTCGTTTGCCCTAACCGGGTCAAAGATTGGGTGAAATCCATAAGTAATTCGTTTGCCCTAACCGGGTCAAAGATTGGGTGAAATCCATAGAATTTGTATGCTAATCAGTTGAACACAAGTTTCAAGTTTGGGTGAAAGTGGGCTACGTTGTTATACGCCCGAAATGTAGTAGTGACAGTACCGTATCATGACTACGGTACTGTAGTATTGTAGTTCAGTATATTGCCCTAAGTCTCATGACGCGCAAACGTTAACAATGTACCGTACAAACGGCGTGAATACACCAAATTAATGGTGTAAGTTATGGCCCTCGTGTAGGAGATTGTCATATTCTTATTTCCTTCAAATAAAGTGCATTTGACTAATCCGGCTAGCAACTAAGGCTATCCATCCGGCACTAGTTCAAATAGGCAGTCAGCCTCCAATAGATCTATTCACTATATTCGCGTTCACTCGCAAGTGATTAATGGTTCATGATGTGAGGGGCTTTTGGCAATAGTGTAACTTAGGCAATATCAATCAGGTGTAGCATATAGAAAATACTTGTGTTTTATTTTGTAGCATGTATCTCCCCACATATTTGAAAGTATGTAAAAGATAAAAGTGGGACTATGAGCTCACGGTAATTCGTAAAAGTTTATGGTACATATTTAAGTGAAAGCAAGAATTATGTTTCAACAAACGAATAGAGTATGTCATCAATTGAGTACAATGTTTAAGGTAAACGAGTAAATTTGTAAGTAGAACGAGCATGTATCTCCCCCAAAGAGTTCAAAATAAGTGAAAGAATGGGCTATGACTCACCTTGGAATGTAGTGACATAAGTAACACAATGGTGCCAAGGAGTATGGCAGAACAGTGTAAAGATGTATAGCTAAAAAAATACGGAATCGGCATAACCTAATGAATATAAGCTTGTCTCAAAATATGACACGCGGAAAGTAATCGATACGTATGAGTTTCAAAAGATAGAGTGTTTTAGTTTTCGTGGAATATTTGTATCAATGTTTGTAAAAGTTTAGTATCCCATTCGTGTGGTGGTATGAAGTCATAGACTCAGACAAAACGCACGCCAAAGCATAAATCATATAGCACCAGTATAAAAGGAAATAAACACGTATAAAAGAAGAATAAACCGGTAGAATCGGATAAGCAGATAAGTAAATGAAATATGTGGATTCAGTTAGTTTAACTAATAAATAGTTATTAGAAGTTTTCAACTTATGTTTTATTTGTTATTGGGTTAATAATCCAATAATTATCCAATGACAGTCCGTATAATAAAGTCCGGTAATAAGTAATTTGTTATTAAGTCGTAAGTCCATTAAGAGTCCAATACATTAGTTCGTTTATGGTCCAAATCATAATCCAAAGTAAGTCCAGTAGTCCGATATATGTCTAATGTTCAATATGTCGACAATATATAGTCTTGCAATTCATATGTAATGGTGGTTGACGTTATAAAGTTTAAGCATGCTTAAAATGTTAAAATAAACGACGATCTATACTCAAATATTTGAATGTGGCTCTTCTTAAATAGTTAGAAGATAAGTAAACATATTGAAATCCTTATTGTGGCTGAAAAATAAGCATACTAAACACCCCCTTGTTAAGTAGAAAATAAGCTATCCAAACAGCCCTCGCGGTTGAAATATAAGCAGGTCTAAACACCCCATGTATGCAGCAAATAAACAAACAAAACGCACCCTATTCATGCAGAAAAATCAGCAGCAAACGCGCCCCTTGTGTGCAGAAATTAAGCAAATCAACACACTCCATGTTGGGGCTGTTTGGCAGCCACCAAACGCCCGCTGTTGGGGCTGTTTTGCAGCAAGCAAACACCCCTCGTTGGGGCTGTTTTGCAGCCAACAAACACCCCTCGTTGGGGCTGTTTTGCAGCCAACAAAACACCCCTCGTTGGTTGGAAAATGTGCAGGATCAAACACCCCTTTGTTGCCTCGTTGTGAATCAAACCGAGACAACAATACACCCTCTTAGGTGCTTTCCAGCCGAGACAAACAATACACCCTCTTGGGTGATTTCCAGCCGAGACAAACAATACACCCTCTTGGGTGATTTTATACCGAGCACAAATGAACACCCCTATCGGGTTTACTTATTGAACCAGCAATTAACTCACACAAACTAAAGATACATCAAACAATTAACCCAAATCACAACCAAAGTGAGTAAAACTAAACAAATGTGAAGTTTCATCGGGTTTAACCCGGACCCATACGTGGGTTTAATACTTGACCCGATTCAAACCACACAATCCAAACACCTCTATAATACCACACGAATTGATTATTAAACGTTTTTAATAAATCTTTAACCCATGAAAACATATGAAGTGATTATACAATCGGTTAAATAAATACTTACAAAGGTGGGTTATGTTGTCGACATACCCACAGATCGAGAGAGGTGAGGAGAGGAGATAGGAGTGATTGTGGCCATGGTGGCGGCGTTGGTGATTCAAGGTTACAACCCGAATCAAAAACAACACCCATGGTTCTCTAGACTCCTCGTCATGGTGATGATGGTTGCGTGAAGTGGCTATGCTGGTGGTGTCGATCACTGGTAAAGCCAGGAAGGGAAAGAGGAGATAATATCTTCTATTTTCCTTTTGTGTGGATCGAATGAGAAGGAAACAGGTATATATGAAATTTATTAGTGAGGCAGATAAGATATATGATAAGGATATGGATAAGGGAGAGATTTTGTTAACCACTCCATGTACTCCGTGTCCCGTTGAGTCAAGATGTAAACGCTGTACCACGGTTGGGTAAATGTGAAAAATATATTCTTGGAGACGATTTTATAAAAATAATATAAAAACGAGACTATTGATGTCTAATAATGACTATCAAATGTAAACCATTATTATTGCGGTGTCGGTACGCAAGAAGAGCAATATAACCTCTCGTTAAATAGATAGAGGTGAACGAAAACATTCAGAGAGTAATAATTCGAATCAGAGCGAATTATTTAACTTGGAAAATTACTGGTTAACTACTGACTACCGTATTTGCTTTTACGTTAAGGTAAAAGTCAAATAGTCAAGAAGTAAAAGTTAAAGTCAACCTTTTAAAAAAAAGTCAAAGGGTAAAATAGTCATTTTGCCGTGTGAAAATTTACGGGTTGCTATACGTGAGCCGTAGCAAACTCTAGAATCGAGCGACCTTTGCCATTCCTAACTCAAAAGCCAAACCCTCCGTGGACCCCCGCGTAACCATCCGCTCCCGCTCCAATATGGACGTTCAAGTCACCCCCTATAATCAACCGTTGGTCCGACGGGAACTCCCTAACTAGATCGTCGAGAGAGTCCCAGAATCTCTTATTCTCTACTTCACTCCGGCCCACCTGTGGTGCGTAAGCACTGACCACGTTAACGGTCTCCCCATCAATAACCAAAGTAATCGCCATGATCCTATCGCTACTCCTGGTCACTTGCACTACATTATCCTTGAGACTCGCCGCCAAAATAACACCAACTCCGTTTCTCGCGGTCCTAGAGCCCGAGTACGACAGCTTGTAGCCGTTTCCCTCCCTCGTGCTAGAACCCTTCCATTTCGTCTCCTGGAAGCACGCTATGTCAACCTTATGTCTCCCTAATGCATCAGCGAGCTCAAAGAGCTTACCAGTTAAAGACCCAACGTTCCAACTACCCACCCTAATCCTACGGAAGGCCGCAACCCTAGTATTACCCCTACACCCGCCTACTCCGCCTAACCCGCCTACCCCGCCTACCCCACCCAATCCGGCATGACATGACCTCAGGTGCCCATCACTAACCAAGGCGTCTATTCTAACCCAAACAAACTACAAGAAAGGCACAAAAGCTAAAAGGGGAAGATAAGCGCGCACAAGCAAAACACGCACTAGCACAAACAAAAGCTAAAACAAAGCAAGCAAATAAAAGAAACAGGGAGAAAAGGCTCTACCTAACACAACAGATAATAAAAGGCAGACAAGCAACAAAATGACAAGGAAAAATAAGCAAAGTAGCAAGCAAATAAATAAGCAAAACACGCACTAGCACAAACAAAAGCTAAAACAAAGCAAGCAAATAAAAGAAACAGGGAGAAAAGGCTCTACCTAACACAACAGATAATAAAAGGTAGACAAGCAACAAAATAACAAGGAAAAATAAGCAAAGTAAGGAGGAGAAAAAATAACAGATAAGAAAGTTTAATAAATCAAGACACAGCTGCCGGAAAAAATTTCGGTGATTGGAAGTTTTCGGCGGCAATAGATTCCGGTGGCCGTTGTTGGCTGAGGCGGCGTAGCAGCTTGGATCAGCCTCGGAAAAGGTCGGGAAACCTCCACTCGCTGGCGGTGGTGGTCCAGGCAGCCAGGAAATCGCCGGGAATTCGTCGAAAAATCAAGAAAAGTCCACCCCGTCGAGGTGGCGTGTGGGGGCGCGTGGCAGCTCGGGTGGTGGTGCGGTTTTTGGGGTTTTGGTTCGGGGAGTAAAGTGGTGTTGATGGGAGTGTTTGATTTTAGTAATTGTAGATGGTGATGGTGGTGGTTATTT